>BPTQ01000006.1:80807915-81073989 GCA_019973895.1 Chrysanthemum seticuspe | reverse complement strand
ACGCCAACATCATCACTAATGGAAGTTCTATTCAAAAGCAACACAACCGTCAGAATGATTCTTCGTCTAACCAAAGAATCTACAAAGTTAAAGACTTAGAGAACTTCATCAGTATTGAATTCCAACGTCATAGAGCGTGTGAGCATGTTGAAGAATGACGTGGAGACATTGGAGCAGCGAAGCAGACCTGAGGCAGACTGATGCTGACAACGACATACTATCACTTTCACCACAAAGAACAAATGATCAAAGAACAAAGTCAAAGATGACGTCAAAGCATAACTGTTCAAAGATAACGATCTCTCTACACTGGAGAGATTGTTCGAATCAAGACAATTCCTCTCACAAGAAAGAAGAATGTCAGAAGACGTCACCGCTACTATTACATCAACGCCTTCACCGTTTACATTCATATATACTTGAGGGGGAGATTGTTGGAATCACTCCTAAACAGTATTTCAAGTATTTATATTTCATATGTAATAGGTAGCTTTATTCTGGCCTTTATGTTTGTTTAAGGTCCAGCTTATGTAGAAGGCCCATAAGCTGAGGCCCAAGCCCAATAAGGAATAGGGAAGGAGAGGGAGTGTTGCCCTAGCTCCTTGCCTATATAAACTATTGTAAACCCTCATTTGAGGGTTGGTTGTTCAAGTTATTCTTTCACATACACTCTTTCTCTTAAACCGTATTATTGTTAACGTGTGGTTGTGTGTTTAGCTTGTTCATCCGCCTTCATCTCTTCCTCTATAAGCTTGTGTTGTAAAACTAGTGACCTAACATGTTTAAATGGTTGTTACACGTTAGGTTAGAAAAAGTTGCTTCTTCCTTTAGTATTGCGAGCTTGAATGTCCTAAACAACGTATTTATGTCCTAGAGTGCACTAGTAGACTTTTCGTTGTGTTTATTGCGTGGATTGCGATTGTTGATAATAGGAGATTTGGGGGAGATAACTTAGGTTACTTGGCGATCCTGGTTTCTTAGAGGAGATCAATACATTCATAGAGTTAGGGTATTAGGCACCTCCTTACAACTAATGGAATAAAACGCGCCAATTAAACAAGGATGTGACAATTCGACTAATCAATAGGAGATAACTAGAGAGTAATGAAATCTAAGTAAACATGCTTTTTCATATCATAAGAATCTCATTTACTTTATCTGCAATTTAGTTTTGATTATTAGTTTTAATTAATTTAATTAGTAGTTTTAAGTAGTTGATAATCAAACCCCTAATCCAAATAATGAAATTTTACTTTGCTTTCATAAAATATAAAAATACAAAAAGAATCATCCCTCACCTTAGACCTATTTGTCATACATCTCGACCTTCCCAACATTATTCCCCTAGAGAACGATCAATCCCCCGAGTCTTACCTATACTACACTACAACGGTTAGGTACACTGTCTAGGAGGATTGTAAAACATCTTTGGAGGTTCGCAATCTCCGCTATCAAGTTTTTGACGCCGCTGCCGTGGAATAGTTTAGGTTAGTTTCTATCTCGTCTAGATCTACTCACAAGATTCCTATCAAGTGAGATTTTATTTTTATTTTATTATCTTGCTAGTAGTCTATCTCCTTCTTTGTGCCCTTTCTTCGTAAAACTTCTCATTTACCACCATGGTGAATGAGATGCCTTTTCCCCAACCACCACAACATAACTAACCATCACAACACGACCAACCATCATAAGGCCTACCCATTCTCAACCAACAAGACCCTCCAAGAGCCTGTACTCTTGGTGAATACTCTAGACCGAGCCACCAAGGCTATAGGAACACTATTAAGCTTCCACATCAAGCTTATACTACGGCCCAGCGATTCGACACCATCCGATTTTTGCAAAACAGATGTATATTCCATGGAATTCGTTCCGAAGATCCAAATCAAATTCTCAAGGACTTGCTTAAAATTGTCTATTCGATTGACCTTAATGTTGCTACTCGGGAGACAACGAGACTGCGTCTCTTCCAATTCTCTCTACGTGATCTAGCTAGCAATTGGCTTGAGCGTCTACCCGCGAGATCTATCTCTAGTTGGGATGATATTACTACCCGTTTCCTCACTCAATTCTTCCCACTGGGAAGGACTACTAAACTTAAGAATGATATCTTGATGTTCCAACAACGTCAAGGTGAAACTCTCTATGAAGTGTGGACTGGATTCAAGGACTTACTCCATAAGGTCCCTCACCATAGCATTGATCTTTGCCTTCAAATCCAAATTTTCTATGATCATGTCAATCTTTCCACAAGGAAAACCATTGACCAAGCGGCCAGTGGTAAGTTCGTGATCTAACCACGGAAGAATCATGGGGAATAATAGAGGACCTTGCCCTCTATGACAACGAATGTTGGAACGACCCCCGTGAGTTGAGCAAAACCGTCAAGTCAATATCCTTGCCTTCAAATGACTCACAAACTTTCGATTGTAGGATTCTTGAATTTGAAGATTGATGATATCAAATAATCCTAATATTTTAGTGTCAATTTCCCCCTAATATGCGCATTATTGTATTGGTTTATATGGATATATGCTTTAATTTCTTTATATTTCATTTCCAGATTATAAATGAGCATAGGAGCAAAAAAGACGCGGAATTAGATAAGTACTTACGATTATATACACTTTTGTATGCTGACTGTGAATAAGTTACGGTGTAGTTCCACTCTCCATTTACGTCGTAGCTATGAATTCAAACATGAATACCAAGTCAACGCAAATCAAGGATTATTGCGTAATTACCACAAAAATTACACCATGATATTTTAGAGACTTAGAAGAATTTCGTAATCAAGAAGATTACGCCGTAACCAATGCATGAGGTTACGGCGTAAAAGTTACACATAATGGGATTGAAGAGATTACGACGTAACCCACTCATGAGGTTACGCCGTAGTGACCAAGTATGAAGGTTACGCGTAACTTGGTGATTTAGTTACGTTGTAGTAATGGATATAGATGTGGATAAACACTTACTGACGAAGATTTACAGCGTAAGTTATCTTGAACTTACGCCATAACTTATACCTTGGGGGCGAAGGATTTGAAGTCCAAGGGCTGAAAATGACAAATTGATACGAAGTTTATTTATTACTCTGGGACCAAAACTAATATAATAACAAGTACGATGGTCATATGATGGCTCTGATACCACTAAAGGTGATTTTAGATATGAAAAACATATAAATGAATATAAATAGTAGCGGAAACAAATCACCCATACGGATTTATAGAGTCATATAATCAATCGTAAGCTCTGTTGTAAAAATCGGTCCAGGCGGCCGATTAATCCTCGTATAATCGCTGATCGCTCACTAAACGCCTTGATTTATCATAATCGGCCTATTTAATCGGTTTGGTCAAAGATCGCTTAAAAATCGGTCAACAAACCGATTAATCAAACAAAATCGGTCTAATCAAACTAATCGGACAAAATCACTTAAAAATCGGTTAACAAAATTGCTTAAAAATCGGACAAAATCGCTTAAAAATGGGTCAACAAACCGATTAATCAGACAAAATTGATCAAAGATCGCTTAAAAATGGTCAATAAACCGAATAATATCTATGTTTGACTTTAAACTTTGAAGAATTATGTATTATGTTTATATTTGAACACTTGAAATATTTGAAATTTGATGCCCTATGCTTATCTCATACATATAATATAATATAATATCTAATATTACAATTTTGTGTATAAAAATTCCAATCCGATTAATCCTCGATTAATCCCCGCCTAACCGATTAATCGCTAGGCCCTACCCAACCGCCTCACTAGCGCCTAGCGATTTTTACAACCTTGATCGTAAGAATAACAAATAAATGCATACTTTGTAGCGTGATTCGGTAGGATCGAATGGAGATTATCAACATAACCCGATCTATACTAGAAACCAAGTGATCAATAAGGTTGATCACCTCTATGTAGAAACACACTTAGGGGTGGAAACGAGCCGAGCCTGACAGAGCTGGAGCTCGACTCGTTTATATATATAAAGCTCGAGTTCGAGCTCAAGCTCGTTTTGAGCCTCATATTTTGAGCTCACGATCGGCTCATGCAAATTTTCAAAGCTCGAGCTCGATTATTAAACGAGCTCAAACTTAGGCTCGAACTCGGGCTCAAGCTCATTTAGGCTCGGCTCATTCGAGTTATTTACCGATCTGATCTCGAGCTTTTCACGAGCGGCTCGGCTCGTTTTCACCCCTAAACACTACACTTCCTTTTATAGCGTAAATGCCGGTCTTTGTCACACCAATGTAACTATTGTCCTCTTTTCCCTTTATTTCCAAGTTACGTAGGTATTATATAACGTAAATACAATAAACGCGTTATATTAAATGGTACGTTAATGCATAAGGGCATCTACTATGGTGAACCTTTATAAAGGTTTATAATAGTGCATAGTCATCGGAAATCATAAATTCATAAACCTTTTTCTTGTTATAAACATTTCTTCACTATGGATAAACTACTTAAAGCTTTATAAAACCTCATTAAACACAAAAGCATTAAATTTAGAAGAGGTTCAAGATATTAGACCTTTTCATTCCACATAAGCATGAAACAAATATCCACTATGGTTAATAAAATGATAAACATCTTCATCTTTTCTTAGACCTTTTTATAAACCACTATAGTGGATGCTCTAAGTGTCTGACCCCATAAGCTTCCATGCGTGTAGGATATAATTAATTATTATAACTCGAGTATATTCCAACATATAACATATATTACGTTGCATAACAAAATCAATTAACAAGTGAAAAGATGTTTTATTGATTTATGCGGCTGATAAGTGATAAATCATGTTTCTCTTACGTGATACAATTTCTAAGGCATTCGAAACATATATATTGACGTTTCTGTGAGCATCTGCGTCGAACATGTCTCCATTATTTCAGGAAATTTAGGAACGACTCAACTTTTTCGTCCACGAGACTGAAGAGAAGTCTCATTCTTAACAATGTTAGACACATCACTTTGATTGGATCTCCATTAGAATTCGCAAGGCTTCTATTAATTAGATTGAGTTTCTATCTAATCCTTGTAAAGCCATCTCGATTTTTTGTAATTATTTTGCTTAGCTTCTTGTTATGCATTAATAATATTCTGCCGTTCTAAAAAAAAGTTGTAAGCTATATATGTCACTCTTCACATCTTGCAAGTAATAATGTTTCAAAGCCTATTACAGAGTACTAGTTGGATACCCCGCACAACGGCGTCGATAAATATAGTTATATAATAAATATAGTAAATGAATTGCTAACCCAACTCTCCTCGCAATTCTCTAACCGCTTAGTGAATTCATTTCACAACACTCCAAATGTATATGTGTTAGTTGTATGTGTTTGTTTGGATTTTCCGTATCTTTCTCGTGGCATCATTATTCTCGCATATAAAAAAAACCTTCACAATCTCTTACCCGTCAAACACTCTCCCAAAATTAAATGATTTTGATACATCAAGTTTGTATTGATTGAAATAAAGGTTAAAGTTATAAAAATTTGAATTAAAATAAAATAAACCTACTAAAAATGTAAAAACTAAAAACTCATAAAAATATCTCAAAATAGATGTTGAATTAAAGAGCACAAAATTTTAAAAAATATAGTGAAATTATATCATAAAAAAATTAAACGAATTAAAAGATATTTAAATTTAAAAATAAAGGTGATTAATTAGTTGACAAGTGACACATGTCACCTTATTATTTGAGCTCTTTATTTTAGTTTGTTAGAGCAGTCGGTGTCGAAGAAATTAACACGCCAAACCAACCTAAAATTAAACAATTGGCATGGCAAATGCATACCGGGCAACATGTGATAGTTGAGCTAAAAGGAATTTGAGCCACTCAAATGGCTCACGCCAAAAGCTTTTTTGTGTGTTTCTTTTTTTCTTTTTTCTTTTTAATTGTGAGTGAGTGGGTATATTTAGTGGGGTATTTTGTGGGACCTAATAACATGTTACTGATGTGTTATGAGGGAGAGTGTTTTAGTTATTGGTGTGTTATTGAAAGATGTATGAGGTGGCGTTGAGGTGGCATACCAATAATGTGTTATTGGTATTGCCAATACCTTGTGCTCTTAGGGTACTGGCAACCGTAGTCGGCATGCCTTAGGCATGAGATGCCGATCGGTATCACCATCGCCACCAAATTGGCATGGATCGGTGTGGCATCAAATGGTGCTAAATCGGTATACATTATCGATTCTACATGGATCTTGTGGAAGCCAAATATATCCATTGCATTAATTAGGCATGGTTATTATTGGTGGGTGATAGATGAGGTATGGGTTAGGCATGGTTGCCACTAAAAATCTATTGTTAGGTATGAGATTGGTATGAGATGAGATGGAAGGATATTATTGGTGGGTGATTAGGCATGAAAAAACTTGATAAGGTTTTAAAAGGTACCTTTTTGAGGGGTCATTTAAGCCCTTATTCGATCACTTTTGTATCCGTTATTGCTTAATATCGTTCCTTTTCACTTTTTAGGTCTCTTGAAGGCAAAATGCTGGAATGATGCTTATTTGGACGAAAAGGCGCGAATATACGAAGAAAATGGCCAAAGTCAGAATCGAGACCCTCAAAGCTGCTGAAACATAAGGCGACGGCGTCACTGCATATCTGCGACGCCGTCGGGAAGGAATTTTGCGACGGGTCAGAGGCGAAATTGCATGTTTTCAAGGGACGACGTCAGGTTCTAAAGGAATAGGCCGTCGCTACTCAGACGGCCTAGATGCAGCCAAGACGGCGTCAGAGCTGAAGGGGACGGCGTCACAGTCATAAGGTGACGCCGTCGCAAGGTTTACGTGGCCAAGACGAAACCCTAATGACGGCGACACGACGGCGTCACGAAACATAAGGTGACGCCGTCGCAGATGTAATCTTATATATAGAATCCGAATTTTTCAGTTTTTGTGGGTAGTCTTTTGGAGTAAAAACCTAAAACCGAACCAAGGCTTTCTTGTGCAGTATTTTAGGGTTCTAAACCCTATTATACATCAAGATAAGTATTTACTTCATTAATTTAATTATGTCTTTGATTATTTGTGTGTATGCTTGCATGTTCTCCATGTCCGGCTAATTTATTTGTGTGTTTGCTTAGGGAATATGAAACTTAATTATTGAATATTGATTGGTTGATACTTATCTTAGTTGACTAATGATCTAGAGTGCGCTAGATTATTCGTTGTGTACTTAATGCTTGACTTTTCTTTGTGAACTTTAGAATATAATTATCTAGGTAATTGTTGGATAAAGTATTCAAGGACAACCGTAGAGTAGGCGTCTATAAATCACTAGAGGATTTGTAAACAAGACCCTTTGGTAAATTCAAAGAGTTAGGGAAATAAGCACGCCCTATAGCCTTAGAATCACAACGCAACTAGGAATAAGGACGTGACAAATCAACCATCAATAGGAGATAATTAAGGAGTAGTAAAACCTAAGTAAACACATCTTTAAACTATCATACGAGTACACATCAATTAGACATAGACTATCACAACCTTAGCTTAGATAATTAGATAATAGTAGAGTAATCGGTAGCAATACCAACCCCCCAAATCCAATACCCGAGATTCGTACCTTTCCATTCCATAAAATATAAAAATACAAAAATAATCTTCCTCAACCTCAACCTTAGCGTAGTAACTTCTCACTAGCATTCCTATTCCCCTAGAGAACGATATCAATACCCGTGGCTTACCCTAATTACTACACTACAACGATTAGGTTCACTGCCTAGGGTGTTATAAAACTTGCTCGAAGAAAAGGAAGTTTCCTTGACCCCGAACGACGCGTGTAGCGTTATCAAAACTTGTCGAAGTATTTTTTTGTGAGTTGTTGCAGTTATCTTTCAGCCTTAGAGATAAGCCTTCTAGATACCTGCTAAGATGAACAACGCGTTAGTCTCGCCCCGGGAGTTATCCCAGGACCCGACTCCGGCGTAAGAATGAGTATGTGTTTTACCGAAAGGTGTAGTATAAAATGTGTGTGTGAGAAAATGATACCTTATTCCCAATTACTGTATGCGTATTTATACTACTTGATGCCACTATCTGGTCCCTGGGGCTGTCGTACTTCATGGGACCGTTTGGTGTTGTCAGGGCTGACACTGCCCCTGACACTGTCTCTAGCGTCGTGTCTGACACCCAGGAGAATAAGACGAATTGTATCCAGGCTAGATGCCAAAGGTACTGTCAGGTCAGCGCGTCCTTCGGACGGATGGCTCGTCAGTGTACCTTTCGGTATATCATTGAACCATCCCGGCAGAGTATTGGGTCCTTCGGTCATTGGACCGATGGGCCATATACGTCGTCATGTCCCCCCAGTATCATGTTATTTGTTTTTGACAAGTGACGTGATACTTAATTTTAGCTGTCCGTTGGGTTCGCTCGGAATGACTAGGCGTGTTCTGGTTTCATGGGCCTTCTTATAAACAATGGGCCTAAGCCCATTGGGTTAAAGTGGGTTAAAATAATATTTACCGAGATTTGTAGGATCGTGCCACGTGGTAGAGGCGTATCCGTTGACGGTTCAGATTCGTCCTTTCCTGACACGACGCGACGTTTCGTGTCCCCACTTCCTTTGCCTATATAATTCCTTTTTCATCTCATTTGCCATTTTTACCTTTTACAGTTATCTCCTTCACTATTTGTTTTCTGGCTCTTCGGTGAATTTCAGGTGCGTTCCTTCTTTTCACTTTCTCCTCCGTTTGCGTTGCCTCCTTGTCAATATCCTATGGCTTCCGGTTCGGAATTTTCGGCTGCTGATCTTGTTCCTAAATCGGATATGCATATTTTCTCGTCCGTCCTTTCCGAAGGAGAGTTAGAGGGACTCATTAGCGAGTATGGCATTCCGATGGATTTGCATCCCCGTTTACCCCCTCTGGAATTCACCATGAATAATTTTCCGGGGGATGCGATTGGTTTGTATGAGCAATATTTTGCTTTCTCTGGGTTCGTGTTCCCTTTTCCACCTTTCTTTTGAAGGTGATAAAGTATTTTAAGGTCCATATTTCGCAGTTGGTGCCCATTGGGTTAAATAGGCTGGTTATGTTTGAGATATATTGCCGGAGTTTGGAGATTGAGCCCACTGTGAATTTGTTCCGAGTGATTTATAAGTTGAATAAGCAGGGACATTGGTTTTCGTTCGCGAGTCGTACCGGAGGGAATTCCCCGACACATATATTCAAGGAGACATGTTCAAGTCTAAAGAACTGGAAAGACAACTTTTTTCTAATTGATCGGAGAACTATTCCGGAGGCCATGCCATGGAGACATCCGGATTCAAGCGTTTCGGATGACGCCCCGTCGGGCGGTTATTCGAACGCCGACGTTAAGAAGTTGTATGAGGGAGTGGTGGATCTCCGACCTATTCACTCAGGTCTTTTGTATGAGGTTGGGCTAACAAAGGTCTGGAAGCATTCCGGTTTTCACCCGGATTTCAAGGACATTGACAAGAATGGTAACACAAACACTTTAGGTTTACCTCGACTTTATAATGTCTCTTCCTCTACTGATTCGGCTGATGACGATTCCCTCTTTTTGTTTTGTGCAGCTGTCACCATGTCTCGCTATCTTCGTCTGCGATCTGAGGAAGGATCTAGGTTGGGCAGGGGACATCCGTTGAATGAGGGAGAGGAAATACCTCAACATGTGACGCCGCCGCTGCCCGTTGGAGAGAAAATCCCTAAGCCAAGTAAGGTGCAGAGGATCGTGGAGAAGGCGAATTCGGCGGTGTTGAAGGCCAAGGAAAAGAAAAGGAAACAGATGGAGAGCCGTGCGGCTACCGGGGCGTCATCACTTTTGAGAAGGAGGACTTCTTCTCCTTCCGTTGATGTATCCTCTAGTCATGGGGATTCTCAGGAAACTCATTCGGCCACTCCCTTGAATACGGCGGCTCCGGAGGGAACGACTGAAAATATGGCGCCGGTGATAGTAGAAGGGGGTGACGCCGGTGGTCAGGGAGGGAGTTCGAAAAATTTGGCTCCGAAGGATTTAAGTGAGCATGTTGAGGAGGTTTCACAGAATTTGATCGGGAATGTGGAGGAGACCGGGGGTCCTATCCAAGTTATGATTTATTGAGCCTTCCCTTGTTCCTCTATACTATGTCCCTATGTTCCTGTTGACAGCCTTTGTCCTTCTGTAGGACCCGAAGCGGGCACGTCCAGAGCAGGTGATCACGAAGCTGCTTTTCGCCATGTTAGCCCGTTCGTTGGAGGTATCTTTTGGTTCCAACTTTCATCCTTCTCTCTCTTCCCCTCTTTTTTTTTACGTGTGGCTGATTTCCTTCCTTCTTGTAGGTGGGTTTGATCAGACAGGTTCTGGTGAGCCTTTCATTCCTGGCTGGGGCTTGTCGGTCAGTACTAGCTTGAATGACGCCGTTCAGTGCCGAGACATGATGAGCAATCTCGCCCCTCCTTTCATCTTAGCGGAACAGGAAGACTTGACTGATGATCGAGCCTTGTTCAGAGGGTGGTTCGAATTATGTCACGGGTCTTTGGCTGTTGCCGATGTGTTCAAGAGGTTCGAGCGCTTAGGCCATCATTACGCAGAGCTCTACAAAGCCCATTCTACCTGTTGTAGCATCGATTCTCAGCTCTCCGAAGCTCAGAGCAGCCTCCACGCTCAGATGGAGACCAATCAAAAGCTTGTTCAGGATAACCAAGCCCTCCAAGCATCTCATCATGATTGTGGCCGGAAGGAAGAGGAGATGAGTTCCCGTCTGGCCTCCTTGGAGAGGGAAATAAATGAGCTGAAGACCAAGGATGAGGAGAGAGAGAAGAAGGTAGAGTTGCTGGAAAAGGCTTTGAAGAAGAAGAGTGAGGAGCTGGATGAATCCGAGAAAGAGGCTGCGGTTTTAAGGGCTGATGTTGAGAAGTTTGCCGTGAGTGATGGTCATGAAGAGATCCTGAGATTCAATTATGTGAAGGAACTGATTCCAGCCGTCATCCGGCTTTTGCATGGGAGTGATGAGTACCAGAAGGCTTGGGGAAATGTTTTTAATGCTGCCATAGACTTTGGCTATTTGGATGGCCTTAGGGAGGGTCGTGGTGAGGAGGAGGTTAATAGGATCATTTCCAAGCAGAAAGACTTTGATATGCAAGCGGTTGAGGAATTCACCGCTGCATACGACGAGATGTTCGTGAGGTCTTTCCCTTATGCTGAGAAGATCAAACGTTCCTATCACCTTCCCCTTGCAGACTTGATGAATGTGCTCCCTGAAGGATCAGGATCTACTCCTGGTGCAGGCACTTCCGGTATCCTAGCTTTTTATCTTATTTTGTAAACTTTTGGATGTTAGAACAATGTTATGTTAATATTATGGTAGGCATGTGTGCCCTTAGGCTGTGTAATCAAATAATTTGCATTTGTATCTCCGTAGTGGTTGCAACTTTGGCAATGTTATTCAGGCCGTTCGTTCATCCGGACGGCCGTTTTTAGTTACTTATTTGTGTTTGCTTGTGTATGCATTTTGTCTGTGTTTGCTAGTGACTTGGCACTTTCGGGGGGTTAAATCATGTCCGTAAGTAAATATACCCCGACCTTCCCTAGTGACTTAGCACTTTTGGGGGTAATATTTCACCTGTTGGTAAATATACCTGGGGGCTCATCCCTGGCGTCGTCACGCCTTCGGGGTATCTGCATGCTGTTAGGGCGAATATGCCTCAGCTCTTCCCTTAATGACTTAGCATTATTTTGGGGTACGCAGGTGCCTAACCGAATGGTATATGGGCCTTCCCTAGTGTCGTTGCACTTACGGGGGTATAATAGTTATAATTGTAGGGTTTTTGGGTGCACGGTCGGAGGTAGCTAGTCTCCGCCAGTTGTGCCCTTTCCCTTTGCATGAGATATAATCACGGAAAATTTTCCTCCTCCGTCATAGGTAGGGGAATATATCATTACTTGATGAAAGTGAAAACCGAATAGTTTGTGCCCGTAGGCTTACATTTCATTCGTGAATACTTAACGAAAACATTTCTTCAAATTCATGGCGTGCCACTTCCGGGACACCTCCTCTTCATCCATGGTTTCTAGATTGTACGAGCCATTGAGATTTGCTTCCTTTACCCGATAGGGGCCTTCCCACTTCGGTCCTAACTTGCCCTGATCTTCAGCTCTGCTGGTTTCATTCTTCCGGTATACGAATTCTCCTGGTTTGAAGGATACCAACCGTGCTTTTCGGTTATAGTACTTTTCCAATTTTGTTTTGTACCTAGCCTTCATCACTGCGGCTTCTTCCCTCCGTTCCTGTAGTAGGTCGAGGTTGAGGTGAATTTCATCTTCATTTTGTTCTTCCATCCGACGGGGGTCTTCTTCCTCGAGACCTTCTCTTATCCTCCTTACTCGGTATGTCGGCATGCCTATCTCTGCCGGTATAACCGCTTCACTTCCATAGGTAAGGCTGAAGGGTGTTTCTCCGTTGCTCGTCTTAATGGATGTCCGGTGTGCCCAAAGAACATTCGGTAGCTCATCCACCCATCCTGCTTTTGCACGCCCCAACCTTGTTTTGATTCCCTCCATCAAGCTTTTGTTGGCCCTTTCTACCAGTCCGTTGGCCTGCGGATGGGCCACGGCTGTGTTAATCTGCTTAATGTTGAGTTTTTCACACCAGTCTTGAAGGGGTTGTCCACGAATTGTTTTGCATTGTCCGTGACAATGATGGCGGGGAGACCAAAGCGGCACACTATGTTATCCCATACAAACCTCGTGACATCCTTGCTGGTGATCCTTGCTAACGGTTTAGCCTTCGTCCACTTAGTGAAATAGTCGATGGCGACCAAGAGGAATTTGACCTTTCTGGCTGACGAAGGTAAGGGACCCACTATGTCCATACCCCATTGGTAAAAGGGCCATGGAGCCATGATGGGCGTTAGCTTAGTTTTCGGAAGCTGCGGCACTTGGGAATGGATCTGGCAGGAATCACATTTGATTATTTCGTTTCGAGCATCCCGGTGCATAGTAGGCCAATAGTATCCTTGCCGCATGGCTTTCGCCACGACCGAGCGAGGACCGGAACGCATTCCGCACGCTCCCATGTGTATCTCCCTTATAACGTAGTTCGCTTGTAAGGGACCAACGCATCTCATCATGGGCACTAGGTAGGCTTTTTTGTATAGCACTCCATCTTCCATGACGTACTGGTTGATTTTCATCCTCAAGGTGCGAGCTTCGTTGGGATCGTCCGGCCAAACTCCTTCCTCAAGGCATCGGATGATAGGGGTCATCCAGTTGTCCCCTTCTTCTTCCACGACGTTATTAACTTCCTTTCCTTCCGTCGACCTTTCTCTTAGCACCTCCACCAGTACCTCCTTCGTCAAGTAGTCAAAAGCAACTGTGGCTAGTTTACTAAGAACATCTGCCTTTTGATTCTGACCTCAAGGGATGTTCCGGATGGTGAAGTTTTCAAAACCAGCTATGTACTTGATGACGTACCCTCCGATCAGGTCGAAGGACCCCCCTTCGGCCTCAGTCGAAATTGCATTATGAAGACCCAAGTCTTTCTTCATAAGTCATTGGTGGCGTAAAACCATTCATTATTGACATGGTTACCAGTTGGGAATCCGCCAGCCGAAAGCCTATGCCCTTCGGTGTCTTCCCTTGAAGATGCCAAGACAAATAAGAACCTTGACTTGGTCTTCCCCCACGTTCCCACTATGTCCTTAGCTTCCCCGCCAAGTCCGAGATAGTGGGGATGAAGCCCTAGCGGTTACCACAAATCAGGGGACGCCCCCATGATCTCCTAAACGTGTGCTAACACTCTCCAAGCTATTTTCATCACCTATAAATAGGTTGGACGAGTCATTTCAATGGTATGTTCACTCAACACAGTATTTCACATACATCATATTATTTACAACTCATATCACATACTTACTCTCACGCCGGAGGTGGTTCGCAGGGCCCAACCCCTGCGCAATCACTTAACGAAGTGTCTACTATTTCTTATTGCAGATTGACTACAAGTTTGGCGCAAGCATATCACCCCTCATACCCTTCGATCACCATCGAAGGCCTGGTCGTACGAATTATTGTACAATGAGTGGCGCCATCCGTGGGACCCGCTACTATTGGTCTCGTTATTCCAAACTTACACCCAGTCAATCACTCTCACTAGTTTTACGGCATGAATCAAGTAAGAGAAGATACACCCCCTCCGGGTTTCTCGACCTTGACACCAATCCCAGTCAATGATCCTAACAACCTTCCCAATATAACTGCATCCACTTTTACCACACGTTCTCACCCTGAAATAACTCCCAACAACCATGCTTCAACCTCGGCTAACCCTGAATCGGTAATTAGTCCGACGTTTGTCGAAGCTAACATCGAAGCATTAGAATCTTTACTAAGGGCTCGAAGGAGGCAAGCTCGGAATGTGGAGATGCGTAGGGAGTTAGAATACTCAAGCAATGAATATGACGAAGAGTTGGAGATGGAGACTAGGCCCTTGGCTCCAGGGGCTACACGCTCAGTGCTGAGGATAGGGTCTCCAAGTAGTCGAAGGCCTAGCGGAAGGTCGGTTGGTTTTGAAGACGTTCCGGAGAGGGCTCCGACTAGACGGGAAGGCACGATAGAAGGCTCCATTGGAAGGAGTCACCAAAGGGATGCTACGGAGGTTAATTTGCCACCACTTTTGGCGGCTCATCTGAGGAGAACTGAGACAGGGGTTTCGTTGCAGCCTTCTCACGCATCCGGCGTAGAAGGCAATCCATCTCAAATGAATGGGGGAGGAAATCTTCCTCCTCATGGTATGTACCCTCCTTTTCAGGCTCAATCTTACCCTCAAGGGGTTTATCCCCCACCTAATGGGCAAGCTAGCAACCCCAGTTTTGCTCAACCATACGGAAGTATGCCCTACGGGCAACCTATGGTATATCTTTCGTACCCTGTCAGAAGTCACCCACCTTATATACCTACTGCTTACCCTCAATATGTTAATCAAAACCCTGTTGGAATACCTCCAAATCATAACCCGTACAATGCTGCCCCTACCTACATGCCACCTTATAACTGCCTTTATTCGGAGCCCATGGGCTCCACAACACCCTTCGTAAGATGGATAGAAGACTACCCTTTTCCTGATGGGTTGAAAATGCCCGCGCATATTGGTACCTACGATGGGAAAGGGGATCCGGATAACTTTTTACACTTGTTCGAAGGGGCTATTAGAATGCAGAAGTGGGTTATGCCTATTGCTTGTCACATGTTTACATACACCCTACGAGACTCTGCTCGTATATGGTGGAACGGGAAAAAACCAGGTAGCATTGTGAATTTGGATGATCTCACAGCCAAGTTCAGATCACATTTCAGCCAACAGAAAAAGTTTACAAGAACGCACCTAACAGTGCACAACATCAAGCAGAAGGATAACGAGAGCACCAGAGCTTTCATCACCAGATACACCGATGACACGTTACAGATAATGGGCTTGCATGAGGACCAGCGCATCTCAGGTTTCGTGCATGGCCTACGAAACAGAAGTTTGGTTGAATTTCTCTCCACTGATCTCCCTGCAACCTATAAGGGTTTGGTGGAGAAGGCTTACACCTGGATCGAAGCAAAAGAAGTGTCTACCAAGGGGGCTCCGGTCGAAAATAAAGAAAGTCACAATAAATCCCCGAAGCATCCTTCGTGGGAAGGGTCAAGGAACAAACACAAAAACAGAGACAGGTTTACACCGTACCACAAAAACATCAACCATGGGCTCTTGGCTAATCTGTCCAAATCTCCGAGGGAGATACTTGCTACGGAAAAGGCGGCAAAGACCTTTGATCCTCCTCCTCGCTTGGCAAACAGAGGAAGGCCCAGAGATACTTCCAAATTCTGCTACTTCCATGACGATTACGGACACGACACCAACAACTGCAGAGAGCTCAAGAAACAGATAGAAGAGGCCGTGAAGTCCGGCCAATTGAGACATTTGGTGAAGGGTATAAAGAAAGGTAAAGGCAAAATCTCTGATACACAGTTGGGGAAAGATACCACACCTGTCGAAGCACCCATCCTCATGGTGTACAAGGAGGACTCTGGTTTGAAGAGGAAAGAAGCGGAGGAAGCCTTGTGCGGAGTAGGAGATGTCACTTTTCCTTCAATCACAGGGAAAGTTCTTTCAAATGACCCCGTGGTCATCAAGGTCTTGATCTCCAACAGAGAAGTAAACAGGGCCTACCTCGACTGTGGTAGCTCATGTGAAGTAATCTACGAACGCTGTTTTCTAAAGCTCAAGCCTTCGATAAGGTCGAAGAGAGTAGATTTGAAGGTACCCTTAGTAGGGTTCTCAGGGGAACACTCATGGCCCTTGGGAGAAGTCCCTCTAGAGGTTATGATTGGGGAAGGAAGGCTAAAAAGAACAGAAACTCTGGTTTTCACGATCGTGAGGTCTGAATCTCCCTATAACCTATTGATAGGGAGAACGGCAATGCAGAAGATGGGCATCGTTGTCTCAACCATTCATGTCGCGATCAAATTCCAAACACCCTTCGGCATTGGAACGGTTTTCTCCAGCTATAAGGTGAAGGAGCCTACGAAAGTAAGCAAAAGGATCAAACAGGTTTCGGAAGAGCCTCCGAAGGACGTTCTCAGTTGTACTGATGCTGAAGAACGCATTGTGGTAAATGATATCTACCCTGATCAGACGGTGGTAATCGGAAAGCAGCTCCCAACCTCCTTTAAAGCAGAATTGGAAAAGGTACTACGTGCTAATGCAGATGTCTTCGCATGAACCTACTCTGACATGACGGGGGTCCCCAGAACTCTCACCATAGATGGAAAGCCCTTCGGCACTGAACACAAGCTCAATGAGTTCAAACATATTGAACCCATCAAACAAAAGCGTCGAAGCCTGGCTCCTGAAAGAAATGCTGCCGCATGCAAAGAAGTGGACGAACTTGTAACAGCAGGCATACTCAGAGAGGTGAAGTATCAAACTTGGGTGGCCAATCCGGTGATGGTCAAGAAGCATGATGGAGGATGGCGAATGTGCGTGGACTTCACAGATATTAACAAAGCATGTCCGAAGGACTGCTACCCTCTGCCAGAAATTGATTGGAAGGTGGAATCCTTGTCAGGGTTTCGGCTGAAGTGTTTCCTAGACGCTTATAAGGGTTACCATCAGATACAAATGGCGGAAGAGGACGAAGAAAAGACAGCCTTTTTTACAGGAAAAGGCGTTTATTGTTACAAAAAGATGCCTTTTGGTTTGAAAAATGCAGGTGCCACCTACCAACGTTTAGTGGACAAAGCCTTCCACAAGCAGATAGGTAGGAATCTGGAGGCGTACGTAGATGATATGGTCATCAAGAGTAGATCGGAGGAGGACATGCTCTCCGACATCAAGGAAACCTTCGATCAGCTTCGCGCCATCAACATGAAGTTAAATCCCAGGAAGTGTTCCTTCGGCGTAGAAGAAAGACAATTTTTGGGGCATCTGATCACCAAGCAAGGTATTAAGGCCAATCCTTCAAAGGTCAAGGCCATCACGGATCTACAGCCTCCTAAGTCCCTAAAGGAAGTGCAAAGTCTGAACGGAAAGCTAGCAGCACTCAGCAGGTTCTTATCGAAGGGTGCAGACAGATCTTTGTCGTTCTTCAAAACACTCAAAGGATGCACGGACAAAAAGACGTTCCAGTGGAGTATAGATGCAGAAGCAGGTTTCCAAAAGCTCAAGGAGTTCATGGCTATTCTACCTACACTTACTGCCCCAATCAAAGGCGAAGTGTTGTTTATGTATATCGCAGCCTCTTTCGAAAGCATCAGTGCTGTGTTATTGGCAGAAAGGGAGAAGAAGCAAATCCCTATCTACTTTGTTAGCAGGGTTCTACAGGGAGCTGAGCTAAATTATCCAGCACTGGAGAAGCTAATTTTGGCCTTGGTCCATGCTGCGAGATGCCTTCGAAGGTACTTCCAAGCTCACCCCATAACCGTACTTACTGACAAACCAATTAAGCAGATACTTTCGAAGCCGGAGAAATCTAGAAGAATAGCTAAATGGGCTATCGAGCTAGGAGAGCACGAAATTGAATACAAAGGTAGAAACTCGGTCAAAGGGCAAATATTGGCAGACTTCTTAGCAGAAACACCCTCCGAACCAAAACATGACACAAAGGTTGAAAAGCAACTTGATAAAGCGGTCGAAGGGTGGAAGCTTTATACTGACGGAGCCTCCAGCTCCGACGGTTCTGGCGCAGGTCTCATGCTTGTTGATCCCAAAGGGAAGGAGTACACTTATGCACTCCGTTTTGAATTCGATGCTACGAACAATGAAGCGGAGTACGAAGCCTTGCTAGCAGGCCTCCGATTGGCCAAAGACATGGAGGTAGAAGACTTGGCTATTTTCGTTGACTCACAACTGGTGGCCAACCAGATAAAAGGCTCTTATGAGGCAAGACAACCTGTGATCAAGCAATACCTGGATAAAGCCAAAGAAATGCTCGAAGGGTTTACATCCTACATCATAGAGCATGTCCGGAGAAATCAAAACAAGAAGGCGGATGTACTTAGCAAACTGGCCTCAATGGCATTTGCCCACTTAACCAAAGAAGTTCTAGTCGAAGTGTTGGCAGATAGGTCCATCGTCCGAAAGAAAGTGTCTGACGTGATACAGGAGGAAGACTCAAATTGGATGACTCCAATTAGAGAATATCTAATAAGTGGTATACTGCCGGAGGATCAAAAATTAGCTCGAAAGGTCCGCATCAAAGCACCACAGTATAGAATCAAGGGGAACTACTTATACCGAAGGTCCTTTCTTTCCCCATGGCTACGCTGTGTAGGACCTAGGCAAGCCGCCAACATCATTCAAGAAGTACATGAAGGATCCTGCGGGCTTCACGCAGGACCCCGCTCCGTTGTTTCTAAAATCATGAGGATCGGGTATTACTGGCCTTCGATGCACAGGGACGCCGTCGACATCATTCAGAAATGTGAAGGCTGTCAAGTTCACTTAAGGGTTTCAAGGCTACCAAAACAAGATATGACCTCTATAACCTCAGCATGGCCCTTCAGCCAATGGGGGATAGATATTGTAGGTCCTCTGCCAGTTGCTCCCGGAGGAGTAAAGTTCTTGGTCGTAGCCATCGATTATTTCACTAAATGGGTAGAAGCAAAGCCTTTGGCATCCACCACAGGAAGGCACATGGAAAAGTTCGTGTGGGAGCATATTATCTGTCGGTTCAGAATACCTCACATCATCATTTCAGATAATGGGAAGCAGTTCGCCAAAGGGGTATTCCCAGTGTTTTGCAGAGGCCTGAATATCAAACAATTCTTCATTTCCGTCTACCATCCTCAAGGTAACGGAAAAGTGGAAGTTACCAACAGAGACATCATAGAAGGAATAGAACGAAGGCTGGGTTATAGTCACCACGGTTGGGTAGATGAACTACCTTAAGTAATTTGGGCTCACAAAACGCATACAAAGTCAAGTCATGGGGAGACGCCTTTTAGCTTGACATATGGCACGGAAGCTGTCATCCCTTCGGAAGTAAGTGTCGAAACAGAAAGAGTCATGAACTTCGAGGCACCAGACAACGAAGAAAGACTCCGCAGCAACCTAGACCTTCTCGAAGAATGAAGGGAAATAGCCTCAATCAGGGAGGCTATCCATAAGCAAAAAATCGAAAGATACTACAACAGTCGGGTTCGGCCTTCGACCTTCAAACCAGGGGAATACGTCCTCCGACTCAACATCGCAAGTAAAGCTGAGTACCCGGGTAAACTAGGACCTACATGGGAAGGACCCTACGTTATTAAGGAAGCATATGGCAACGGAGCCTACAAGCTGGAAACCCTGGATGGAGATGTTATTGATAGAACCTAGAATGGCACTAACCTTCGTAAGTTCTACGTATGAAACTTACAATGTCTAAGGACATTTTTTACTTTGCTTTCAATCAATGTATTTGCATTCTTCTCACTTGGGGAAAGAAGCATTAATGGTAGGCGTCTAGTATTAATTTCTTAAAATGATGTAATTCTCCCTACCCACTTAATGATATAACGCATTTCCCTCAAATCTCTTGTTTCGTTCAATACAACAAAGATTTGTCCACCAAGTTGCCTTATAAGTTTCAATGTCGAAGGGATGTACAAAGACTAAACAACATGTCTTACTCATATGCATAACATCCATCTCAACTTCACATTAACTTTCCTATATGGCCTTAAGGTATTTTAAGCCTTTCGCTGCCCAAAGGATCAAGACGGAGTGGGTCGCGACCCTCTGTCAGCAGTCAAATTATACGATTGCTAATATTCTTGGTGAAGTAACTACACACAATAAGGCTATGCATCTACCATACGCCTGAGGTTGTAAAAAATATTTTTTACACAAGTAAAAATAATAAGAGAAGAATCACACATGGCAAAATTCGAGCCCTAGTGGCTTCAAGGTAGATTACTGACTAGTTTAACTAGTATAAAAAAGGCCGTAGCCTTAACGATCCAACAAAATAAAATATGGTCTTAGGCCGTAGCCTACATCACACATACCACATGTTAATTGTTTCATCAGGCACGAAGCCTGGAAAGGAACACAGACAATTGTTTTAAACAGGGTACATACCACCCTGGGGATCAAATTACAACCACATGGTTGCCTTCATCAAACCTTGGAATGAGTGGGATCAGCTGAACCTGGAGAGGGAACCTTGGGTGACGGAGTCTTCTTGGAGGAAGTCGGAGGCTGGACTGTCCTTGGCTTCTTGGCCAGCAGGTCCTCAATTGAGGTCGCTGGGTCCTTCGTCACATCTGCAAGGAAATGGAACTCTAAAGCAGTTAATTGATTACCTGCATCATCATACTCTTTTTCATGAGTTGCCCTGTAGTAAGGAATTTTCTCCAGCACCACCGGTTCCCAGTCTTGGCTATCTCCTCCAAAGTGGTACACTTGCCATGTAAAATGGCATCATTCACCACATTCCAAATGGCAATCCCCACATCATCGCTATGGTAAAGTTCCATAGCAACATAGGGGATCACCTTGGTTACCAGGTCCACCCTGTCTTTCTTCAGCATTTTCAGACGAAGGTTTAACCCATCCACATTTTCTCGGAGCTTGATCTCTTGGTCCAGCAACTTCGCCCTCTCTTTTTCGAGGCCTCCACACTTGGATGAAAGAACAGATATCTGCTCCTTATAGCCAACGACCATTGAGCCTTCGACAGTTAGCCTGCTGCATTCAGCCTCGCTCGTTGCCAGCTGACCTTTGAGCTTTTCATTCTCAGCTCTGAGATCTTGCACCAAGGGGTTCTTGTCAAAATCCTCCAATTGTAAGATATTAGTTTTCACATACACATCAAACCATAACAACAAGGTGGCGTATAAGTGGAATTCTAGAGAGAGAAAGTTAGAGGTTTAGGGAACTTAGTGAGAGAAAGTGAAAGATATTATTATGAGCTCCAACTCTCTACCTTGGAAGGTAGAGAGTATTTATAGTCTTACATAAATCGCCACACATCGGGCTGTGGATCAGGAATACAGTGGGTAAAGACCCGTCCGTCCTCCACGGTGTTACTTAACTAAATACTACTTAACTTAAAAGAACTACGACTACGAGCTTTCTAACGATTACATATACTTGAGGTGACCGACTCTTTAATACCTGGAATTTCTAATTCCTAACAATCTCCCCCTAAGGGAGGTCACCTCAATCATGTACCAAAATTACATTGAATACAAATAGATATTACATTAACAATTGTTCTTGCATTCTTGATGTAGAACTTTGCTCCTAAGCTCGTAGTCATTGATTCTTCACATTGCATGTTTGGTTACTCCAGGTGGAGGTCTTTTACTGATTCACGTGATAATAAATTTGAGCCAGCTTTTGAGATCATCAGCTATCAAAAATCTCTGAGACATCCTTTGTGGTGTTGGTATCATGTGATGTTGTGACTTTAGGACCGACATGCTCACATTCTGGATCATGAAATCTTCTCATCAGAGTAGCGGAAGCTTTAGTTGATTCATGATATTGGCAGCAGCGTAGCAGAAGCATGGAGTGAAAATATCAGAGTCAGTGATGCACTAATCATGATTTCTTTTGAGTTGAATGTGTTAAGTGAGCATGCGGCTATGGATTGACCGCTTCATTCTGATCAGCTGCAAACGTCGGGCGTACCTGCATACAACAGTTAGCAACAAATCGCACGAAAGTGTCTTTGATCACTTTCGTTGAATTGAGGTACACGGCCCACGGTTCCCCGTTGATCAGTACAAGTACTGCTTGTGATCAGGTATAATTCCGAAGAATTTCCTTGACAGGGTTTCGCAGCTGCTCTAGCTGTTCTCAAACCGGAACATCTCAAAGAAGACAACACGGAGTGAGTGAACCAGCGAATTTTAAGTCCACTGATTGATGAAAAGAGATTTGAAAAACAATCGTGTATTGCTCAATAGAAATTGTTTTTGCAATACAACGAAGGTTTTATTGAAAATCAATTATCAATCATAAAAACACCTTTTGATTTAAAAAATGAGTACACGGTCGATGTGCTAGAGAAAAAAGTTTTTAAGCACAACGACCGGTTTTTCAAAGGTATCCGTCAATCCATAACCTGAACCAGGATTGATTCAAGAGATTGAATCCCCCCATTGTTTCTGTTCAGTTGTCACATGGTTGATCCATACAATAGATCTCACATGCCACCTACCAGGAGCTTGTTTGATGTTGGCTCCAGAAGGCTTTCCATCTTCATTGTGAATATGTATACACATCACTCAGATGTTCTGGCAATACCACAAGGATAATGCGTAGGACTCAAGATATAATCTCTCTTTCCACATTGTGTGAAACAGAGAGTCTTCATTGAAAGTGTCCTAATGAGATTTATTGATGATCTCGTGGCTCTAGACTCAATTTGTGCATATTTGGATCTTGTGCCGGAGACTAGGGAGAGGGTCTCCTTCTTCAATATCAACAATCTCTAAGAGAAAGTCGATAGATAATGTCGGTTCCCCGTGAGAATGAAACAAGTCCTTTTAAGAGGAACTTGAGTGGTTTGGAAAGTTGAAGTGCAGTGCGTCACTGGGTCCATGACGTCTTGTCTTCAATACCGATGTTACCATCAGTAGCATATGAATTGAACCCGGTTTCTGCCCTAAGGTTGAATAATTGGAGGGCTATTTGTTTTCACCCATTCCTCATTCAATTCTTTTTAATTCTTCAACCCCTTCAGGGCTTACCGAGACTTCATAGCTAGAACCTTGTTGGGTTTATTCCAGTACTAGCTCAGTCTTAGTCCGCACTCTTCCCATATCTCATTTTTCTCCTTTTATCATCATACCTAAGGACTTCTACACTAACTAGTGGATTGTCCCCGGGTAGATCCCTCCGGTTCTGGCGGATCATGGGAACACATACCTAACCTTATCATCCTTATATCACCGTACATAAAGTAAAGTTGGTCGGTCTATTTGGTATTGTTCATCTGCCATTGGAACCAATTGAAAACCATTTGAAAATCAATTCAGATACTTGTGATATATTATCAAAGCATTTTGTACCTGAATTGTTTTTGATATTTTTAGAACGAGAACTCCCCCTCAACATGTGCATCAAATATTTGAAAAAGTTTTGCACATGGAGGCAAGAGAAAGAATTAACTTCTTTGATTACCATTTTCTAAAAGATATCAACATCACTTCCCTGATCAAATCAAGAAGATAAAGCATTTCCGGGAAGGATGAGGTTTCCATAAATTTGCTCCCCCTCAATATGTGCCTCGAGGTTTGAAAAGAGTTTTGCACATACTAGAGGGAACTTGCACATTGAGATAAGTTGATCACATTTCAGATCATTGGTTTAAGATAGATGCTCCCCCTCAACATGTGCATGAAAAATTTGAAATCGTTTGTCACATGTGGGCAGGATAGCATGTACATCCTTATAAAACCATTTACCGAATTATCAGTTTAAATCCAATTTAAATCACACATTCTCCCCCGATCACAATTATCAAATCATTTGAGATTTGTGATCTCTTATAGATTTAAATTGATTTTGAAGGCTTTTAAGGGGAATTGTGACTTGATTATGAAAGTGTTTGAACTGATAAGGATCGGATTTTAAGACTTTAAACTCCATTGATAAAACATGCATGTACATCTTTTGAAAACAATTTAATGCCAAATAACTTTTTAATTTAATTGAAATCATTCTCCCCCTCAATCAATGACATAGGTTGTTGATTGAGAGATAGAGATTTTGCAGATAAGTCCTGATGATTATCAAAAATAGAGACCGAGTTATTTTTCAAAGCAGTTAGTTTTCAGCAGATTAAATTTTTATAGAATCAGAGCATGGAATTTGACAACATGGTAAAACATGGCTCTGTTCTTTCATTTAAAACCGGGTTATTGCCTGAAAATGACAATAAACCATTATTTCTCTTTCTCCCATAAATATTTTTTGATTTTTTTTTTAAATAAAAATTCGAACAATATCTAAAGTCCCGTGTCATTCTTTGAATGACAGCACAAAGACCGTAGATATTATCGAACCGGAAAGAAACATGGCAAAAAGACAAATTATTTTTTTTTATTTTTTATTTATTTTTTTTTTTGAAGATTTTTCAAATTTTTATGGATTTTGAAAGTTTTATATTTTTCTATTTGATTTTTGAAGGTTTTATAATTTTGTATTTTGATTTTCAAATAAATATTTACAAGAGATAGATGAAGATAGACCTTTACTCCTCGTCTTCCTCCTGAAGACATTTGAGAGTTTCTGGTTGAATGCTTTTCAAACCAAGTCGTGGAAGAATAAACTCAAAACGTTCTCTTGGAAGAGCTTTGGTGAAGATGTCTGCTAACTGATATTCATACTTCACAAAATATAGTTCCACCACACCTTTTTCCACTTGTTCCCTGATGAAATGATGTCGAATGTCGATATGCTTTGCTCTTGAGTGTTGAACGTTGTTGCATGAGAGAGCAATAGCACTTTTATTATCACAGTACAGAGGGATTTTGTTGAATTCAAAGCCATAGTCAGATAATTGAGATCTCATCCATAAGATTTGAGCACAACAAGATGACATGGCTATGTATTCAGCCTCTGTAGAGGAAATAGAAGTACTCATTTGCTTCTTTGAAGACCAGCTCACAAGCTTATCACCCAAAAACTGAGCACCTCCTGACGTACTTCGACGAGTATCTTGACACCCTGCATGATCTGCATCTGCATATGCTGTTAGTGACATACCGGTGTCTTTTGGGTACCAAAGTCCCATATTGATGGTTCCTTGGAGATACCGAAAGACCCGTTTAACCGCTTCAAGGTGCTTTTTAGTAGGCTTAGCCTGGTATCTAGCACACATGCAAACAGCGAACAAGATGTCTGGTCTACTAGCTGTGAGGTACATCAGGGATCCAATCATACTACGATATTTTGTTTGGTCAATCATGATCCCTGAGAGGTCCTCATCTAGTTTGGTTCGGTCAATCATGGGGGTGTCAACAGGGTCACTTGAATCAAATCCAAATTTCTTTAAAATCTCTGTTGCATATTTAGATTGATTTATGAAAATGCCTCCGGGACTTTGTGAAATTTGTAATCCCAAGAAGAATGACATTTGTCCCATCATTGACATTTGAAACTTTGAACTCATTTCATTTGAAAAACGATCACATTCCATTGGGGTCTGTCGAGGCAAAAATAATATCATCAACATAATTTTGAACATGAATTAAATGTTTGCCTGACTTCCTGGTGAACAATGTAGGATCAACTGCTCCTTTGATGAATCCGATTGATAGAAGAAACTTTGACAGTGTATCATACCATGCCCTTGGAGCTTGCTTTAAGCCGTAAAGAGCCTTCTTCAGATGATAAACGTGAGTAGGATGCTCTTGATTCACAAATCCTTCAGGTTGGCTGACGTAGACGACTTCTTTAAGATCTCCGTTCAGAAATGCCGTCTTCACATCCATCTGATAGACTACCATGTTCTTACTAGCAGCATTAGCCAGAAAGATTCTGATTGCCTCGATTCGAGCAACTGGAGCAAAAGATTCTTCAAAGTCTATACCCTCCTCTTGACGATATCCTTTAGCAACTAATCGAGCCTTGTTCTTCAACACATCACCATGCTCATCAAGTTTCACTTTGAAGATCCATTTAAGAGCAATAATCATAGCACAGTCTGGAGCAGGTACTAACTCCCAAACATCAAGTCGATCAAACTCATGAATTTCATCTTGCATGGCATTGAACCAGCTATCTTCATTCATGGCGGTTTTAACATCTTTTGGTTCGATCTTAGATAGTACGGAGTTGAAGAAACACCATAAGGCATCGGTTGCTAGTTGTTTCCGGGTTGATACAGGACGAGAGGGATTTCCAATGATGTTGTCTAATGGATGATCGTGAGTCCATTTTCTGAGGTGTTCATGTGGCAGTTGTTGAGGAACTGAGGTAGCTGAGTCGATATCTCCTGAAGAAGATGGTTCTGATGATGATTCAGGAGTAGCAAATATGTTTTCAAATGGAGCATCTTCAGGAGTAGCAAAGGGATTAACTTCATCATTGATGCCAGAAACATTTCCATGATGTACATCTGAAGAATGATGATTTGTTGATGAGACAGAAGGATCAGCAACAGGTGCTTCTTGACTTAAAGATATTGAGACTGAGGGATTGACTTCATTCACAGGAATATGAGCATCCTCTGTTGTAGGGATCAACACCTCATTAGTAATTGAATCATACAGTTCATCAAACATAGGATCAAACAATTTCTTTAAATCATCTTCAGATGGAGGTACATATGGAGTTTCTTGAGAAGAGTTTGGAACAAGAGATGAACCAATGGGACTGTTTTGATGTGCGGGTCCTGAGCTGGAGTGTCCAGGAGCCATTTGACCGGTCAGCTCATCAAACGTAACGTGAATTGTTTCCATGATATTTCGGGTTCTTTTGTTGTAGATTCGGTATCCCTTTTTTTTTGGTGCATATCCTACAAATACTCCAATGTCAGCTTTAGCCCTAAGTTTGCCTAAGTCTTGACCCTCATTAGTTGGATAACACAATGCACCAAACATACGAAGGAAAGATAGATTAGGTTTTCTGTTGTGGACAAGTTCATATGGAGTTTTTCCATGAACAGTGTGAATCAGGGAACGATTTTGTGTGTAGCATGCAGTGGAAATTGCTTCAGCCCAGAGAAATATTGGAACCTTTGAGTAGATCAACATTGTTCTAGCGGCTTCAACAAGAGTACGATTTCGTCTTTCAACTACACCGTTCTGTTGAGGAGTTCGCGGTACACTTCTTTGATGGCTGATTCCAATGCTTTCATAGAATTCACTAAGTTGTTTGTTGACAAACTCAGTTCCATTGTCTGTTCTGATAATTCTGACGGTTTTGTTAAGTCGAACCTGCAGCTGTTTGATGATGATATCGGGAGTTTCATCCTTTGTCCTTAAGAACTTGACCCAGGTGAATCTAGAGTAATCATCAACCACAACTAACACATATTTCTTCCCAAAGATATTCTGCACCCGCATTGGTCCACATAAATCCATATGAATCATATGAAGAACTTCTGTGACAGAGTTAGTAGGTTTGGGTTTGTGGGCAAACTTTTTGCTTTTACCCAATTGGCATGCTGAACAAAGATGATCCTTTTCATACTTTAGTCTAGGTAAACCTACAACTAAGTCCTTTCTGGAAAGATCGTTGATGGTGCCGAAGTTCAAGTGATTGAGACGACGATGCCATAACCATGACTTTGTTTTTGAAGCCTTTGATAACAAGCAGATTGGAGAAGCCCTCATCATGTCATCGATAGAGATGGTGTAGAGATTTGAGCCACGAGTTCCTTTTAACAGTTCCTTACCATTAAGATCTCTAACAAAGCAGGTATGTTTTCTGAAGGCTACTTCTAGATCAGAATCACAGAATTGACCAACAGAGAACAGATTATGACCCAAACCTTCCACATAGTAAACTCTAGAGATGACACTATCACCAACAACATAATCTCCATAACCCATAATAGCACCGAAATGATCATTACCAAATCTAACAGTCCCGATGAATTTGCTCACGAAGTTCATGAGCCGCGACCGGTCTCCAGTCATATGCTTGGAACAGCCTGAGTCCAGGTACCACAGAACGATTTGAACGATCTGCAGTTGAACACAGACAAGAATGGATAACTGGATAATTGGGATCCCCATGCAAGAATGGGTTCCATTTGGTTAGTAACAATGTTTGGAACACCCACATCAGAAATAGAAGCATTCATATCAGAAAGTGAGGCAATGGAATCATTGTGAATGGATACAGTGCTAGTGTCAGTATTAGCCCTGTACACAGTGTGATCACTTCTTAAGGGAATAGTTCTACCAGTAGGCATCCATTTGCTAGTGGGCATTATCTGATTAGTCTTATGACCAACAGGTATCCAATAAAAGCCTATCTTACTGAATGTTCTTCCTGTGGGTTTCCACTGTTTTCTAACTTTCTTTCGTTTATGCCTTTTAGCCTTTTTAGCATGAATTTTTGCATTAACAATATTAACTGGACAATTAACATCATTAAGCGGAACATTAACACCACATTCATGATTAGAAACAGAATTCAAGCATACATCAGTACAAGGTTTGCAAATAGTATCGGAATTCGAATTAATTACAGTACGCCTATGGCTAATACTAGAATCAACACGATTCGTTTTATTCAATTCAAGCTTAAAGTTCCTAGATTGTTCTTCTACTTTCTTCCAGTGCACATTCTTAGCTTGAGAGGTCCTATCATTCCTTGTATTGTCTTGAGACTTTGACCTTCTCCTTTTAATGTCACTGATTACTCCTGTAGAGGGAATGGGAACATTAGTTGGTTTAACTACTCTTTGCATCACCTGTTTAGATGTGCTAGGATCTGAACTACATGCAGGTGCACTATGGTTCACATTCTTAAAACTAGAGGTACTGAGATTTGTACTCCTAGAAGGCACACTTGAGTTCTCTTTCTTAGCATTGACAGATCTAGAAACTGAACTACTCAAGGGCACACTACGGTTCACATTCAAAACATTGGGAATCGAGTGCATATCATACTTGGCATTAGGCATCGAACATGGAATCAAAGGGTTAACTCTCTCACCTAATGTCTTTGGGCATATTGTGATCAAGCATTCTAAGATTTCTTGAGATCGTTTGGCATATAAGCATGCATGTCCAATTGCATTATCATGAGGTTTCTCTAGCTTATCCTCTTCAACAATCTCACGCAGACATTCTAAGCAATCCTTAAGAGATGAGAAATATGTTTGAATAGCTAGTTTGTTGTTCCTTAGATGAGGAGGGACATATGTCACAGACAAAGCATATTTATTACAAGAGTGAACCTTTGATACACCATTCTCCCCATTGGTCATTGGCATTTTCCCTTTTACTTGACTCTTCAGATTCTCAATTTCCTTTTGCAATGAAGCTATTTGTTCGTTATTCTTGTTACGAGTGACCTTAATTGATTCAAATAACTCATTGAAATGACGTTTAACCTTTTCATTTTCTTCTAGAAAACTTTCGTTTTCCTTTTGTAAAGCATTTACTAGGTTTTGAAGATGAAACGTTTGAGAATTCTGAGAATCTAAAGGAGGAGGCATTTGGGAGCCTGTCATATTGTTCGTTTGACCCTTTAATTGAGAGATTTGGGCTTTCAACTTTCTGATCGTGTTGCACTGAGCTTGAATCTGTTCATCACGTTTGTTAATTTGAAAGACTGCATCAAACTCTGGAGCATCTGAAGATGTCTTGATATTTGAAGTTTTGACATTTTCTTTAAGATGTTGATATTTCAGTTGTAAATTAAAATGCTCAACTTCTAGTTTAGAAAAATGTTTAACCAAATTGTCGTGATCATCCAGCTCAATTTTCTCGTTTAGTTTAGAATTAGTTTTTTCAAGCTCAATGACACGATCATGAGAGACTTTCAGGGCAACAGATAGTTCATGAAATTGGGAAGCATTAATAGAGCAATTTGAAGTAGTGAAAAACACATCTTGAGCAACACATTCAGTAATAAGATTCTCATTTAATGTATGCAAGTTCTTTCTCTCAATCTCACTATATTTTAGTGCACGCTCATAGTCACTAACTTCAACAACCATTGCATCAAATTCCTTTTCCATTCCCTTAATATCAGTTTCTATCCCCTTTTTAAGACTCTCAAAGTGATCTTTTAGAAGTTTAAAGAAGGGCATGACCTCAGTTAAATAACATTCTTTCATTTGTTCAAAACCCCTTTCTCCTTCAGTTATACCAGTGGGTGTGATCCTTTTCTTGCAAGTTTTCTCAAAATCAACAAATAGTTGAAATATAACGTATTGGCTAATTGATGTCTTGCTTTTAGTGGCAATTGTTCTAGGTACAAGATGCATTGGTGTATTAGGAGGATACACAGTCGCTCTAGGCATTTTCCAAAGGGGAGGGTTTGTTTCAACAATATTTTCCGCTTTCTGCTTATCTAAATCCTTTTTCCAGAAGACTTGCTCGGGAGTCAGCAATGTCTGAGGCTTAAACTTGTTCAAGGAAATCCAGTTTTCCTTCTTGTAGTCATGAGGAGTGATAATTATTTTTCTCTCTTTGCATTTAGGATCATTTTGTTTCTTATTCATCTTTTCCCTAGTGATTTCATTTGATTTCTTATCTTCCTCAGTGCACTCAACACAACTAGGTTTCTGTCTAGGCTTAAGGATTTCATTACCATCATAAAGCACCTTATGAGCATTTCTAGCCTTTTTAATTACCTCTGGATTTGGTTCCTCAACAAGGGGAATGCTATGCTTATCGCTTAAGACTCGATGTTTAGTGACCATGTGAGCAGTCTGAATGGTGTTTCCTTGTATGTACAACTTGTTTTCAAGTTTGTTTTTCAAAGTTTTTAGATTAGAAAAGTCTCTCAAGAGTTTTGATTCATTTGCATTAAATTCTTGCTTAAGCATTTTCACATTTTCTTGAAGTTCTTGTTTTTGCTTAGCTGTTTTAGAAAGTTTTTCTTGCAAGGAATTTAATTCTTGTTTCAATACTTCTTCTCTAAACTTACTTTTTCTAATTACTGTATGCACTTGGTCATCCATTTCCTGCTCACGAGTGGTCAACTCAAATTTAGCACGTTGTTCATAAATAGCAACACGTTCTTTATAGGCATTTAGTTCAGAAATTACAGAATCATCAGGGGCACATGCAGTGTATTCATCAAAAACATAGTCATTGTTGACTGCAGAAGATGCATCACTTGGTACAACTTCACTTTCACTTTGTTTCACATATTGATCATATGGGACAATATCGATATTACCCATATTTTCAATATTTGATTCAATAGTTTCAGTTGATTGTACTTTGTCATGCATCTGTTGCACATCAGCATCATCGTATAGTTTTAATACCTCTGAGATGAGCTTGTCATGGGATGGGCCAGCTAGTGGTGAAGAAGAGACCTTGGGAGAAACCATTGGAGAAATGCTAGCCATAAAAATTATGTGTTCCGTAGGTCCATCATCCACATCAGAGTCGTATGCATCACAGTCAGCGACTTGAAAGGCATTCTGATGATTGTGACCTATCTCCTGAATAGGCTGCTCATCCACATCTGCATCATAGGTCTTGGCATTGCCCTCAGCAAGAAACAGCAATTCCTCTTCATCCAAAGCAGCACCATTGTCCTGAGCTTGTGCCAGCAGCATCTTATCTCTGAAGTAATCAGCATTCTGTGGACGCTTTGGAGATGTGCAGTTCCTTGCAATGTGTCCCTCACCACCACAGTTATAACATTTGATTGGCTTAGCTTGACCTTGGTTACCATTCCTTCCTCGATTCTGGTTGCCAACATAACCTCTCCCAACTCCACCTCTTCCCTGATCATACTGTCTTTCCTGAACTGGTTGCACCACGATCCTTCCATCTTTAACAGTGGCTTGATTATGTGGGTTAGATGCTGTTCTGAGGTTGTTGTTGGTTTGTGGGAGAGAATTCATGTTTTGACTAATGAGAAGAGCTAGTTGATTAATGAAGTTACCCACGTGTGCATCAGCATCAGCTTGTTTGAACATAGGATCAGGAATGAGTTTGTGATTACCATTTCCCAAGGGTATGACTTGTGATGCTTTGGTTGTGATTCCGATGTTTGAGTAGAAAGCTGTTGAGTCATTAGACGAGCTTGTCTCTCCCTGGTTGGTTTTGAACTGATTGAGAATCAATTTTTCAAACATAGCATGTCTCTCATTCTGAAGGAGGAAAGCATAGAGTTGCTCATAGTTTGTATTCTTCAATCCTTTAGTGAGCTTCACAGCGGTGACAAACTTGTGCCATTCGGGATTCATGTTGTTCACAAATTTTGAGTTCAGCTGAATGTTAGGCATAGTCATTCTGATGTTCCTCATGTCATTCACTAACTTATGAAATCTCACATAGTACTCATAGAAATTCTCATCTGGTTTCATCTTGAAGTGCTCAAATTCGTCATAGAGTTGGGATTCTCTGTCTTCCATAGTTAGTTCTGAACCTGAGAGAAGCATCTTAACATTATCCCAAACTGCCTTTGCATCAGTGTTATGATTGATCAGCTTGTAGATGTCTTTAGGAAGACCTTGAAGAACAATGTTTGAAGCCCTGATATCTGCATCGAATCTCTTTTTATCCTTATCATCAAGCTCATCATACATCTTAGGTCTGTCCATTCCGTAAACAGGAGTACCATCTTCATTAGTATCAAGTATGTCTCTAGTCGTCTCAACTCGATATGGTCCTTCATCAATGGATTTGAGAATGTTGACACCATTTTCCTTTCCAAGGCAATACAATCTGATTCGTTGAGCCCAAGAATCGTAGTCAGTTCTGTCAAGCATGGGTGGACGAGTATCTGAACCAGCTGCTTGAACATCCTCGGCAACAGTGGAGATGATAGTAGGAACGTTGGTAGACATGTTGACAGATTATACGGGATTTTATAACTCTATGATTAAACCGGGAAATAGATTCTTTCACGGGATTTTACTAAATCAAGAGAAAACCGTAAACAATCACTCAAGTCGCTAGAAGATAAAGCACTAAGTCGCTAACTCTTAATTCGCTGCACCACTAAGTCGCTACAGTCCCAAGTCGCTAGACAAATGCAAGTCGCTAAGTAGTAACTCGCTAAGCCTCAAGTCGCTAGCAAAATTTTGACAGCAATTCGCTACTCAAGTCGCTAAAGATACAAGTCGCTAAAGAGCAACTCGCTACCGACCAAGTCGCTATCACCAAGTCGCTACCCGTAGTTGAGAGTCCACTACTTGTACTGTAAATCGCTAGATCTAAGTCGCTAGGTCTAAAACTGTAACTCGCTACAAATTTGTAAAGCAAGTCGCTACGAAGAAACTAATCCGTGAGTTCAGTCGCTAGCAAGAAAAAACCACATAAACATCACTTTTCAATCCAAAAACAACCCAACCAAGATGATTTAAGCTTACCAAATGAAAACCTACACACTTGTGATGATTCTAAACATAAAAGTACTAACAAAATCCAAACTTTAACCCGAGAAATCAACCAAATGATGCAAAAACCACTAAACTTTTTCAAACTCAAAAACCACCTAAAAACCACTAGAAATCCAAAGATGTGCAAGATATGATCTAACCTGGCTCTTGATACCAATTGTAAGATATTAGTTTTCACATACACATCAAACCATAACAACAAGGTGGCGTATAAGTGGAATTCTAGAGAGAGAAAGTTAGAGGTTTAGGGAACTTAGTGAGAGAAAGTGAAAGATATTATTATGAGCTCCAACTCTCTACCTTGGAAGGTAGAGAGTATTTATAGTCTTACATAAATCGCCACACATCGGGCTGTGGATCAGGCATACAGTGGGTAAAGACCCGTCCGTCCTCCACGGTGTTACTTAACTAAATACTACTTAACTTAAAAGAACTACGACTACGAGCTTTCTAACGATTACATATACTTGAGGTGACCGACTCTTTAATACCTGGAATTTCTAATTCCTAACACCAATGCATCCTCACACTTCTTCTCCAGGTCTGCATACTTCTGATCCCTAGCCTTCTCCCTTCTCAGCATAACATCCATTTCTTCTCGAGCTTTGGTGATAGCACAAAGCAATTCCCTTGTCCTAGCATTGAGTTGGTTGTCTAGCATGCACTGGCGGACATAGCTTTTATCATGAAGGTCCCAGAGCCTTTCTATGAACATGTTATCCATCACCCCCTTCCACTTGGGTGGGATTACATGGCTCACGAGTTGGTGACAAGCTAGGGGAGAATGAAGTTCTTTCATATCAGGAAGTCCTGCAACATATGTACATTCGTTAATATATTATTGTTGGTACCTAATTTTGTTTCGCAGGTAAGAAACTTTACCATGGATATCAACTCCGCTGGGCCCTTCGATGGCTGGAAATTCCACAGCCTTACCCTGGGCACTCTTTTGCCGGGTAGTTCGAGAGGGAGGAGTAGGTAGGATGAGTTTCCTTTTCGAAGCAGACTTCACAGCTTTAGCACTGCCACCTTTCCTGCTTCGGACCCTCCCACCTATGCCGGAGGGTCCTACGATGGCCAACTGTCCTTCGGAGACTGGTTCGTCAGAGTCAGCAACGTTCTCTACAAGTTGATCTTCCACATCTATGGGTTCCTTTGACGGAGGAGCAGACGATACAGGCTCGATGGGCTGGGCTTCCACATCATTGTTGTTTATGGACACTGATGGGGAGCCCATGCCATAGCTTGTCTCTTGGGGATTCTTTGGAAGGAAGCTTACTTCCTTTGCACCACCAGCCACCACAAAGTTCCTGAACGACATCTCTGCACAAAGAAGCAAATAAGATAAATATCAGAAAGATAAGTTTTTACTTCTTATTTTAATAAAAAAAGTACATACTTTCTCCATCACAAATAATCTCAGGTACCAAAGGAGACCCCTCCCATCTTTCAGCAATGCCAGCCATGAAAAGAATTGGCTTGGGGAACGTTTGGAAATCAGCTGGATGACGAGCCAAACGCTGATACAAAGGGTTTCTTCTCACAGTATAGGGCAATGGATCGTTGAACCTTTTTTCATCATATTGGAATTCTGGATTTAACAATGCAGAGTATGCCGGAGGGATAATGGTGTTTTGGATATAAAAGAATTTGCCTTTCCAGTTTCTTATGTTCGTAAAACGCCTATCTATCAGAATGGGCACATCCCTTTCACCCCTTTTGGCCAAGGTCAACCAATCTCCTCCCTGGTATAGATTTAGAAAACCCCTAAGCACAGTCAATGATGGTTCGTACCCATAAGCTTTGCACATAACAATGTATGTCGTAAGCTTGGCTAGGCCAAAAGGGTTGAACCTAGAAATGTGTACCTCATAATACCGGAGGAATTCTAAGATCATAGGGTCCAAAGGTATCCTAAGGTTGGAAGTGGTGAATGCATGGGTATACAGGCCTACATAGTTTTCAAAGGCATCAAATATCCCTTGAGTTCTACTAGGTAGCATGATTTTATGTTCCTTTGGAATTGGGTAATCGGTGAGGAACGCTTTGAGCTCCTCCCGTGTTAAGGTGCAACCTTGTTGCTTGATTACAAACTTTTTATTGGTTAACATTGATCCATAATAAAGTATTTGAAAACAAGATGTGAAGAAATACTTTACCTTGTTTGATCGAAGGCTTGATCGGAAGAGGTTTAAGTAGGTGAAAAACTTGGGCAGAAGTTAAAATTATGTTAGGGTTTTTGTTTTTCAAATTTATATACCCCTACATATGATAAATCTTGGCCCTACACGTGTCACAATTATCTCCTTATCACCGGATTTCAAAACTAGTTTAAATTTTGAAAGGACGTTTACTTTTACCGAGGAAAAGAGGTGGTTAGGATAATTGTTAGCATTAATTACGGTCAACAGATGCAAGACTTTTCATCTTCGTTAGTTTTTGTGACGAAGAGGTAGTTTCGTCTCTGTTTTTGAGTCGTAAGCAATATTTCTCGTTCGTACATATCACTTTCGACTGGGGAGCTTGATGACGTACCCTCCGATCAGGTCGAAGGACCCCCCTTCGGCCTCAGTCAAAATTGCATTATGAAGACCCAAGTCTTTCTTCATAAGTCATTGGTGGCGTAAAACCATTCATTATTGACATGGTTACCAGTTGGGAATCCGCCAGCCGAAGGCCTATGCCCTTCGGTGTCTTCCCTTGAAGATGCCAAGACAAATAAGAACCTTGACTTGGTCTTCCCCCACGTTCCCACTATGTCCTTAGCTTCCCCGCCAATTCCGAGATAGTGGGGATGAAGCCCTAGCGGTTACTACAAATCAGGGGACGCCCCCCATGATCTCCTAAATGTGTGCTAACACTCTCCAAGCTATTTTCATCACCTAATAATAGGTTGGACGAGTCATTTCAATGGTATGTTCACTCAACACAGTATTTCACATACATCATATTATTTACAACTAATATCACATACTTACTCTCACACCGGAGGTGGTTCGCAGGGCCCAACCCCTGCGCAATCACTTAACGAAGTGTCTACTATTTCTTATTGCAGATTGACTACAAGTTTGGCGCAAGCATATCACTCCTCATACCCTTCGATCACCATCGAAGGCCTGGTCGTACGAATTATTGTACAATCAGTACTCCTTTGCCTTCGCCAAATACTTGATCATACTTTCATGACTCGCCACATAATCCCCGTTTATCTGATTGGCCACCAGCTTAGAGTCTACCCGGACTTCGAGGCTACGGACGTGCATACTTTCCACCATCCTTAGTCCTGCCAGCAGGGCCTTATATTCGGCTTCGTTGTTAGTGCTTTCGAATTCAAGTCGGATGGCGTAAGTGAACTCTATTCCCTCTGGATTAATCAGTACAAGGCCCGCTCCAGAGCCCTTGTTATTGGACGCTCCGTCCGTATACAAAATCCATTTCCCCTCTTCTTTCTTCTTTACCGCCAGCAGTTCGAAGTACTTGCCATTGCTTTCTCCGAGGGGAGTTTATGACAGAAAGTCCGCTAAAACTTGGCCCTTGATTGCGTTTCGGGGCTCGTAGGTGATGTTGTAAGCACCCAATTCTACTGAGTACTTGGCCAACTTCCCGGATGCTTTTGGCTTGTTGAGAATCTGCTTTATGGGTTGGTCCGTGATCACCTTTATGGGGTGTGCTTCGAAATACCTCTGGAGCCTTCTTGACATGTGTAATAGACAGAGTTCTAGCTTTTCGATCGGAGCATAGTTCCTTTTTGCTTCATTGAGTGTACGGCTTACATAACGGACCGGCAGCTGTTTTCCCTTCCTTTCGGTGAGCAGAACCGCACTGACTGCTTCCTCAGCGGCTGCCAGGTACACATACAGTGTTTCCTTCGCAATCGGTGTTGTTAGCGAGGGAAGGTCTGTTATCAACTTCTTTATTTCCTAGAACGCCCCTTCCGCCTCTTCTGTCCACTTATTCTCCTTAGTAATGTTCTTGAGCGTTTCGAAGAAGGGTAGGGACCTTTCGGCTGAACGGGACAAGAAACGATTGAGTGCTGCCAATTTGCCGCTGAGGCTCTGCATCTCTTTCAAGGTACTAGGTGACTGCATGTCCATTATCGCCTTTGTATTTTTTGGGTTTGCTCGGATCCTTTCCGAAGTTACCATGTATCCTAGGAACTTCCCTTCTTCCATCCCGAAGGAGCATTTTTTGGGATTCAGCTTCATGTTTATCTTCCGAAGGTTATCAAATGTTTCGGCTATGTCTGCTAACATTCCTTGCTCTTCCCTGCTCTTGATGACCATGTCATCCACATATGCTTCCAGGTTCCTCCCTATCTGCGACTGGAAAGCGGAGTCTATCATCCATTGGTAGGTGGCCCCTGCATTTTTCAGACCGAATGGCATCTTGGTGTAACAGTAGGTCCCTTGCTCAGTGTAGAACGCTGTTTTCTCCTCATCTTCCCTTGCCATCTGCACCTGATGATATCCTTTGTAAGCATCCAAGAAACATTTGTACTTATACCCCATGACCGACTCGATCTTCCAGTCGATCTCCGGCAAAGGGTAGTAGTACTTGGGGCAGGTAGAGTTGATGTTCTTGAAGTAAATGCACATCCGCCAGCTTCCGTCGCACTTTTTTTACTAGAACAGGGTTGGATATCCAGGTAGGATATTTCACTGGTCTGACAATGCCGGCTTTGACCCATTCTTCCACCTCCTTTGTGACCGCCTGACTTCGATCCGCCGCCAACATTCGGCGTTTTTGGCATACTGGATCCACTGAAGGATTGGCATTCAGAGTGTGCTCAATGATTCCCCTGGGGACTCCCGTCATATCCGCTGGTTCCCATGCGAATATATCAAGGTTTATTTGCAACAGCTCTTTAAGGCGTCTTTTGCCTTCGGAGGACAGGGTGCCTCCTATCATCACGGCCTGCTCGGGGAAGGCAGGGTTGATCGCCACTTCCTCGGTCAAACCCACCTCACCGGTTTTTGCTTCTACCTTATCCTGCTCCGGAGTAATGGCCTGTAATCTTTCCAACCTTCTACATTCCAAAATGATGACGGAGCGAGTGACAAGTGTGGCGATTCCTTGAGGGGTTGGGAACTTCATCATGGAGTGGACCGTGGAAGGTATGGCTCGCAGGATCTTCAATCTGGTCCTTCCTAAGATTACTTTATACGGCGACGGTGCCCGAATAACTGTGAACTTCATTCTGACCTTCCTGTATAACCCTTCATCCCCGAATGAAACATCCAACTCAATTTTTCCCAGCGGCCTAGTCACCTGTCCGGCGAACCCAAGTAAATCTGTCTGTGTATGCTTCATCCGGGATCTTATCTCCTGAGCAAGTTGTTGAAGCAGTGTTCGAACATTACTTCCACCGAAGCTCCTTCATCCACAAAGACCCTTCTTACTAGATACCCCTCCATTGTGGCTTCAACTATGAGAGGATCGTTCGACACATCTCCCTCGGGAAGAGGGGAAAAGTTATGGGCACATTCATCCATCTTTCTTCTTGCTCTGATGATTTCCTCTTCTTTCGTTTGGGCCATGCTCGGATCATGTTGATGACCTTATCCTTGGCTCCCATTTCATTCTTGGGGGGCTCTCTCCTTCCCTTCTGTCTGAGGTCCCTGATCAAATGATTCAACTTCCCCGACTCCAACGCTAGTTCTAACTGTTTCTTGAGTTGATAACAGTCATTCGTGTAATGCCCTTTCTCTCCATGATAATCACAGTACTTATCCTGGTTCTCCTTGCGGGGTGGGTCACGCATCGGCTTTGGAGGAGGTAGGCGCAGCTGGTGCTCTGTGGCCAAGATTTCTTTTGGGGGCTTTATGAGTGATTCTAAAGTTAGACGGGGGTTGTTTCGGTTAAGATGATTACCGCGATGGGGCAAGTAAGGTGTCGACCTGTCACCGTGGCGATGAGAGCTTCCCCGATCCTTTCCAGAATATCCATACCGTCCTTCGTTCTTCCTATCCCCTCCGTAATGACTTCTGGCAACCCTTTCGTCCTTTCGGAAGGGTCCAGTTAAGGCTCTCCTGGTTGTATCATACTGCTCTCCTCTGGGAAATTCGGTGCTGGCAAAGGCCTCTTCCGACCTTACAAAGTCATCTACCCTAATCATCATCTCCTCCACGGTCTTAGGGATCGTATCGGAAAACCGCTTGGCCAGCTCAGGACACTTGCATCCATTCATGAACGAAGAGATCCTCATGATATCCGGAGCTCCATGTATGAACCCCGTCTCGGTGGTCCATCTTTCTTTGAACTCAGACAACATTTCATTAGCCTTCCTTACTATCTTGGCAATTTCGGTAGGGTCCTTGACACAAGCCTTGTGCAGGGAGAAACGAGTTTCGAACTGGTCCTTGAAAGCTGCCCATTCATCTATGCTCCCTGGAGGGAGTCCATCGAACCATCCCCTGGCCTTTCCGTCCAAAGTCTGTTGGAACATGCGGCACCAAACTGGCATCAGCCATTCTCCATGTCCTGCAGCTCCGGTGAATCTGTTGAGATGATCTTGAGGATCTGTCGACCCATCGTACAGCTTGATGTGAGTGGGCATCTTGTGCTCCGGGGCGGAGAACTCGATGATTCGCCTGCTGAAGGGAGATTTTGAGACTTCCTTGAAGGGCTTCGCTAGATCTTCGTCTTTTACTTTACTCCCGGTTACTATCTCCTTCTTCTTGTCCGCCGGCTCGCCCTTGTCAAGGACCATTTCGTCCTTAAAATCCAACCGTATCGGCTCAACAGTGTCCCTTCGGCTAGTGTGTTCTTTTATCATAGACTTGAGCGCAGTTACTGATGACGTACCCTCCGATCAGGTCGAAGGACCCCCCTTCGGCCTCAGTCGAAATTGCATTACGAAGACCCAAGTCTTTCTTCAGACGTCATTGGTGGCGTAAAACCATTCATCATTGACATGGTTACCAGTTGGGAATCCGCCAGCCAAAGGCCTATGCCCTTCGGTGTCTTCCCTTGAAGATGCCAAGACAAATAAGAACCTTGACTTGGTCTTCCCCCACGTTCCCACTATGTCCTTAGCTTCCCCGCCAAGTCCGAGATAGTGGGGATGAAGCCCTAGCGGTTACCATAAATCAGGGGACGCCCCCATGATCTCCTAAACGTGTACTAACACTCTCCAAGCTGTTTTCATCATCTATAAATAGGTTGGACGAGTCATTTCAATGGTATGTTCACTCAACACAGTATTTCACATACATCATATTACCCATAACTCATATCACATACTTATTCACACGCCGGAGGTGGTTCGCAGGGCCCAACCCCTGCGTAATCACTTAACGAAGTGTATACTATTTCTTATTGCAGATTGACTACAAGTTTGGCGCAAGCATATTACCCCCATACCCTTCGATCACCATCGAAGGCCTGGTCGTACGAATTATTGTACAATCAGTGGCGCCATCCGTGGGACCCGCTACTATTGGTCTCGTTATTCCAAACTTACACCCAGTCAATCACTCTCACTAGTTTTACGGCATGACTCAAGGAAGAGAAGATACACCCCCTCCGGGTTTCTCGACCTTGACACCAATCCCAGTCAGCGACCCTAACAACCTTCCCAATATAACCGCATCCACTTTTACCACACGATCTCACCCTGAAATAACTCCCAACAACCATGCTTCAACCTCGGCTAACCCTGAACCGGTAATCAGTCCAGCGTTTGTCGAAGCTAACATCGAAGCATTATAATCTTTACTAAGAGCTCGAAGGAGGCAAGACCGGAATGTGGAAATGCGTAGGGAGTTAGAATACTCAAGCGATGAGTATGATGAAGAGTTAGAAATGGAGACTAGGTCCTTGGCTCCTGGGGCTACTCGCTCAGTGCTAAGGGTAGGGTCTCCGAGCAGTCGAAGGCCTAGTGGAAGGTCGGTTGGTTTTGAAGATGCTCCGGAGCGGGCTCCGACAAGAAGGGAAGGAACGAGGGAAGGCTCCAATGGAAGAAGTCATCGAAGGGATACTATGGAAGTTAATTTGCCACCACTGTTGGCGGCTCATCTGGGAAGAACTGAGGCGGGGGTTCCACTACAGCCTTCTCACGCATCCGGCGTAGAAGGCAATCGATCTCAATTAAATAGGGGAGGAAATCTTTCTCCTCATGGTATGTACCCTCCTTTTCAGGCTCAATCTTACCCTCAAGGGGTTTATCCCCCACCTAACGGGCAGGCTAACAACCCCAATTTTACTCAACCATACGGAAGCATGCCCTACGGGCAAGCTATGGTATATCCTTCGTATCCTGTTGGAAGTCACCCACCTTATATGCCTACTGCTTACCCCCAATATGTTAACCAAAATACTGTTGGAATACCTCCAAATCATAACCCATACAATGCTGCCCCTACATACATGCCACCTTATAACTGCCTCTATTCGGAGCCCATGGGCTCCACAACACCCTTCGTAAGGTGGATAGAAGACTACCCTTTGCCTGATGGGTTGAAAATGCCCGCACATATTGGTACTTATGATGGAAAAGGGGATCCGGATAACTTTTTACACTTGTTCGAAGGGGCTATTAGAATGCAGAAGTGGGTAATGCCTGTCGCTTGTCACATGTTTACATACACCCTACGAGACTCTGCTCGTATATGGTGGAACGGGCAAAAACCAGGTAGCATTGTGAATTTGGATGATCTTAAAGCCAAGTTCAGGTCACATTTCAGCCAACAGAAAAAGTTCACAAGAACGCACCTAACAGTGCACAACATCAAGCAGAAGGAGAACGAGAGCACCAGGGCTTTCATTACTAGATACACTGATGACACCTTACAGATAATGGGCTTGCACGAAGACCAACGCATCTCAGGTTTCGTACATGGCCTACGAAACAGAAGCTTGGTTGAATTCCTTTCCACTGATCTTCCTACAACCTATAAAGGATTAGTGGAAAAGGCTTACACCTGGATCGAAGCAAAAGAAGTGTCCACCAACGGGGCTCCGTTCGAAAACAAGGAAAATCATAGCAAAGCCCCGAAGCATCCTTCGTGGGAAGGGTCAAGGAACAAACACAAGAACAGGGACATGTTTACTCCATACCACAAAAACATCAACCATGGTCTCCTGGCTAATCTGTCCAAATCCCCAAGGGAGATACTCGCTACCGAAAAGGCTGCGAAGGCCTTTGATCCTCCTCCTCGCTTGGCAAAAAAAGGGAGGCCCAGAGACACTTCCAAGTTTTGCTATTTCCATGACGATTACGGTCACGACACTAATCACTGCCGAGAACTCAAAAAGCAGATAGAAGAGGCCGTGAAGTCTGGCCAATTGGGACATTTGGTGAAGGGTATAAAGAGAGGCAAAGAAAAAGCCTCTGACACACAGTTGGGGAAAGATACCACACCTGTCGAAGCACCCATCCTCATGGTTTATAAAGAAGACTCTAGTTCAAAGAGGAAGGAAGCAGAGGAAGCCTTGTGCGGAGTAGGAGATGTCACTTCTCCTTCAATCACAGGGAAAGTTCTTTCTAATGATCCCGTGGTCATTAAAGTCTTGATCTCCAATAGAGAAGTAAACAGAGCCTACCTTGACTGCGGTAGCTCCTGCGAAGTTATCTACGAACGATGTTTTCTAAAGCTCAAACCTTCAATAAAGCCGAAGAGAGTAGATTCGAAGGTATCTTTAGTAGGGTTCTCAGGGGAACACTCATGGCCCTTGGGAGAAGTCCCCCTAGAGGTTACGATCGGGGAAGGAAGGCTAAAAAGAACAGAAACTCTGGTTTTCACGATCGTAAGGTCGGAATCTCCCTACAACCTACTGATAGGGAGAACAACAATGCAGAAGATGGGTATTGTTGTCTCAACCATACATGCCGCAATCAAATTCCAGACACCTTTCGGCATTGGAACGGTATTCTCCAGCTACAAAGTGAAGGAGCCTACGACAATAGGCAAAAGGATCAAACAGGTTCCGGAGGATTCTTCGAAAGATGTTCTCAGTTGTTCTGATGCTGAAGAACGCATTGTGATAAATAGTCTCTACCCCGATCAGACAGTGGTGATTGGGAAACAGCTCCCGATCTTCTTTAAAGCAGAATTGGAAAAGGTACTTCGTGCTAACGCAGACGTCTTCGCATGGACCTATTCTGACATGACGGGGGTTCCCAGAAATCTCACCATAGACGGAAAGCCCTTCGGCACTGAACACAAACTCAATGAGTTCAAACATATTGAACCCATCAAACAAAAGCGTCGAAGCCTGGCTCCCGAAAGAAATGCCGCTGCATGTAAGGAAGTTGATGAGCTTGTAGCAGCAGGCATACTCAGAGAAGTAAAGTATCAAACTTGGGTAGCCAATCCAGTTATGGTCAAGAAGCATGATGGAGGATGGAGAATGTGCGTAGATTTTACTGACATTAACAAAGCCTGTCCGAAGGACTGCTACCCTCTTCCAGAGATTGATTGGAAGGTGGAATCCTTGTCAGGGTTTCGGCTAAAGTGTTTCCTTGACGCTTATAAAGGTTACCATCAGATACAAATGGCCGAAGAAGACGAAGAGAAGACAGCCTTTTTTACAGGAAAAGGCGTTTATTGTTACAAAAAGATGCCTTTTGGTTTGAAAAATGCAGGTGCCACCTACCAACGATTGGTGGACAAAGCCTTCCACAAGCAAATAGGTAGGAATCTGGAGGCCTACGTAGATGATATGGTCATTAAGAGTAGATCGGAGGAAGATATGCTCTCCGACATCAAGGAAACCTTCGATCAGCTTCGCGCCATCAATATGAAATTAAATCCCAAGAAGTGTTCCTTTGGTGTGGAAGAAGGACAATTTTTGGGGCATCTGATCACCAAGCAGGGTATTAAGGCCAATCCTTCGAAAGTCAAAGACATCACAGATTTGCAGCCTCCTAAGTCCCTAAAGGAAGTGCAAAGTCTTAACGGAAAGCTAGCAGCCCTCAGCAGGTTCTTATCGAAGGGTGCAGACAGATCTTTGCCGTTCTTCAAAACACTCAAAGGATGCACGAACAAAAAGACGTTCCAATGGAGCATAGATGCAGAAGCAGCCTTTCAAAAGCTCAAGGGGTTCATGGCTATTCTACCTACACTTACGGCCCCAATCAAAGGCGAAGTGTTGTTCATGTATATTGCAGCCTCTTTCGAAAGCATCAGCGCCGTGTTATTGGCAGAAAGGGAGAAGAAGCAAATCCCTATATACTTTGTTAGTAGGGTACTACAGGGAGCTGAGCTAAATTATCCAGCATTGGAGAAGCTAATTTTGGCTTTAGTTCATGCTGCGAGACGCCTTCGAAGGTACTTTCAAGCTCACCCCATAACCGTACTTACCGACAAGCCAATTAAGCAGATACTTTCAAAGCCGGAGAAATCTGGAAGGATAGCTAAATGGGCTATCGAGCTAGGAGAACATGATATTGAATACAAAGGCAGGAGCTCGGTCAAAGGGCAAATATTGGCAGACTTTTTAGCAGAAACACCCTCCGAACCAAAACATGACAAAAAGGTTGTTGAAAAGGAGCCCGCTAAGGCAATCGAAGGGTGGAAACTTTATACTGACGGAGCCTCCAACTCCGATGGTTCTGGTGCAGGTCTCATGCTCGTTGATCCCAAAGGGAAGGAATACACTTACGCACTTCGTTTCAAATTCGATGCTACGAACAATGAAGCGGAGTACGAAGCCTTGTTAGCAGGTCTCCGATTGGCCAAAGATATGGAAGTGGAAGACTTGGCTATTTTTGTTGACTCACAACTAGTGGCCAACCAAATAAAAGGCTCCTACGAGGCGAGACAACCTGTGATCAAGCAATATCTGGATAAGGCCAAAGAAATGCTCGAAGGGTTCGCATCTTACAACATAGAGCATGTTCGAAGAAACCAAAACAAGAAGGCGGATGCACTTAGCAAACTGGCATCAATGGCATTTGCTCATTTAACAAAGGAAGTTTTGGTCGAAGTATTGGTAGATAGGTCCATCGTCCGAAAGGAGGTGTCTGACGTAATACTGGAGGAAGACTCGAATTGGATGACTCCAATTAGAGAATATCTAATAAGTGGCATACTGCCGGAGGATCCAAAGTTGGCTCAAAAGGTGCGCATCAAAGCACCACAGTACAGGATCATGGGAAATTACTTATACAGAAGATCTTTTCTATCCCCTTGGCTCCGTTGTGTAGGACCAAGGCAAGCTGCCAACATCATCCAAGAAGTGCATGAAGGATCCTGCGGACATCACGCAGGACCCCGCTCCGTTGTCTCCAAAGTCATGAGGGTCGGATATTACTGGCCTTCGATGCACAGAGACGCTGTCGACATCATTCAGAAGTGTGAAGCCTGTCAAGTCCACTCAAGAGTCCCAAGGCTACCAAAGCAAGATATGAATTCCGTAACGTCCGCATGGCCCTTCAGCCAATGGGGGATAGATATTGTAGGCCCTCTGCCAGTTGCTCCAGGAGGAGTAAAGTTCTTGGTCGTAGCCATCGATTACTTCACTAAATGGGTGGAAGCGAAGCCTTTGGCATCCATCACAGGAAGACACATGGAAAAATTTGTGTGGGAACATATTATCTGTCGGTTCAAAGTACCTCACATCATCATTTCAGATAATGGGAAGCAGTTTGCCGAAGGGGTATTCCCAGTATTTTGCAGGGGTCTGAATATCAAACAATCCTTCACTTCCGTTTACCATCCTCAAGGTAACGGTCAAGTAGAAGTTACCAACAGATACATCATACAAGGAATAGAACGAAGGCTGGGATACAGTCATCACGGTTGGGTAGATGAACTACCTCAAGTACTCTGGTCACATAGAACGCATCCGAAGTCAAGTCATGGAGAAACGCCTTTCAGCTTGACATATGGCACGGAAGCTGTCATCCCTTTAGAAGTAAGTGTCGAAACAGAAAGGGTCATGAACTTCGAAGCAGCAGATAACGAAGAAAGACTCCGTAGTAACTTGGACCTACTTGAAGAACGAAGGGAAATAGCCTCCATTAGAGAGGCTATCCACAAGCAAAAGATTGAAAGGTACTATAACAAGCGAGTTAGGCCTTCGACTTTCAAACCAGGGGAATATGTCCTCCGACTCAATAGCGCAAGTAAAGCTGAGTACTAGGGTAAACTGGGACCTACATGGGAAGGACCCTACGTTATTAAGGAAGCGTATGGCAACAGAGCCTACAAGCTGGAAACCTTGGCAGGAGACGTTATTGATAGAACCTGGAATGGCACTACTCTTCGTAAGTTCTACGTATGACACTTACAATGTCTAAGGACACATTTTATTTGCTTTCAATCAATGTATTTGCATTCTTCTCACTTGGGGAAAGAAGCATTAATGGTAGGCGTCTAGTATTCATTTCTTAAAATGATGTAATCCTCCCTACCCACTTAATGATAATAACACATTTCCCTCAAATCTCTTGTTTCGTTCAATACAACAAAGATTTGCCCACCAAGTCGCTTTATAAGTTTGAATGTCGAAGGGATGTACAAAGACTAAACAACATGTCTTGCTCATATGCATAACATCCATCTCAACTTCACATTAACTTTCCTATATGGCCTTAAGGTATTTCAAGCCTTTCGCTGCCAAAAGGATCAAGACGGAGTGGGTCGCGACCCTCTGTCAGCAGTCAAATTATACGATTGCTAATATTCTGGGTGAAGTAACTACACACAATGAGGTTATGCATCTACCATACGCCTTAGGTTGTAAAAAATATTTTTACGCAAGTAAAAGTAAAAAGAGAAGAATCACACATGGCAAAATTCGAGCCCTAGTGGCTTCGTTGTAGATTTATGACTAGTTTTACTAGTCTAAAACAGGCCGTAGCCTTAAACATCCAACATTATAAACTATTGTCTTAGGCCATAGCCTACTTCCAACATGCAATGAGTAAATTGTTTCATCAGGCACGAAGCCTGGAACGGAGCACAGACAATTGTTTTAAACAGGGTACATACCACCCTGGGGATCAAATTACAACCACATTGTTGCCTTCTTTAAACCTTGGAGTGAGTGGGATCAGCTGAGCCTGGAGATGGAACCTGGGGTGATGGAGTCCTCTTGGAGGGAGACGGAGGCTGGACTGTCCTTGGCTTCTTGGCTAGCAGGTCCTCAAATAAGGTTGTTGGGTCCTTCATCACATCTGCAAGGAAAGGGAACTCTAAAGCAGTTAAGTGAATACCTGCATCATCATATTCTTTTTCATGAGTTGCCCTGTAATACGGAATTTTCTCCAGCACCACTGGTTCCCCAGTCTTCGCCACCTCCTCCAAAGTGGTACACTTGCCATGAAAAATGGCAGCATTCACCACATTCCCAATGGCAATCCCCACATCATCGCTATGGTAAAGTTCCATAGCAATGTAGGGGATCACTTTGGTTACCAGGTCCACCCTGTCCTTCTTTAGCATCTTCAGACGGAGGTTCAAGCCATCTACCTTTTCTCGGAGCTTGATCTCTTGGTCCAGCAACTTTGACCTCTCTTGTTCGAGACCTCCACACTTGGATGAAAGAACAGATATCTGCTCCTTATATCCAACAACCATAGAGCCTTCGACAGTTAACCTGCTGCACTCAGCCTCGCTCGTTGCCAATTGACCTTTGAGCTTTTCATTCTCAGCTCTAAGATCTTGAACCAAGGGATTCTTATCAAAATCCTCCAATGCTTCCTCACACTTCTTCTCCAGGTCTGCATACTTTTGATCTCTAGCTTTCTCCCCCCTCAGCATAGTATCCATTTCTTCTCGAGCTTTGGTGACAGCACGGAGCAATTCCCTTGTCCTAGCATTGAGTTGGTTGTCAAGCATGCCCTGGCGAACATAGCTTTTATCATGAAGATCGCAGAGCCTCTCTATGGACATGTTATCCATCACCCCTTTCCACTTGGATGGGATCACATAGCTCATAAGTTGGTGACAAGCTAGGGGAGAAGGAAGCTCCTTCGTATCAGGAAGTCCTACAACAAAAGTAAGTTTCATTAACATATTATCCTTGGTATTTAATTTTATTTCACAGGTAAGAAGTTTACCATGGAAGTCATCACCGCTGGGCCCTTCGATGACTGGAAATACCACAGCCTTACCCTGGGCACTCTTCTGCCGGGTAGTTCGAGAGGGAGGAGTAGGTAGAATAAGCTTTCTTTTTGAATCAGATTTCACAGCCTTAGCACTGGCACCTTTCCTGCTTCGAACCCTCTCACCTATGCCGGAGGGTCCTATGATGGCCAATGGTCCTTCGGAGACTGGTTCGTCTGAGTCAGCAACGTTCTCCACCAGCTGATCTTCTACATCTATGTGTTCCTTTGACGGAGGAGCAGAGGATACAGGCTCGACAGGCTGGGCTTCCACCTCGTCTTTGTTTATGGACACCGATGGGGAGCCCACGCCATAGCTTGTATCTTGGGGATTCTTTGGAAGAAAGCTTACCTCTTTTGCACCTCCAGCCACAACAAAGTTCCTGAACGACATCTCTGCACAAAGAAGCAGATAAGATAAATATCAGCGAGATAAGTTTTTGTTTCTTATGTTAATTTAAAAAATACATACTTTCTCCATCACAAATTATCTCAGGTACCAACGGAGACCCCTCCCATCTTTCAGCAATGCCAGCCATGAACAAGATTGGCTCAGGGAAGGTCTGGCAGTCAGCTGGATGATGAGCCAAACGCTGATACAAGGGGTTTCTTCTCACAGTATAAGGCAATGGATCGTTCGACCTTTTCTCATCATATTGAAAGTCTGGGTTTAACAATGCAGAGTATCCAGGAGGGATAATGGTAGTCTGGATATAAAAGAACTTGCGTTTCCAGTTCCTTATGTTCGTAAAAGGTCTATCTATCAATATGGGCACATCCCTTTCACCCCTCTTGGCCAAGGTCAACCAATCTCCTCCCGGGTATAGATTCAAAAAACCCCTAAGCACAGTTAAGGATGGTTCAAACCCATAAGCTTTGCACATAACAATGTATGTTGTAAGCTTGGCTAGGCCAAAAGGGTTGAACCTAGAAATGTGTACTTCATAATACCGGAGGAATTCTAAGATCAAAGGATGCAAAGGTATCCTAAGGTTGGAAGTGGTGAAAGCATGGGTATACAGGCCTACATAATTTTCAGGGGCATCAAATATCCCTTGATTTTTACTCGGTAGCATTATTTTATGTTCCTTTGGAATGGGATAATCAGTGAGGAACGCTTTAAGCTCCTCCCTGGTTAGTGTGCAGCCTTGTTGTTTTATCACAAATTTTTTATTGGTTGACATGATACCTTCTAAAGAACACAAAAAATATTTGAAATATAGACGAAGAAGGAGCGCTTTACCTTGTTTGGTCGGAGGCTTGATCGAAAGAAATTTTAGTAGGTGAAAAACTTTGGGCGAGAGTTACTTTGTTAGGGTTTTACTGTTTTTCGTATTTTATATACCCTACAAATGTTGAATCTCAGCCCTACACGTGTCCGTACTTATCCCTTTTCTACCGGATTTCAAACCTCTTTTAAATTTTGAAAGGATGTTTACTAATACCGAGGAAAACAGGGTAGTTAAGATTAACTATGCATTTATTACGGTCAATATTAACAAGACTTTTCATCTTCGTTCGTTTTTGTGACGAAGGGGAGGTTTCGTTTTTATTTCTGAGTCGTAAGCAATATTTCTGGTTCGTACATATCACTTTCGACTGGGGGGCTTGATGACGTACCCTCCGATCAGGTCGAAGGACCCCCCTTCGGCCTCAGTCGAAATTGCATTACGAAGACCCAAGTCTTTCTTCATAAGTCATTGGTGGCGTAAAACCATTCATCATTGACATGGTTACCAGTTGGGAATCCGCCAGCCGAAGGACTATGCCCTTCGGTGTCTTCCCTTGAAGATGCCAAGACAAATAAGAACCTTGACTTGGTCTTCCCCCACGTTCCCACTATGTCCTTAGCTTCCCCGCCAAGTCCGAGATAGTGGGGATGAAGCCCTAGCGGTTACCATAAATCAGGGGACGCCCCCCATGATCTCCTAAACGTGTGCTAACACTCTCCAAGCTGTTTTCATCATCTATAAATAGGTTGGACGAGTCATTTCAATGGTATGTTCACTCAACACAGTATTTCACATACATCATATTACCCATAACTCATATCACATACTTATTCACATGCCGGAGGTGGTTCGCAGGGCCCAACCCCTGCGCAATCACTTAACGAAGTGTCTACTATTTCTTATTGCAGATTGACTACAAGTTTGGCGCAAGCATATCACCCCCCATACCCTTCGATCACCATCGAAGGCCTGGTCGTACGAATTATTGTACAATCAGTTACATACCCTTCCAACTGCTCTCTCGTCATTGGGGTGAACTTCCTTCTCCTCCTCCAGAAGTTACCGGAGGTGTCGAACCCGTCATCCTATAGCTCTAGTAGATTGAATGCGGGTCCCACGGATGGCGCCAATGTCGAAGTATTTTTTTGTGAGTTGTTGCAGTTATCTTTCAGCCTTAGAGATAAGCCTTCTAGATACCTGCTAAGATGAACAACGCGTTAGTCTCGCCCTGGGAGTTATCCCAGGACCCGACTCCGGCGTAAGAATGAGTATGTGTTTTACCGAAAGGTGTAGTATAAAATGTGTGTGTGAGAAAATGATACCTTATTCCCAATTACTATATGCGTATTTATACTACTTGATGTCACTATCTGGTCCCTGGGACTGTCGTACTTCATGGGACCGTTTGGTGTTGTCAGGGCTGACATTGTCTCTGGCGTCGTGTCTGACACCCAGGAAAATGAGACGAATTGTATCCAGGCTAGATGCCAAAGGTACTGTCAGGTCAGCGCGTCCTTCGGACGGATAGCTCGTCAGTGTACCTTTCGGTATATCATTGAACCATCCCGGCAGAGTATTGGGTCCTTCGGTCATTGGACCGATGGGCCATATACGTCGTCAATGAGGTATGTGTTAGGCATGGTTGCCACTAAAAATCTATTGTTAGGTATGAGATTGGTATGAGATGAGATGGAAGGATATTATTGGTGGGTGATTAGGCATGAAAAAACTTGTTAGGCATGGTTGCCACCACCCTTAGAACTCCTCCCTTTTTGTTATTTTTTAGTTAGAGAAATAACACATGTCACTCAATGATTGGAGTTTTTTATCTTAATTTTTTGTGGAGCGCACAACTTAAATATTTTATATAATAGTATAGATATAGATTAGCTATAGAGTGGATTTGACATGAAACTTTTAGAATTAGCTTTTATTTAAAGATGTAAGTTATAAGTTAAAGTGTCGATTGTATGAAAGTCTTTGTAAGGAAAATCGAACTTGTATTGGAAATATGCTAAATGATTAAAAATGATACTCATGAATTTCCGCAATATATTTTTACTCTACTTTTTAGTATCTTTTCTTCTAGACAATTAAAAAAGTGGATGTTAAATTTCTTATTCAAAAATGGCTTTTTCTTGTGACAAAATAATATTTCAAGAAAACAAAGTCTAACCTTTATCTTGCTGCTTCTCACATGCTTTTTGTATTGGAGAATTGATGGAATTATGTCCCGAACTGGGATTACCAGTTTACCATTATAGACTATACTTGTATGACTCGGTTTTGTTTGGTTCGCGTGACCTTGCCTTAGACGCCGGATATTGCACCAAATATTCCCATAGATATAGATGGCATAGCAAAACTCTCTGTTGGTGTGGTGAGCCCAGTAGCAGGGTTAGATAATCAATTCAGCAGAAACAAATACCACTAGGTGGTTACCGGATATCACTTGGAATCGTGTGATCACTTTCCAAAGTAAACTATTCGACCCTAATGCCTGGGTTACACGAATATCTACTTGGGATAAGACCAAATGCAGTTATAGAATTAGGCACAATTCAATAACCCTTGCGCTTATAAGTGCTTAGTGTTTTCTGTCTGTTCTTCATGCATAATCAGATCTCCTATTTATAGGAGTTTACTCTAAGCTAATCAAATGGAATTATGAGTATTAATCGGCCCATTAATAGCCTCATAATTATCCCCATTATAGCCGTTAGTGGTTACATGACCAATTAAACGTGGTCATTAAGCAGTTGAAACTGCCACTTGAATAGGTCAAAGCCGTTACAAGCAGTACTTTCATCAGTACTTTCATAGCGCTATCAGTGGATACACTAATTCAGTTGAAACACTGCTTATCAGTGGAAACCACAAGCTTCAGTGGAAAACACAAGCTTCAGTGGAAACACTGCTTATCAGTGGAAACACTGCTTATCAGTGGAAACACTGCTTATCAGTGGAAACCACAAGCAGTACTTTCCACAAGCAGTACTTTCTACTAGCACTACCAATACAAACCACTATAAGAGTCGGGGTGTTCATGGACCTTATGGGTGTACACTCCGTACCTCCTAACCCATTACAAGGTGTGAACTAATCCCACAAGTGCACTAAATTTTCCAACAATCCTCCCCAAATTTAGTTCACTTCCTTTGCATGAAAATAAACATCAAGCAAAACATGTGCATAAACGAAAATGTCCTGAGGATTGAATTTCCATCTTAGTAAATTACACGTTCAAATATTCGAGAATCAGGGTGTTCTAAGAATTGAACCCTTCAACCCATTTGAATACCTGAAGATAAAATACACACAAGTTTTCAAACACTTAAAAGCTCCTGACACTATACAAGCCATGTGTCCATATCCAAATTCCTAAATGTTGTAAAAGCTAAAAGTCCAAAGCTTCCTGAAGCGGCAAAACTTCAACATTTACATAGGTGGTTCCTCTTTATTCATGCTCCTGCCAAACATTTTTTCAAAGAAAATTAACCATTGAGAAGTAAAGACTTCATCCTCCTTTCAGCAGGTTCTGAGCACAACCTTGGGATGTAAAATAAAACATGTGCTCCAGTCCATTGAATGTTCAGCTTTCCACATTGAACTCAGCTCCTAAGTTTCCTCAGGAGGGAGTTGGGTGTCCTAGCATTCAGTGACTAAGTTGGACTTAAACCCATCCCTTTAGCAGACTTTATAACCAAGTCTCTAGCCAAGCCCTTCGTCAAGTGATCAGCTAAGTTCTGTTGAGATCTAACAAACTCTATAGATACCACCCCATTCATGATAAGCTCACGAATCATGCTATGTATGACACCCAAGTGTCTAGACTTACCATTGTACATTTGGCTATAAGCCTTAGCCAATGTAGCTGCACTATCACAACGGATAGAAATAGGTGCTATAGGTTTAGGCCACAATGGAATCTCAAGAAGTAAGTTTTTCAACCATTCAGCTTCTTTACCAGCAGCTGCTAAAGCCACAAATTCAGATTCCATTGTTGAACTGGTGATACAAGTTTGCTTCTTGGATGCCCAAGAAATTGCACCTCCACCAAGTAGGAATACCCAGCCACTGGTAGACGAATTGTCTTCAGTGTTACTGATCCAACTTGCATCAGTGTAACCTTCCAACACTGATGGGTAACCAGTATATGAGAGACTATAATCCATAGTTCTCTTCAAATACTTCAGTACCCTCTGAACTGATTGCCAGTGATGAGCACTAGGATTACTAGTATACCTGCTCAATTTTCCCACTGCAAAACCAATATCAGGTCTTGTACAGGTCATGGCATACATCAGGCAGCCAATTACCCTAGAATACTCAAGTTGAGATACAGCCTTGCCATGATTAGGCATCAGCTTCTCACAAGTATCCATAGGAGTACTCACTGGAGTACAATCAAAGTAATTGAATTTCCTCAGTACCTTCTCAATATAATGAGACTGAGAGATAGAAATTCTATTACTTTCATGTTTAATCCTTATACCAAGGATAACATCAGCCTCCCCCATGTCCTTCATGGAGAACCTTGATGACAAAAATTCCTTTGTCAGGTCAACCTGATTTTGGTCAGTGCCAAAGATCAACATGTCATAAACATATAGACAAATGATGACTCCTTTACCAGATTCATCAAATTTGCTATATACACATTTGTCAGCTTGGTTAAGAACATAACCACTAGACAAAACCACTTCATCAAACTTTTGATGCCATTGCTTAGGTGCCTGCTTTAGTCCATAAAGAGACTTAATCAGTTTACACACCTTGTTTTCATTGCCAGGCATGATGAAGCCCTGAGGTTGGTTCATATAAACCTCCTCTTCCAATTCACCATTCAAGAAAGCTGTTTTCACATCCATCTGATGAATAACCAGATTGTGAATAGATGCCATAGCAATCAGCAGTCTTATGGTACTGATACGAGCCACAGGGGCATAATTATCAAAATAGTCTATTCCTGACTTTTGTTTAAAGCCCTGAATGACTAGTCTAGCCTTGAACTTTTCAATAGTTCCATCTACCTTCATTTTCCTTTTGAAAATCCATTTGCACCCCAGAGGTTTGCAACCTGGTGGTAGATCAACCAACACCCAAGTGTTGTTGCCCATGATGGAATCCATCTCATCATTAATTGCTTCTTTCCAGAAAGCAATATCCTGGGACTTCATTGCTTCTTCAAATGTCTTGGGATCATCCTCAACAATGAAGCAATAGGAGTATTGGTCTGAGACCTCATCCCTGGTGCCTTCAACTAAGTATAGTTGAAACTCAGGTCCAAATGACTTTGGAGTCCTGACCCTTTTGCTCTTCCTGAGCACAGGTTCAGGTTGTTGAACCACAACCTCATCAGGGACCACTGATGGTTAATCATCAGGGACCTCTGATACACCAGTGTCATGAGTTCCATTAGGAATCCTCTGAGTTGGTCTAGGGACTGATGAGAATCTATTCTCATCAAAATCTGCATCCCTTGATTCAATTATTGAGTTAATTGAAACATATTCATTAGGTTCAATAACATAGAACCTAAAAGCCTTAGAATGCTCAGCATATCCAACAAAGATGCAGTCAATGCCTCTTTCACCCAAAGTCTTTAGCTTTGGATCAGGGAGTCTTACAACAGCCCTACAACCCTAGACCCTGAGATAGTTCAGGTTGAGTTTCCTTTTAGTCCAGAGTTCATAAGGGGTAACCTTGTTCCTTTTGTTGGGAACCCTATTTAATAAATAGCAAGCTGTTAACATAGCTTCACCCCAGAACCCTTGACTCAGTCCTGAATAGGACAACATGGAACTAACCATCTCCTTCAGGACCCTGTTTTTCCTTTCAGAAATACCATTTTGCTGAGGAGTATAAGGGGCAGTCGTTTCATGGATTATTCCAACAGACTGAAAGTACTGAGTATCCATGTACTCACCTCCCCTATCAGTCCTTAATCTTTTGATCAAAGACCCAAGTTGTAATTCAACTTCAGTTTTAAACACTTTAAATTTATCTAATGCTTCATCCTTGGTATGTAAAACATAAACATAACAAAATCTAGAAGCATCATCAATAAATGTTACAAAGTACTTCTTATTCCCCAAAGAAGGAGTGGCATGCAAATCACACAGATCACTGTGAATAAGCTCCAAGAGATTAGTCTCACGACTAACACCCTGAAAGGGTTTCTTGGTAATCTTGGTCAACATGCAAGTTTTACACTTTTCAGTGTCCATGTCAAAAGTAGGGATTAAACCATCCCTAGACATATCTTGCATCCTTTTATAGTGAACATGGCCAAGTCTAGCATGCCAAAGGGTAGAGTCAGTCTGGTCATATGTGGTCACAAAAGCTGAAATAACACTATCAATGGTAACATTAAGCCTGAACATTTGATTACATAAATAACCAAAACCAATAAAAACTCCATGCTTAGAAAGCACAAATTTATCAGACTCAATAACTTGTTTATAACCATGATTATTCAAAATGCTACTTGAAACCAAGTTCTTCCTTATATCAGGAACATGAATAACATTAAACAAAGTTACAATCTTTCCTGAACTAAACCTAAGATCTACACAACCACAACCATGCACCAAGGCTGTTGACTCATTTCCCATGTGAAGAATAGAACCATCATTCAGTGACTCATAAGTCTTGAACCAGCTTCTATCTTTACACACATGAACTGTTGCACCAGAGTCAACCCACCACGCAACATCATCATCTTGCACATAAAAAGATTCAGATACATATGTAACATAATAGATCTGAAAAGATTTATTAAACATATTCTGACCTTTCAGTGAGTTGGCTGAACCACCACTCCCTGAACCATTAGTGCCTGATCCATTGGCTTTACCACCAATTTTAACACCTTTGCAGTCTCTTTTAATATGACCAGTCTTGCCACATTTCCAACAAGTAGGAGTTGCCTTCTTGTTAAGATCTGACTTTGTGTTATCATGATATTTGGGTTTGCCTTTGTTATCATTGTACCTGGTGGAGTTGTTATGCTCCACCATATTGACAACAGATGCACCAGTAGCATTGCTACTCTTTGGCTTGTCATTATCCTGCACCTTGAGAGATTCCTTAATGTGCAGATGACTGCCCAACTCAACAAGAGTTAACTCCTCCTTCATATGTTTCAAGGTATGCTTGAAATCTTTCCATGAAGGAGGAAGTTTATCAATAACACAAGAGACTTGAATAGCCTCATCCGTGTGCATATTGTGTTGTGTAAACCTTCCAAGTATTCCAAGAAGTTCATTGTATTGTTCCATAACTGGTCTTGAATCAGTCATTTTGTAATTTGTGAAATTACTAACAAGGAACTTCTTACTTGATGCATCCTCAGCCATATATTTGGCATCCAAGGAATCCCACAGTTCTTTGGAAGATTCAAAGTTCTGATATTACACTTTTGGTCCTTGTGTTATTATTTCCACAAACCAAACGGACCCTTGTTATAATCCCAAGCCCAATATCCATTATACCCGGTCCAGTCCACTACCCAACCCGTCCAATAAACCAACCCGACCCACCCACGTTTAATAATTAAAACAAACACACCCTACGCGCCTTTTTCTTCATCCCCAACATCTAGCCCTGCAAAACCAGGCAACCCATCCCCCCTCCTCACCTTTCCACTCTTCATGTCCCCCCACCTCTCCTAACACTACAAAATGCATTTAATGCTCCCCCTACCCCCTCACTCAACCTAACTGTCAAATACTCCTTTTTGGCGCCAAAAATGCAACAAACGGCCAAGATGAATTTAACCAATCCAATGGCCAGGGATATTGCTGGGAAACAATCAGAGATGAGAGAGAAGGCTCATGGTGCATAAAAGGAGGGAGAAGAAACAAGAAAAGTGGTAGCTAGTTTTAATAATTTTTCTTAAATGTCGTTTTTTTTAAATTAATGTTCTAGTTAAGCCAAAATGTTGTAGTTTCAGTTTATTTGTATCTCATTCAAGTTAAAACATCAGTGTATTGTACTTTTGATTATCAATCTAAGTTTTCATATAAGTCTCCAAAGTTCATGCCTACTGTTGCAGTTTTCCGTTTCAAAAATCTGATGTACAAGTGTTAGTAGTTTATTTATAAGCTCATACAAGCTCACTTAAGCTTCTTTTAGCTTTTGATAAGCTTTCAAATCATTTTCAAACAAATTTGTCATATGGTCAACAAAAGTCAACTGTGAGCTCAAATTGCAATGGAATTGGATATGGTTGTTGCAGATGCTTGATTTGGGTTGGAATAGTTGCATTTAGTGTAGTTATAGGTTTGGTTTTAGCCTGCAATTCAGCTGGATTTTTTTTTTGTAAGTTTCAAGCTCAAATCTGTCATTGAATGCAGTCATGCTTATAGTTATATTAGATGCTTGATTTGATCTTGTTATAGTCTTAAGATATTATTTAGATGCTTATTTAACTTTCTGCTTCAGTAGTTGTAGGATTAGAGTGTTTTAGTTGTTTGTTAGAATTATAAAAGGAGTGTTTGGATTAATGCAAAAAAATGAGCTAGAGGTTAATATATTAGAGTGGATCAGTAGTATGAGGCTTGTCATAGATATTTGATGTCATATCTGTCTTTATTCTGCTGTCATTTGTGCTCTAAGTCAACATCACCATTCCACTGATCTTGTTTGCATAACTGTGAAAATTAGTTGACCAAAATCTAGCATATAGGTATAAAAGTTAATAAGTGAGCTTTATTTGTTTTCATTTCATCATATTATATCATCATCAGTCCTAAATTTGATCTCAAATCTCACCAAAGTCAAATCTTCTTAACTGTTTTTAGAAGTCAAAACCTTGTCTGAACCTGTTTTTGCAAAAAGTGCAGACCTTGCACAATGTTCATTTCAACTAGTAAGGGTCTGATTTTTGGTTTAAGTATAGCCTGCTAGGTGGTCTTGAAGACCACATAACTGTTTCTCACTTTGGCTTACTGAATAAGCAGTTGCTACAGCTTAAACAGGAGGGTCAGATAACTGTTTTGAAGTAGAGCAGTTTGCTTAAATTCTAGGTAATCTGCTGATTAGAGGTTAGGAGTAGTTGCATATGGTTTCTTTAGAGTACTTTTAGCATCACTTACCTTTTGTAGAAGTTTGGTAGCTTATATAGCTTATTAGCTTATTTTCAAGTTGCTTATTTAGAAACAGTTACATTGCAGCTCATAATTCTCATACATAAGCCCTTTTTTTTATATTTTTTATAGCTTTAGAATATTATTTTAGAATTTCCCTGAAATTTTCATAATTTTTAGTCACTATTTAGTATTTTTCTTTATTAAAAACAGTTTTTAGTCATTTTTAAATAGTTTTTATTGCAATAAATTAAGAAAAGTTTCAAAAAAATAATTTTTCATTTTTCTTAAGTTAAGATAAATATAAAAAGTCAAAAAAATATTTTTCTAGATTTTTATTAGTTAAATTTGTATTTTTAAGCCATTTAATTAGTTTTAAATAGTTTTTAATTCCGAGAAAATTCAAAAATAATCAGAAAATTACAAAAATAGTTTTGAAATTTCTCTTTTGATATTTTAGATTTTTCTAAGTCTTAATTTTATTTTTCTAGCTTTATTTCATATTTTCTTGCATTTTAGGCTAATATTAAATAGTTAAAAATAGTTTTTAATTTATATTAATTAATTAAATAGTTGTAAAAATAATTTTCTTTTTCTAATAATTTTCTTTTATCATTAGGTTTGTAAAAATGTCATTTTCATGTTTTTAGGACTTTTATTTCTTAGATCTCATTTTTTATTTTGTACGTTTACGTAATTTTATTTAAACGTAAGTTTTAAGTTTTAAACGTTCATCAATTTTGCAAATAGTGATAGCGTTTATTTAATATTTTTTATCTTTTTAACTTTCTTTAAATTGCATTTAAGCCCTTGTAGTTTATGTTCTTTTTCTGTAGTTATAATATCATCAATCCTCTTTCCCGTTCAAATCTCTCGATCACTATACGTTGGGTGATCCATTGCATAGCTCGTTGGGACATAACGACCCGGGGAAACACTATACTCCCCAGATCTTCATTGAGTTCGTTCCTGAACCGTTTTAAGTTTCTTACGGTCGGCCATTCACAAGTGGCCGGCTTGAGTGATAAAACTTGACGGTTGGGCGCGGATCAAATTTTTGGCGCCGCTGCCGGGGAGCTGTGCTGATTATCTTCCGTCTAGCAGATTAGTGATTTGGATATTCACTCTTTGTTTATACCATCTGTATGTGTTTATATTTTCTTATAAAAATCAAAAACCCAAAAAGATTTTCATCCTTTGTTTTTACAAAATGTTTTTCAAAAATACCAAAAATACTCTTCTCATTCCTCTTATCCGTATGATTCTATTTCTCTTACCCCCTCGTACCGTTTGATTCTACTCTTCTTTAACCTCAAAACTGTTTAATTCTATTTCTTTAACCCTCTTCATGTTTAATTCTCATGGCGACGTTCGATTATCCTCGTTGTTTCCACTGCAAAAGCCGTATGGAAGAGGATCAGCTCTGTTGTCAGAATCCGGATTGTTTATGCAAGCAATGTGGAAGGATGGGTGCAAGCAAATATTGTTATTGGTGCGAATCATCTGATAACTCTCTCGATGATTCTCCAAGTTTTTCCGACCATCCGCCACAACCCGATGAACCCGTTCAAGAACCGGAGACCATAACGGAAGTGGTGGAAATTGCTAGCTCTCAGAGCACACCACTTGTCCCACCTCCGGATTTTTCAAAATGTTCTTCAAGTCTTGATAGTCATTCGGATCACCATGTTGGTTTTGTTGATTCTTTGAATAAACCGATTCCTTATCATAACTCTCAAATACAATCGTTTATTCCTTGTGTCGGTTGTGGTGAGCCTCTTTTTGGTTCACCCTGTCGTTGGTGTACGTGTGTACAATGTGGTAATGATATTCATAACGGGAGTTGTTTGTTTTGTGGTTCGAGGAATTCATTTGATTATGATCCTAATCCGAACTCATTTAACGACCCCTCAAACTTTTCCAATTACCCACCACAGCCCGACTTATCTTCATATAACCAACAGTTTTACTGTTGTGAATTTTGTGGAGGTCCTCACCAAGGATTTGAGTGTCAATCCGGAAACACGTTTGTCTATGAACAGTTTTCCAGTGATGCTCAGAACTTTGGTTATGACCAAAATCCATATGATTCACCAGTCCAGACTCAACAGTTTTACTGTTGTGACTACTGTGGAGGTCCCCATTTCAGCTCTGATTGTCAAATAGGGAACCCAGTTCCTTGTAACAATCATGACTTTCACATGTTTGACAATTTCCAACCTCCACAGCACCATACGGTTCAAACTCCACCTGAGCCGTTGTCTCAAGAAATCTCCCAGGATTTTGAAACCATAATGAAAACACTTGATGATATGATTAGTAACTTTAAGAATCAAGTGAGTGGTGAAAAGACCATGGGAGAATTGCTAGCCGAAGAACGAGAGGCCCGCCAATCTAGGGAAGAATCATTAGTCCTAGAGCAAGCAGCTCTAAGGCGTTCCCAATTTCTTAAGGCAGCTCTATATGATGATGACGAGGAGAGTTTTTATCCTTTTAAAGATAATATTTCTCAACTCCCTCAGTCAGTTGATATCCCAGCAGTTGAGATTCCATCTCAAACAACTGCTATCACACCCAAAGCTCCCACTCACTCTCTGAACATGGGGGACGAGCATCTTGACACTGTTCCTGAAAAGGAATCGGACGAATTCATAAAGTCTAGTGTTGAGAACCTTGTCCCAATCCCGAGAGAGTCACAGGGAACTTCTGATCATATGTGTGATTCTCTTTCCCCTCTTGAGTGTTCAAAAGATCATTTTGAAACTTTCTCCGATGTTAGCGACGATTGTATTTCTTATGGAAACATCGAGTATGTTGAGGCATCACTTCCACAATCTGATGCTGATCATCTTCTTGAGGAGTTCACCGATGAACTCACTCACATCAATGATCGTTCACTCACTTCTTATTCCAACAGTCCAATTGAGAATGTTGATCACTTTGTTCCCGAAACATTCAAAGCTACTTTCACCAATCCTCTATTTGAATTCAACTCTGAATTCACTTCAATTTCTGAGAATCCACTCTTTGACACTCAGATTGAGGATAGTAATGAGCCCACAATGGAACAAGAGTTCACAATTTCACTTCATGTGAATGATTCTCTTCATGAAGAGTTCTCCGGTGAACTCTCTCATGACATATCTCCTCCGGAACATGATCATTTCTATTTTGATCTTGAGGATGATATTGGCTCGGAGGAAGGTATACTCTATCATATGAGTATGCTTATTAATGATACTACCCTCACCCTTCCTCCCGATATGTTTACATTTGAGGATGAAGAATGGATCTTGATTGTTATCAAAACCTTTCTTCCTTTCCTCAAATATCTGGTGATTTCTCTTCATCTTCACTCCTTTGGGAATGAAGACACTATCTTTGACCCCGGCATTTTCATTTATCATTTTTGAGCCGGTTCTATGTATATCTCATCGGTGTGGAACTTTCAACACATTCAATGTTTATCCAAACCATTTGAATGAAAGTCCGATGGAGATTGTTTCTTCCACTTTGCTTCCCCATGAACCAATTAATTCGGGGTCGAGTCAAGCTAGCGACTCGGTAATCAAAAACAGTAGCTTAACATGGGTTTTCACCCGTGTGTACCACCCTAGTGTGGGGGAGTTGCCCCACATATTATATATATATAAGTTTTCTAAAAAAAAAAAAAAAAAAAAAAAAAAAAAAAAAAACTTTCTAAAATAATGGCCGTAGTATTTCCCTTTTACGTTCTAGGTTTCGGCATAACCGCCGGTACTTTGAATATTGAGGGCAATATTCATTTCTAAGTGTGGGGGGGATTCTCACTAATTTTATCATGTAAATATACCAGCCAATTCCCCCGTTTTTGGCCAAAATTTTTTTTTTGGAGTAAGTGTTTTGCACTTACTCAATTGGTTATCAGTCCGCCATGTCTAATAAACAAAAGGATTGGCTAATCCAGGAGCAAACGGCTCTTGGTAAAGATATCTCAAATCCGTTGACGGCTTGCAATTTGCCCAAAATTGTATGGTATTCAGCTCACCATATCCTTAAAAGTGAAGAGTTGGCTAGCCCGCAAGTTTATGGCTTGTGGTAAAGGCAGTGGAAAAACCATAATTGGTAATCGACTCACCAAAGATAATATTGATAATTTATCTAAGAGTTGGCTAGTCCAGAAGCAAACGGCTTCTGGTAAAGACAAATCAAATCCGTTGGAAGCTGGTGGTTTGCTCAAAATCACATGGTTATCGGTGTACCATGGTTCTTACTTGAACTGAAACATTTGGCTACTCCAGAAGTAATGGCTTTTGGTAAAGAGATTCAAATCCATTAATTTTTTCTCAAAAGATTGCTAGGGACTAGCAATAGTTTAGTGTGGGGGATTGATAAGTGTGTGAATACTCATCATTTTTGGTTAATTCTGAACTGCAAAACGTTTAAAAATGCTCAGAAATGCATCAAAATACTGAAAATATTCCAAAATTGCATTTTATATGTTTCAGATGCAAAATGTTTAAAATCAGATGAAAAATGAGCTAAGTTTGCATAATTGGCAGTTTCAGTCCCCCGACTTTCAGAAAATGGCAAAATCAGTCCCTAGGCATTTATTTTAAAAGAAAAGTCACCAAAGGTCCTTTTGGAATCATAAATTGTCATATTTAGTCCTATGGTGAAAAGTCCAAAAGTTTTGAGAAATTACAGTTTTGATCCTTGGATTTTAAAATTGTTCATGTTTAGTCCTTGGAATTTCACAATTGGCAGATTTGGTCCCTTGGAATATTGGAGGTTGGCAAAACAAGCCCTTGGATTACTTTTCATAATTTACAGCTCTGGTCCTTGGATTTCCAGATATTACACTTTTGGTCCTTGTGTTATTATTTCCACAAACCAAACGGACCCTTGTTATAATCCCAAGCCCAATATCCATTATACCCGGTCCAGTCCACTACCCAACCCGTCCAATAAACCAACCCGACCCACCCACGTTTAATAATTAAAACAAACACACCCTACGCGCCTTTTTCTTCATCCCCAACATCTAGCCCTGCAAAACCAGGCAACCCATCCCCCCTCCTCACCTTTCCACTCTCCATGTCCCCCCACCTCTCCTAACACTACAAAATGCATTTAATGCTCCCCCTACCCCCTCACTCAACCTAACTGTCAAATACTCATTCAAGTTAAAACATCAGTGTATTGTACTTTTGATTATCAATCTAAGTTTTCATATAAGTCTCCAAAGTTCATGCCTACTGTTGCAGTTTTCAGTTTCAAAAATCTGATGTACAAGTGTTAGTAGTTTATTTATAAGCTCATACAAGCTCACTTAAGCTTCTTTTAGCTTTTGATAAGCTTTCAAATCATTTTCAAACAAATTTGTCATATGGTCAACAAAAGTCAACTGTGAGCTCAAATTGCAATGGAATTGGATATGGTTGTTGCAGATGCTTGATTTGGGTTGGAATAGTTGCATTTAGTGTAGTTATAGGTTTGGTTTTAGCCTGCAATTCAGCTGGATTTTTTTTTTGTAAGTTTCAAGCTCAAATCTGTCATTGAATGCAGTCATGCTTATAGTTATATTAGATGCTTGATTTGATCTTGTTATAGTCTTAAGATATTATTTAGATGCTTATTTAACTTTCTGCTTCAGTAGTTGTAGGATTAGAGTGTTTTAGTTGTTTGTTAGAATTATAAAAGGAGTGTTTGGATTAATGCAAAAAATGAGCTAGAGGTTAATATATTAGAGTGGATCAGTAGTATGAGGCTTGTCATAGATATTTGATGTCATATCTGTCTTTATTCTGCTGTCATTTGTGCTCTAAGTCAACATCACCATTCCACTGATCTTGTTTGCATAACTGTGAAAATCAGTTGACCAAAATCTAGCATATAGGTATAAAAGTTAATAAGTGAGCTTTATTTGTTTTCATTTCATCATATTATATCATCATCAGTCCTAAATTTGATCTCAAATCTCACCAAAGTCAAATCTTCTTAACTGTTTTTAGAAGTCAAAACCTTGTCTGAACCTGTTTTTGCAAAAAGTGCAGACCTTGCACAATGTTCATTTCAACTAGTAAGGGTCTGATTTTTGGTTTAAGTATAGCCTGCTAGGTGGTCTTGAAGACCACATAACTGTTTCTCACTTTGGCTTACTGAATAAGCAGTTGCTACAGCTTAAACAGGAGGGTCAGATCACTATTTTGAAGTAGAGCAGTTTGCTTAAATTCTAGGTAATCTGCTGATTAGAGGTTTGGAGTAGTTGCATATGGTTTCTTTAGAGTATTTTTAGCATCACTTACCTTTTGTAGAAGTTTGGTAGCTTATAGAGCTTATTAGCTTATTTTCAAGTTGCTTATTTAGAAACAGTTACATTGCAGCTCATAATTCTCATACATAAGCCCTTTTTTTATATTTTTTTATAGCTTTAGAATATTATTTTAGAATTTCCCTGAAATTTTCATAATTTTTAGTCACTATTTAGTATTTTTCTTTATTAAAAACAGTTTTTAGTCATTTTTAAATAGTTTTTATTGCAATAAATTAAGAAAAGTTTCAAAAAAATAATTTTTCATTTTTCTTAAGTTAAGATAAATATAAAAAGTCAAAAAAATATTTTTCTAGATTTTTATTAGTTAAATTTGTATTTTAAAGCCATTTAATTAGTTTTAAATAGTTTTTAATTCCGAGAAAATTCAAAAATAATCAGAAAATTACAAAAATAGTTTTGAAAATTCTCTTTTGATATTTTAGATTTTTCTAAGTCTTAATTTTATTTTTCTAGCTTTATTTCATATTTTCTTGCATTTTAGGCTAATATTAAATAGTTAAAAATAGTTTTTAATTTATATTAATTAATTAAATAGTTGTAAAAATAATTTTCCTTTTCTAATAATTTTCTTTTATCATTAGGTTTGTAAAAATGTCATTTTCATGTTTTTAGGACTTTTATTTCTTAGATCTCATTTTTTATTTTGTACGTTTACGTAATTTTATTTAAACGTAAGTTTTAAGTTTTAAACGTTCATCAATTTTGCAAATAGTGATAGCGTTTATTTAATATTTTTTATCTTTTTAACTTTCTTTAAATTGCATTTAAGCCCTTGTAGTTTATGTTCTTTTTCTGTAGTTATAATATCATCAATCCTCTTTCCCGTTCAAATCTCTCGATCACTATACGTTGGGTGATCCATTGCATAGCTCGCTGGGACATAACGACCCGGGGAAACACTATACTCCCCAGATCTTCATTGAGTTCGTTCATGAACCGTTTTAAGTTTCTTACGGTCGGCCATTCACAAGTGGCCGGCTTGAGTGATAAAACTTGACGGTTGGGCGCGAATCAATTGGCTTTACCACCAATTTTAACACCTTTGCAGTCTCTTTTAATATGACCAGTCTTGCCACATTTCCAACAAGTAGGAGTTGCCTTCTTGTTAAGATCTGCCTTTGTGTTATCATGATATTTGCGTTTGCCTTTGTTATCATTGTACCTGGTGGAGTTGTTATGCTCCACCATATTGACAACAGATGCACCAGTAGCATTGCTACTCTTTGGCTTGTCATTATCCTGCACCTTGAGAGATTCCTTAATGTGCAGATGACTGCCCAACTCAACAAGAGTTAACTCCTCCTTCATATGTTTCAAGGTATGCTTGAAATCTTTCCATGAAGGAGGAAGTTTATCAATAACACAAGAGACTTGAATAGCCTCATCCATGTGCATATTGTGTTGTGTAAACCTTCCAAGTATTCCAAGAAGTTCATTGTATTGTTCCATAACTGGTCTTGAATCAGTCATTTTGTAATTTGTGAAATTACTACTCCCTCCGTCCCAAAATTATAGTCCTCGTTTGACTTTTTCGGTCTTTCTTTCGCAACTTTGACCTTAAGTATTTTTGTTTGTGTTATATAATACTTGATGTAAATTATATAAATGGATTGTGTTTTAAATGTATTTTCATTTGGTAAAACTTTCATCAACTATTATATAACACAAACTAAAATATTTAAGGTCAAAGTTGAAAAGGAAAGACCGAAAAAGTCAAATGGGGACTATAATTTTGGGACGGAGGTAGTAACAAAGAACTTCTTACTTGATGCATCCTCAGCCATATATTTGGCATCCAAGGAATCCCACAGTTCTTTGGAAGATTCAAAGTTCTGATAAATATCAAACAAAGAATCAGACATACCATTCAGAATAAGACCTCTGCATATGTAGTCATCATTCTCCCACTTGCTCCTCCTCCTGATCTGCTCAACCGTAGCATCATCCCCATCATCAGGAATTGGAGTAGTCAGCACATAAACCACACTCATGCTTGACAGCAAGAAATGCATCTTCTTTTGCCACCTCCTAAAGTCCACCCCTTCAAACTTGTCCAGCTTAGCAAAGTTTGAAGCCATGTGTTTCATTGCAGTAGTTGCCATTGATTATCACAAAATAGTTTACTTTGATTGTTGGTGTGGTAAGCCCAGTAGCAGGGTTAGATAATCAATTCAGCAGAAACAAATACCACTAGGTGGTTACCGGATATCACTTGGAATCGTGTGATCACTTTCCAAAGTAAACTATTCGACCCTAATGCCTGGGTTACACGAATATCTACTTGGGATAAGACCAAATGCAGTTATAGAATTAGGCACAATTCAATAACCCTTGCGCTTATAAGTGCTTAGTGTTTTCTGTCTGTTCTTCATGCATAATCAGATCTCCTATTTATAGGAGTTTACTCTAAGCTAATCAAATGGAATTATGAGTATTAATCGGTCCATTAATAGCCTCATAATTATCCCCATTATAGCCGTTAGTGGTTACATGACCAATTAAACGTGGTCATTAAGCAGTTGAAACTGCCACTTGAATAGGTCAAAGCCGTTACAAGCAGTACTTTCATCAGTACTTTCATAGCGCTATCAGTGGATACACTAATTCAGTGGAAACACTGCTTATCAGTGGAAACCACAAGCTTCAGTGGAAAACACAAGCTTCAGTGGAAACACTGCTTATCAGTGGAAACCACAAGCAGTACTTTCCACAAGCAGTACTTTCTACTAGCACTACCAATACAAATCACTATAAGAGACGGGGTGTTCATGGACCTTATGGGTGTACACTCCGTACCTCCTAACCCATTACAAGGTGTGAACTAATCCCACAAGTGCACTAAATTTTCCAACAATCCTCCCCAAATTTAGTTCACTTCCTTTGCATGAAAATAAACATCAAGCAAAACATGTGCATAAACGAAAATGTCCTGAGGATTGAATTTCCATCTTAGTAAATTACACGTTCAAATATTCGAGAATCATGGTGTTCTAAGAATTGAACCCTTGAACCCATTTGAATACCTGAAGATAAAATACACACAAGTTTTCAAACACTTAAAAGCTCCTGACACTATACAAGCCATGTGTCCATATCCAAATTCCTAAATGTTGTAAAAGCTAAAAGTCCAAAGCTTCCTGAAGCGGCAAAACTTCAACATTTACATAGGTGGTTCCTCTTTATTCATGCTCCTGCCAAGCATTTTTTCAAAGAAAATTAACCATTGAGAAGTAAAGACTTCATCCTCCTTTCAGCAGGTTCTGAGCACAACCTTGGGATGTAAAATAAAACATGTGCTCCAGTCCATTGAATGTTCAGCTTTCCACATTGAACTCAGCTCCTAAGTTTCCTCAGGAGGGAGTTGGGTGTCCTAGCATTCAGTGACTAAGTTGGACTTAAACCCATCCCTTTAGCAGACTTTATAACCAAGTCTCTAGCCAAGCCCTTCGTCAAGTGATCAGCTAAGTTCTGTTGAGATCTAACAAACTCTATAGATACCACCCCATTCATGATAAGCTCACGAATCATGCTATGTATGACACCCAAGTGTCTAGACTTACCATTGTACATTTGGCTATAAGCCTTAGCCAATGTAGCTGCACTATCACAACGGATAGAAATAGGTGCTATAGGTTTAGGCCACAATGGAATCTCAAGAAGTAAGTTTTTCAACCATTCAGCTTCTTTACCAGCAGCTGCTAAAGCCACAAATTCAGATTCCATTGTTGAACTGGTGATACAAGTTTGCTTCTTGGATGCCCAAGAAATTGCACCTCCACCAAGTAGGAATACCCAGCCACTGGTAGACGAATTGTCTTCAGTGTTACTGATCCAACTTGCATCAGTGTAACCTTCCAACACTGATGGGTAACCAGTATATGAGAGACTATAATCCATAGTTCTCTTCAAATACTTCAGTACCCTCTGAACTGATTGCCAGTGATGAGCACTAGGATTACTAGTATACCTGATCAATTTTCCCACTGCAAAACCAATATCAGGTCTTGTACAGGTCATGGCATACATCAGGCAGCCAATTACCCTAGAATACTCAAGTTGAGATACAGCCTTGCCATGATTAGGCATCAGCTTCTCACAAGTATCCATAGGAGTACTCACTGGAGTACAATCAAAGTAATTGAATTTCCTCAGTACCTTCTCAATATAATGAGACTGAGAGATAGAAATTCTATTACTTTCATGTTTAATCCTTATACCAAGGATAACATCAGCCTCCCCCATGTCCTTCATGGAGAACCTTGATGACAAAAATTCCTTTGTCAGGTCAACCTGATTTTGGTCAGTGCCAAAGATCAACATGTCATAAACATATAGACAAATGATGACTCCTTTACCAGATTCATCAAATTTGCTATATACACATTTGTCAGCTTGGTTAAGAACATAACCACTAGACAAAACCACTTCATCAAACTTTTGATGCCATTGCTTAGGTGCCTGCTTTAGTCCATAAAGAGACTTAATCAGTTTACACACCTTGTTTTCATTGCCAGGCATGATGAAGCCCTGAGGTTGGTTCATATAAACCTCCTCTTCCAATTCACCATTCAAGAAAGCTGTTTTCACATCCATCTGATGAATAACCAGATTGTGAATAGATGCCATAGCAATCAGCAGTCTTATGGTACTGATACGAGCCACAGGGGCATAAGTATCAAAATAGTCTATTCCTGACTTTTGTTTAAAGCCCTGAATGACTAGTCTAGCCTTGAACTTTTCAATAGTTCCATCTACCTTCATTTTCCTTTTGAAAATCCATTTGCACCCCAGAGGTTTGCAACCTGGTGGTAGATCAACCAACACCCAAGTGTTGTTGCCCATGATGGAATCCATCTCATCATTAATTGCTTCTTTCCAGAAAGCAATATCCTGGGACTTCATTGCTTCTTCAAATGTCTTGGGATCATCCTCAACAATGAAGCAATAGGAGTATTGGTCTGAGACCTCATCCCTGGTGCCTTCAACTAAGTATAGTTGAAACTCAGGTCCAAATGACTTTGGAGTCCTGACCCTTTTGCTCTTCCTGAGCACAGGTTCAGGTTGTTGAACCACAACCTCATCAGGGACCACTGATGGTTCATCATCAGGGACCTCTGATACACCAGTGTCATGAGTTCCATTAGGAATCCTCTGAGTTGGTCTAGGGACTGATGAGAATCTATTCTCATCAAAATCTGCATCCCTTGATTCAATTATTGAGTTAATTGAAACATATTCATTAGGTTCAATAACATAGAACCTAAAAGCCTTAGAATGCTCAGCATATCCAACAAAGATGCAGTCAATGCCTCTTTCACCCAAAGTCTTTAGCTTTGGATCAGGGAGTCTTACAACAGCCCTACAACCCCAGACCCTGAGATAGTTCAGGTTGGGTTTCCTTTTAGTCCAGAGTTCATAAGGGGTAACCTTGTTCCTTTTGTTGGGAACCCTATTTAATAAATAGCAAGCTGTTAACATAGCTTCACCCCAGAACCCTTGACTCAGTCCTGAATAGGACAACATGGAATTAACCATCTCCTTCAGCACCCTGTTTTTCCTTTCAGAAATACCATTTTGCTGAGGAGTATAAGGGGCAGTCGTTTCATGGATTATTCCAACAGACTGAAAGTACTGAGTATCCATGTACTCACCTCCCCTATCAGTCCTTAATCTTTTGATCAAAGACCCAAGTTGTAATTCAACTTCAGTTTTAAACACTTTAAATTTATCTAATGCTTCATCCTTGGTATGTAAAACATAAACATAACAAAATCTAGAAGCATCATCAATAAATGTTACAAAGTACTTCTTATTCCCCAAAGAAGGAGTGGCATGCAAATCACACAGATCACTGTGAATAAGCTCCAAGAGATTAGTCTCACGACTAACACCCTGAAAGGGTTTCTTGGTAATCTTGGTCAACATGCAAGTTTTACACTTTTCAGTGTCCATGTCAAAAGCAGGGATTAAACCATCCCTAGACATATCTTGCATCCTTTTATAGTGAACATGGCCAAGTCTAGCATGCCAAAGGGTAGAGTCAGTCTGGTCATATGTGGTCACAAAAGCTGAAATAACATTATCAATGGTAACATTAAGCCTGAACATTTGATTACATAAATAACCAAAACCAATAAAAACACCATGCTTAGAAAGCACAAATTTATCAGACTCAATAACTTGTTTATAACCATGATTATTCAAAATGCTACTTGAAACCAAGTTCTTCCTTATATCAAGAACATGAATAACATTAAACAAAGTTACAATCTTTCCTGAACTAAACCTAAGATCTACACAACCACAACCATGCACCAAGGCTGTTGACTCATTTCCCATGTGAAGAATAGAACCATCATTCAGTGACTCCTAAGTCTTGAACCAGCTTCTATCTTTACACACATGAACTGTTGCACCAGAGTCAACCCACCACGCAACATCATCATCTTGCACATAAAAAGATTCAGATACATATGTAACATAATAGATCTGAAAAGATTTATTAAACATATTCTGACCTTTCAGTGAGTTGGCTGAACCACCACTCCCTGAACCATTAGTGCCTGATCCATTGGCTTTACCACCAATTTTAACACCTTTGCAGTCTCTTTTAATATGACCAGTCTTGCCACATTTCCAACAAGTAGGAGTTGCCTTCTTGTTAAGATCTGCCTTTGTGTTATCATGATATTTGGGTTTGCCTTTGTTATCATTGTACCTGGTGGAGTTGTTATGCTCCACCATATTGACAACAGATGCACCAGTAGCATTGCTACTCTTTGGCTTGTCATTATCCTGCACCTTGAGAGATTCCTTAATGTGCAGATGACTGCCCAACTCAACAAGAGTTAACTCCTCCTTCATATGTTTCAAGGTATGCTTGAAATCTTTCCATGAAGGAGGAAGTTTATCAATAACACAAGAGACTTGAATAGCCTCATCCATGTGCATATTGTGTTGTGTAAACCTTCCAAGTATTCCAAGAAGTTCATTGTATTGTTCCATAACTGGTCTTGAATCAGTCATTTTGTAATTTGTGAAATTACTAACAAGGAACTTCTTACTTGATGCATCCTCAGCCATATATTTGGCATCCAAGGAATCCCACCGTTCTTTGGAAGATTCAAAGTTCTGATAAATATCAAACAAAGAATCAGACATACCATTCAGAATAAGACCTCTGCATATGTAGTCATCATTCTCCCACTTGCTCCTCCTCCTGATCTGCTCAACCGTAGCATCATCCCCATCATCAGGAATTGGAGTAGTCAGCACATAAACCACACTCATGCTTGACAGCAAGAAATGCATCTTCTTCTGCCACCTCCTAAAGTCCACCCCTTCAAACTTGTCCAGCTTAGCAAAGTTTGAAGCCATGTGTTTCATTGCAGCAGTTGCCATTGATTATCACAAAATAGTTTACTTTGATTGTTGGTGTGGTGAGCCCAGTAGCAGGGTTAGATAATCAATTCAGCAGAAACAAATACCACTAGGTGGTTACCGGATATCACTTGGAATCGTGTGATCACTTTCCAAAGTAAACTATTCGACCCTAATGCCTGGGTTACACGAATATCTACTTGGGATAAGACCAAATGCAGTTATAGAATTAGGCACAATTCAATAACCCTTGCGCTTATAAGTGCTTAGTGTTTTCTGTCTGTTCTTCATGCATAATCAGATCTCCTATTTATAGGAGTTTACTCTAAGCTAATCAAATGGAATTATGAGTATTAATCGGCCCATTAATAGCCTCATAATTATCCCCATTATAGCCGTTAGTGGTTACATGACCAATTAAACGTGGTCATTAAGCAGTTGAAACTGCCACTTGAATAGGTCAAAGCCGTTACAAGCAGTACTTTCATCAGTACTTTCATAGCGCTATCAGTGGATACACTAATTCAGTGGAAACACTGCTTATCAGTGGAAACCACAAGCTTCAGTGGAAAACACAAGCTTCAGTGGAAACACTGCTTATCAGTGGAAACTACAAGCAGTACTTTCCACAAGCAGTACTTTCTACTAGCACTACCAATACAAATCACTATAAGAGTCGGGGTGTTCATGGACCTTATGGGTGTACACTCCGTACCTCCTAACCCATTACAAGGTGTGAACTAATCCCACAAGTGCACTAAATTTTCCAACACTGTCCAGATGTTAGTCCAGTCAATGGCTTGCACAATTTAAAACAACTCGTTTTCTTATCTTTTTCCAAGAATTTATAGGTAAAAACATAAATCATTCTCATGCACAAGTTTTAGAAACTAACAAAATGACATATGACAACAATACATTATTATATCTCTATCGTTTTACACAACGCATATAAAAGCTTGCAAGTGTCTGATTTTCCTGTCCTCGGGAGAGAGTTTGCAATGAACAAATAGATGTCGTGAACTTGAGAGTTTCACCAAAAAAAATCATATCTTTCATCACTATGTAGCTAGCACATTTAAGGTTAGTTGTTACTTTAGAATTCCTTAAAAGAGTTTGCAAATATTTATCATATAACAACTTTTTCAATATATGATAACCCAAAAAGAGTGTGTGGTGATGCCGTGATGGTGGGTCATAACAAATGTATATATGAAAAAGACTAACTTAATGGGTCCAAAATATATTAAAAGTTTAAAACAGGTTCAAATCTATTTTGTCTCTATAGGTTTGATATGGACCCAGCTGTAAATTAAGGTTGGTAAACAGAGAGACATGGAGCATGCACTACCCAGACACGCAGGTGATCAGGAAACATCTCTGTAGCAACCAGCAATTGCACGGATTTTAACAGTTGGGAATTCCATTATCTCTTTCTGGTCCCAACTACACCATCACTTTGAAGATTTGTAATAACAAATATTTAAAAAAATCAAATTCCAGATTTTGTTGAATCTCATTTTTAAATTGGTCTTGATAGACCACAAGATCGGCCGATTTCATAAAAATGTTGTCGTGTGTCTAAAAGTTTGGTGATGTTTTTTTTACACCAAAGTTATATTTTGCTCAGACAGATGTGATATTTTGCTAGAACAATTTTCTCTTATTCAAAAAGTCAGTCGGGTGTCTCAACTTTTTATTCATTTATGTATTTTTCGTGTAAGACAAAAATATCTAGCGAAACATTACATCGGTCTATCAAAATGCCACTTCGGTGTAGGAAAACATCAACGACATTTTAGACACGTGTCAACATTTTTAGTGAGTTGCACGGTTTAGTGGTCTATAAGACCAATTTTTAAAATGAGCTTTTTTTGGACTAAAATGTGAATGCATTTTTAGAAAAGTGACTAATTTTTTCATTTCCTTTCTTAAAAATAAGTATTAGAATGAGTTGAGAGTAACATGATTGGAGTGGTGTTTAAACTGAGGATCCTTGACGATTATTCGCTAAAATGTTTTTTACTCTAAAAAGAGAAACATGTGACATGGTTACATTGTTAGTAGGCTTACACAAAAATTTATTTTAACGGTATGCGTGGTGTTCCATAATGTCCCGTAAATTTTCTTCAGTTGTATTTTGTTTCCAAATAATCTAGTTTGCAGCATTTTATATCTCATGTTCTTAACTTTTCTTACTTTATTCACTCACAACACACACCAAACAATAAACTAAACAAAGTGCAATATGGTTGTTTGCCGCTCGATAATGGAGGTTTTTCTTGCCTTTGCCGCCAACAAAAGCAATAAATTTGGTTGTCTGTCATTCATACCATTAGCCTTTACGGTTTTACATATGACACAATGGATGGTTTGTATTAAAAGATCGATTTAAGATGGTCAATGTCCCAAGAATTAGATAAAAAATAGATTTGATAAGACCCTTTGAGTAGGCAAGACTCTAAAAAATAAAGAGAGACAAAGACTTAATGCAGCAATTATATATAAATAGAGAACTTGAAATGAAACTACCCACTATGCTAGAAAAATGGAAACAAGTCGTCTAAGGTTGCCATTGACTCTTCGAGCTTTGGTGGGTAATTAGGAGGCATGAAAGCAATCAATGAAAGCATCATTCTTAGACCATTTTGAGATGGTTAATCTCCCAAGCATTACATAAGAGACAAATTTGATAAGACCCTTTCATTATGTTCTTAAGTTAAAACTTAAGAGGAAAAGAAAGAAAAATGGATGTTTTTTCTTTTGTTCTTTAGTTATTTTTAAGAAAAGAAAGAGAAGTTGAAAGGAAAATAAGAGAATTTTTTCTTAAAAATTCTTCATCCTACTTTTTAAAGGAAAGAGAAAAGGAACATTAACATATTTAGTGTACGTAAAGACTAATATGCAAATTAAAACATATAAAACTAACAACTAAATAACTTACATGTAATTTGAATAATTTATTTTCCTTTTCTTTCAACTGTTTCTTTTCCTTTCATTTATCTCAAGAACATATGTATCAACACTTCTTTACTTTTCATAATCTTTTCTCTTATCAATATTTTTCATTTACTTTTTATTTTAAAATTTGAGAACCGAGTGTTTGAGTGAGCAAGATTCTAAGAAATAAAGAGAGACAACGACTTAAATTTAACTTTTTTTTTCTTCCTTTAAACATAATGCAATAATTACATATAAATATAATATTTGAAATAAAACTACCCGCTATGTTAGAAAAATAGTACAAAGTTATCTTTTTGCAATACCATCATACCATGAACGAAAGTTAGAATGAAATGAAAAATATAATTATGATGAGAAGAATCAGAAGAAACCACAACCACAAATTTCAGATTGAATCACAAAAATAAATGCATTTTTCATTATTTTTCCTTCACTTAAAATATGTGACTAGAATTTATTCTCACTCTTCTTGTTTTAATTTTTTTTTTTTCACTAAAACCCTTCCAAAAAATGTGAACCCAACACGTATGAGTTTGTATTTGTAAATAAAATGATTCTAAAAAACAATAATAACAAGGAATAAAGTAAATAAAGGAGTATGACTTCGTGTTTCTTTGGCGGCCCTGCTTATATGCTCGCGTTATAATGGATGCCATAAACTTGGTGTACGTATGTCATACTATTATGTGTATTTTTTCTAATAAAACTTGGTGTATTTTTGGGTTCAAAAGGAGGTGTTATGATTGGTTCGGTTTGAAGCACAGATGATGTGTTTATGTAACGGCCAAAGATATTCACTCACGTCTAATGTATTTAAACGTTTTTTAAAATAATAAATTTACCGGGTGTAAAAACCATTTAACAAAAAAAAGGAAGGTGTTATGAATTGTTATGAGGGATGGTGATTTTCGGGGGCGCGAGTGATGTGGATGTGATGTGATATGACGTGACACCCAAAAAGTTGGTTTAGCATGTCACGACACCCTTTGCTATAAGATGAAAATAGATAGTTATTTTGGGACAATTGAAAATGTAAATGTGAATATGCAATGTGACAAAGAGATGCATCAAGAGCGGAGCCTGAAAGTTACGGTCGAGGGGGCAAATATTGATAACTTTTAGGAAATACACTACAAACCGGTTCGTTAGGAAGGAAAATTACAAAAATAGCCAGATATTTTTTAAAAAATTACACTACAATATTTTTCACTGTGTGGCACGTGCCCACCCTGAGCCTCTCCTATCTCCGCCTCCAGATTTGTGTACCCGAGATTAGTTTATAATAAAACCAATGTGTAAATGTTTTTTAGATTATTACCCATAGTATTGAATTCCGTATCTGTGAACTTACCTCATGTAATGCATGTCCTGTCCAAGTTCTAATCGACTTTGGTACTTTGCAATTGTTTGGTTACCTTTATATAGCTCTTGTTTTGGTCTCGAACGATCTTGTTTTCTTGGATCATGAGTCATACCATTACCATCTATTTTTTTTTTTTAACGGCAAAAAAGAATAAATATAAAAATATAAAAATGACTCATAGCAAGGAGCTAAGGCCAAAAATACAAAACAATTCTAGATAATCAAGAAAGCTACAAAATCTAGAATCAACTCAGAACTTTAACTGCGAGGATCATAAAAGGGTTGAAAAAACTTATGCCAATTACAGGTCACCCTAAGACATAAGAAAAAACCCAACAATGAAGGCCGAGCCACTGGTTTTTACTTCATTGTGTTTTTTATACGATCCCAAACAAGTTCTGAGGAGGAACAATGAAAAAAGAAGAACTCAAAACGGAGATATGATCCACTTTTCCAATGACGAGCAATCTTTTGATCTTACTTTTCATTGTGTTTTTGATACCATTACCATCTCTTGATCTTACTTTATAGTTCAACATAAATTTTGACCTTTGTGAAAGGACAAAAAAATCCACATTTGCATATGCAGAAATGCAAAATTGATAATCATACAAATCTACGAGTCAGAATATTGCTGGGCCAAAGTTAAAATAGAAAACAAAAGAATAGTGCTGGACTATTGACTAATTGGCTGAACTAGTTGGATAATTTAGGAGACCCAACTTAAAATCTTAAGCACCTTTATAACAAGAACACCAGCAAGGCAGCAACCCACTTTTAGCTTTTGGGTATGGTTGACAAAACTAGCTGTAAGCTGTATGCTGAAAGCTGTAAACTGTAAGTTGTAAGCTGTAAACTGCAAAACTGTTAATATGAGCTACAAGTTGTATCTAATTTTTAATAAAAGTGTTTGGTAAGTTAGCTGTTAAATGTAATTATAATATGTAAAATGACATAAATGGACATATCTATAATTGTAAATAAATATTTGAAGGGTATATCAGTAATTTAAAGTTTTAACAGCTCCAAAATGTTTAAAAAGCTTCATGAATCAGCTTTTCATTTAAGATCTATTTGTTTGAAATAAAAGCTTGAAGTTAATGCATCCAAACGGAGCTATATATTTTAAAAAAAAAAAAAAATTTTAACAAAAAACTAACAGCTCCTAAAAAAACTCTTGTCAAACATAACCATTTATCATAATGTCAAAAAACTCTTGTCAAACAGACCCTTTATCATAATGTTAAATATCTGTCAAATTCCTCATAATACTTTAGGAATACTATAATCATACAAGTATACAACCTCTTTTGTAATATCAAGAATGATAGTAACAGAAATGCTGAATCTTCACATCTCATACTTCCGAATAACAATTAGCAAATTCTTAAGAAATTGTGTTTTTACTCATTCAGTCCATCATGTCAATATATATTCCAATATAACCCTCAGCCTCAAGGTGGTCGTCGATCATCAACAGATATTTGCGACATAATGCCAGTTTTCGTGAAAATTTTTCTTGATTTTATTTGAGCTACAAAATTTTTGTTGAGGTTGTGATGAAGATCCGATAATATTTGGCCGTGTAGAATCGCCAATATTTGGATCGTATTGTGAGACTTGTGCCGTATTGTTGTAGAGGTATGAATGGTGAGTTTTGGTATTGTTGGTTTCCATAAGAAAGCGATGGGACTTGAAAGTTTACCGGTGGTGAATAACCGAGATGGAAATTTGAATTGGGTAGTTGGATTTTGGTTGTCGACATTTTGGGGTTTTAGTTTTGAGAGTGTTTTGTGGAGACATTTTGTATTAAAATGCGAGAATGAGAAATCATGTTTAAAAATATTGAAGTTATTAGGTATTTATAAGTAATAACATGGTATAATACTGTAATTTCGTATTATTTTTTAAATATTGAATACTATACGTTGGGGTTGGGGACCCACAAAAATACACAATGCCCAAAAGATGAGCTGCCTCACCGTCCATCCGTATTTTTGGCTAGCCTCATGTGTAGGGGTGTCAATAGGGTTGGGTTGACCCGATCCGAACCCGATAAGTCTTATTAGGTCGGATTAAATTGGGTCGAAAAAGCTTATCGGGTTAATTTGACCCGAACCCGATAACCCGACATTGTTACCGGGTCGGGTTCGTGTTAAGTTATTTATCTTATCGGGTTGTCGGGTCAACCTGATAATATTTAATCTATTTTTCTTGGATATGTTTCCCTATATTAAATAGTCCATCAAGTAAATATATGTTGTTTTACTTTATTATTTAGTGGTAGTGTATTGGTTTCTACTTGTTTTTTTTGTTTTTTATAAGAAAAGGAACAAATATTTACTCCCTCCGTCTCATATTTATTGTCCATATTTCCTTTTATGGATGTCTCAAATTAATTGTCCACTTTCCTATTTTAGTAAAAACTAGAGAATATAATGAGAGAATATTCCATTTGAGTGGTTGAGAGTTATAGTGGTCCCACTTTTATTAATATTTGTATTTCTTGTCTCCTGACAATAATTTTGAGACGGAGGGAGTAATAGCTACCGTAGTACGTAGCATAAAAAAAAAATTAGTTCAAAATTTATTAGAAGCCAACTGCTAATGTAGTGCTTATATGAACCTAATATGGTTAATTGGGCTCAGTGGCTATCTTTGTAATAACAATTAAGCTGATGTGTAGAAGATAATAAAAAACTTTTAAACTAAAAGTTGAATCACTTACGTATATGCTAAAGAGTCAATGCGCTATTTTGCTTTCTTTTATACAAACAGAAATATAGTAAAAGATGTAAAGACTTATATGTCAACTATCAACTGATCAACATTTAACATTACTAATAAAGACTTCACAAACTTACACAAGAAAAGAAGTACAAATATGATGTTTGAACCTCATAACCCGACCTAATATAACCCGAACCCGATTAGACTTGATACCCCAATTTCTTATCAGGTTGGGTTGCGGGTCATATTTTCAAAGATCAAAACCCAATTCAACCTTACCCGATAACACCCTTACTGACGCGTGAGGTGGTGTTGGTGCAATAAGGTGGTGCGTGAGCCTCACCCTCTAAAAGTGACGGCTCACCTCCGATGCACTTAGTCTTACCTTTAACCCGACAATTATATATTTGCGGGCTTCATTAGGCTTGTTCACACAACTTCTTGCGAGCCGTTTGAAACCGACCTCATTTGAAACTGACCCTCCTTATGAGATATTATTGGTTCGGGGCGAGTTAGATTGACCTGATCCTTTGACCCCTTACTTTTTTCTATTATCGTTAAACTTGAACATTCTGGTCAAATCATGTCCCATTGCCTTCGAATTTTTAACCGTCGTTTCTGTTTCAAGGAAAACCAAAATCACCATGCTTTTCCCAATGACTTTTTATGCCCACATTTTTTTTCTTCTTTTTTATTATAAGATAAATGAATTAGTTGTTTATAAGTGAATTAGCTGTTTAAAAAAGGTCTTAGAAATTGAAAATCCACATTACTAGGGATTAAACGTTATTATTTTTTCTTAATTTGTTATAAAGACATATACTTGTTTTGTGAATTCATTTTGTTTATTAACTGACAGTGTAAATTTTAGTGGACATTTTATTACTGTTGTATATCGCAAAGCTGTATAATGACTATTGACTATAAACATTTATTATAGTGACAACTATACAAATACACAAATTTAGACTAGACGCATTGAATGACCATGTTGTTTCTTTTAAGTTTTATTAGAATAATTGGTTAAATGTAAAGTACGCGGTCACGTTTTTAGCTACAGAAAATGAAGTTTTGGAAAAATGTAAATGGCAAGCATGTAAAATTAAAGAACCTACGTTGTTTGATAGGCCAATATAAGTTTATATTGTTGGATATAAGATGTACGTTTTAATTTTATTGTTTTGACAAAGAGAAATTATTTCAAAGAAACTTTAAAAATTACATATTTCTTTAAAACACAATATCTCAATGTATGATGTACAATGTTATTAAAATATGCTTTGAAAAAATATGTAAATGTTGAAGTTTTTTTTGGAAATACATGTAAATGCCTCTTTTATACATTTTTTTATATGGGTTTTCGATTCGACATTGCAAGCCGACTAATTCCATGGCGATTATCTTTTTGGATAGCTCGAAGTCGACGCAGGTGAATCTCTGTGACCACAAGGGGATTAATTTTCTTCCCGTTAGATTCAAACCTTTGACCTACTCTTTGAAAAGCTAGTATTTTTACCGTTGAGTCACCCCTTGTGATTAAATACTTTTTCAAATTACTATAGTCATCTAAAAAACTCCATTTTATTGCATATAAGACGTACGTTGCTTGAAATAGACACATTATCTTCATTTGTTTTTGTTTTTTTGGAAACGGTCAAAAAAATTAACGAACCAATAAAAAGGACTAATTTATACCTAAGATTGTTGTTAGCCAAGCATATACGGAAAATCATATAACGTCAATAATAGGGTCCAGTTAGAGCAAACTAGGAGGTCAAATAATATATCAAAGGTCGGAGGTTCGATTAAATTGGGAGCGGCAGGTCCAAGTTTCGCATTCCTGTTTACTGCATCGATTGAACTGGCCTCCTCACATTAATTGACGGGGTCTCAAGACCATCTGAACCTTTCACCACTTTAGATTAAGTAAACCATGTTGGTCATCAAAGAACCTAGCGAAACAATTTTAGACGGGGATTGTTTAATCACATATTTTTTTTTATGGCTATTTGCTATTAACGATGATGTAAAAAGACTATATCAGTCTATTTATCATAAAGAAAAACTTGGTTCAAATATTTATGTATCGCCAAATTGATGCTTTAAGATTTACTGTTTAGCTTTTCGTATAGTTTATCAACAAGTCGTGCTTGTCAAATGGATGTTTTCTATAAGCCTATATAAGGATGTCAAAGATTAAGATAACCATTTCAAGTATAACTAACTATTTGTAGGTCAAAGATTTCAAAATGTGAGCATGATATATCTCGTTATTTTAACTTTTCTTGGAATGTTGATTAAAACCCTGGCGCGATACTAGGAACTTCACCCTCTGTTTTATTCTCAGTTTGCAACACATATTTCTTTATTTTATAAGTTGTTTTAGACTTTAATTTGCTGTAGTAATTTATAGCATTATTACGTCTATTAAAATAAGATTATTTATGTTTCTTTAAACTTCAATTCAGCTTCATATTTGCCTTTTTCTTTCTTGTTCCAAAAAGCATTATTGCTCATTCGTAATTAGCGACTTTTTTCCACAACCTAAATCTTGGCTACGCTTTTGAGATAGCTGATTATGGCATTTTCTAAATACATATAAATAAATTAAGTGAATTTCTAACTTGCACCACGGTGGTAGAGGTTAAGGGGTATTAAATGAACTCAAACACTACTACACAAAAGCTTAAATAGATCACTTCAAATAGAGCGGTTTTCTTAAAAACTGATCTAACAAACAAAAAAGTGGGGAAACTATGATAAATAGATCAGTTATTTGGATTAAAACCGATCTAACTAACTTATACATCGGGTATTAATAAATAAACGATCTATTTAACTCCAAAAGTTTTAGCGGGGTACAAATTTTCATTTGCCTCTTCACCAAAATTACAACTTTTCATTTGCCGCTTCCCCTGCACACACAAAACCCTATACCATTTCCCCATCTTCACACAAAACCCATCTTCCCCAATTTTTTCAATCACCACCACCACCAAACAAACAAAAACACAGTTACCAATTTATATTATCTCTCAATCTACACCACCACCAAACCCTAACTGGAACCAGATCCGTCACCAAACCCTACAAAAGAGAGTCACCAGCCACCGTCGCTCAAACAGCCCTCTAAAACCGCCGCATGACCCTACCGGGTCAACCGTTGAGGTTCATTCCTTTTTTTTCAGTATAGATTTAGTTTATATCATATTTCATGTTTCTTGTTATATATTGGGGGAATATAGATTTAGTTTATATCTTATTTGAAAAATATGAACCAAAGGAAGTGTTTTTAGTGTTGGGTGTTTTCCTTATGTTGTAAACTGGTTGATGCTGCTTTCCTGTATGAAGTTTTAGTTTTTAAAACTGCACACTTTCTTGTTTGATGGGTTAGTGTTTAAAACCGGATGGTTTCCTTGTTGTGTATTTTTTGAAGCATCAAATGAAATCCTTCTTCAGGTGGTTGGTCTTTTTGATATGGTCCCTTAAGATGAATCCTAACATCAGGTTTTGGAAGAATCAAAGCGCCTCAGGGTGAAGGAACACACCGTTCTTGATGGATCCGAAAATGTTTTCCAAATAGCTGCACCAGTTGAATGCAAGGGTTTTGTTGGAAGCGATGATAGGTGATTTTCTAATGATTTTAGTTATTCTGCTATGTTTTATTTGACCTTATATGCTGATTCATGATATGTATTGCGTAAAATTTTGTTTCAGGCACTATCTCTTGGACTTGATGAGAGTCACACTACGTGATGCAAATTATACAGGAGAAAATTCCAAGTTTTGTATTTTGAGACCTGAATTAATCACTGCCTTCTGCCAGGTAATATTTTGGTCATTTTCTAGAGATTATTTGCAAGTATTTTGGCACATATGATACTTATATTGGGGTCGCAATGTGTAAAAATGGTTGCAGACACTTTAATTAAGAATGCCGCTGAATCAGTATATGATTTGATTATCCTACCGGTAAGTCAAACTTGTTAATGTAGACATAATTGTAGAATTTCCCATCATTCTAAGCTTACTAATGCTTGTCGTTTATATTCAAAACTAAATTCTAGGGAGGAGATTCTAGCATGGAGCGGTTACAAAAATCCAGAATTTTGAAGAAGTTGCTAAAAGATCAAGTTTCTAGTGGACGGAAATATGGAGCAATTAGCTCTTCGCCTTCAGTTCTTCAGAAACATGGCTTGCTCCAAGTAAGTAAATAACCACCACATCTGCGACATTGACTACATTTTTCTTAGATATTATTAATTCTAACCTATTCATATAGAAACAGGTCAAAGGGTAAAATAGCAAAAACAATAATTATGAAGGAAGCATGTCAAATATCACTTGTGGTGTACTATGTGTCATGAAATTATACATTATTTATAAATTCTATAGAAAATAAAGAGTTAACTACACGCATGGTCCCTGCGACCCTTCTGAGGTTTACACCAAATTATGGATTTGGTATAGACCCATAAGCACTTGTTTTGACCCGTTGTCCAACCAACCCTTAATGCGCAGCTGTGTAAAAATGAGATATTCTTTCAGAATGAGCAAATTTTGGATGAACCATTAATATGTATATGTAGAAATAACTTTTGTCTATTGTATCTTTGTCTATTTGTTAAACCAAACTATATGCTTCCTCCAGAACAAGAAAGTAAATGCTCATCCTTCTGTGCTGAGCAAGCTCGAGAGCAACAACATAGGTGGGTGCTTAGCTTATTTATAAGCTGTAACATGCCTCTCTCAGGCCAGATTTGGGGGCAAAAGCAAGTTAGGTGGGTGGATTCAATAATCCCAGAAGCTCATGGAATGATTCTCTCCCTAGCTTATCCAAAATAAGCTCAAAAGGTACCCATTTGCTCTTCTGAGCTACTGAATCCAACAGCAGATCAGCAACTGGTATAACTTAGTCTGAAGCTTATTGAGGTTTTAGGTGTCCTAAAGCATGCTCAGTATAAGTAATTATGAAATGCTGGAACAAAGTTGCCAATGGTCCAACTTTTATTTTAGAAATTAACTATCTCAACTCTGTATTATTTCTAGGATCTGTTTGATGCTTGTTTTGGGCGTGGTTTGTGTTACAGGTTAAAGTTGCATATGAAGAAAAGCTTGGAGAGCTAATGAAGCAAGGATTAGAACAAGAGGAGCAAACCAAGAAGCTTGATCTCTGAAAAGTAAGTTTAAAATGTATAAGTGGCAAGTACGAGTGTATGCGCTCCAATGTTTGCTTATGTTTCTTGCATCGTATTGCAGGACTCATACACAATCTTGTCATCGGTCGAAGATAGAAGGTTGTATGATTGGAGTTTGGCAAGGAATGGGAACCCGGATCGATATGCTTGGCAGTTTGAGGTTGACATCACTCAAACAGTAACTGTAAATTCACCAGACTTGTCCTAGTTTGGCTAAGCCTTGAAATCTATAGCAAGTGTTGCTTAATTGGTCACGCTCATATTACATGAGCCTGAAGATAGATAGCCAACAAGACTTGTAGGATACTTTCTCCTCACATGGAAAATCCTATCCATCACCCTGTCTATTGCCTTCAATCGCCAAGTTAGTTGCAATTTGGGAGCAAATGTAAGTATGTAACATAAATTATAGTTCAGATTATGTACACAATTTAACAGCGGGTATAAATTTGAAATGAAAGACCTCATTTGCAAGATTATGTACACAGGAGTATAACTCTAAATTTTGATCTTAGTGTTTTGATAGTTCTAAATTCTAATAACTAAAGATGTTTCATTTAACTGTGATGAGATCAAAAGTTTCAGTACTAGCTAGTATGTATGTATATGTATATATATATACATATATTATTATTTTTTTTTATTTTAAAAATTGACTTAATAGATCGGTTCTTAGGTATGAACTGATCTTTTTGTTGTATTAGTTAGATCGGTTCTCAACCGATCTATATATGAGTCTGCTCATAAAGATCACCCTTAGTTAGATCGGTTGGTTACCGATCTATAAGAGGCTTTTTAACCGATCTAATTAGTTTTTTTTGTAGTAGTGAAATTACCATATTCACATGTTCTTTGATATTAATAAGTTTCTAAATTTATGATGTCTACTAAATTTACCTATGTTTTACTTATTTACAGAAATATTTATCTTCATTAAAAACTTATAAACTTGTGCCACCATGGTACAAATTAGAAAAACCCATAAATTAAAACAATGTGTCCCACGTTTCAGACACACCATAAAATTAGCAAGTCATAAATAAAAATACATAAAGTTCTACACTTCATCTAGTTATATTGTAGATGTTGTTTTCAAGTTTACAATTGTCACATTAACTACTACTGCTATAACATTTGTTAAAAAAATAATAATAATAAAATAAAAGTAATAATAAATAAAATAAAATAAAATAATAAATAAATAAAGTTTGTATGTGAGAAGGCTACTATTCATAAAGTATTTGTGTGAGAGCACACGGTGAGGAACTCCTATCACACGCCAAATGCACAAAAGATAACAAATAACATGTTATCATCATAACGCGATATGTGTCATTGGGCTTTTAGCTAATAAATTGGCTCACACTATTTGTTACATTTTTTTTAGTGAGTCGACATTTTTAGTACGGTATTTTGTGGGAACTAATTAGTGTTATTGGATTTTTTGTTGGGGAGAGTTGTTTTAGTTATTGGGAGGGGTATGATGTGATGCTGAGATGACATACTAATAACGAAATATTGGTTTTTACCCCACCTTGCACTCTGAGTGTGGATTACTGTTCATAAAGTAAAAATGATAAGTATTTGTTGGGTTAGTTAATTCAATGGCTAAAGTCAATTAATATAAATTTGAATGAAAAATAATCTAAGTAAAAAGAAGTCCTTGAGTGCAATACGTTCAGGGAGTTGATGGGACCAAATAAGTATTATATTTATGTATATGTATTATTTATCCCGTATATTTTACTCATTTGCTATGCTTTTATATAAAAATTGTTACTTAATCGTTTAATTTTGCGATTCTTAGTAATTATTGGGCAACAACTTGAAGATATACAAATAAAAGGAATATGATACATCTTTTCTAACTTTTGTTTTAGAAAATCTTCTAACCATGTGTTTATGACAGATTGCAAAAACGATTGGAGATAGATAAGTAATAATAGATTTATCGTCCAAAATTTAATTTTAAAATATTTCTGATTATAACCATTTGCTAAATTATATATTTCCTAAATTCTATTCACAAACATCTTGATCTTGACCATATTCAAAAGACAAAATGCAAAATGATCATTGGAGAAATGATAAGAACAAAAATTAAGATATTACATATGTCAATGTGAGTTAATGAGATTGATTTGATTGATTGAATAATGATTTACAATGTACAGATATATAGCTGTAAAACCCTAAAAATCTAAAACGCGTAAAAGACTATTTTGCCCCTCTAATTTAAAACTTATAAAATATATAAAATATAAAATACGTCAATCTCATTAAATACGTTTACAACCTAACTCGTAAATATGTAAATTGTACAAGATAAAGGAAACCGTTGCGTTTACGTTTAAAATTTATCGTGCACGTTAATGTCTTGCATGGGCTGAATATTGATCACAAATACAAATTAAATTATAGAAGCCAGATTGTCAAATTGGAAAATTAATGTTTCTGTTATAAAAGCCCTTGGTACTCGGCCATATTGCTCTACCCCCATATCTCCACATTATGGCCCATTGTAATTGGACTCGGCCCTTTTGTTTTTCTCCTTTGTCACGGCAAAACCGAACATCCAATATAACCTTCTCATTCTTTTCTGTACCCTACGTTTCACAAGAAAAATACATGCCTAAAACCCTAAGTCTCCAAGTGACGGCAAGTGTTGGTTTTCTCTTCCATTCGACCACCAAAGCAAGGAAAGGAGAAGAACGATCGAGGTGCTGTAATCGTGGGATTCAGATTCGATTTTGACGTGGAGTTTGGTTACTCTTGTTTCCTCGCATTCTTCCATTCGTAATCCTAAGATTGGTATCGTCTAGTTTGTGTTTAAAACTCTCTCCTTTATTTTCTTGCATACTGTCGTGGTTATGCCATAAGAATGCATGCATGTTAACGACCAACCATCATCATATTATTATAATACTTGTCCTATGAAAGCATGTCTATGACCATATAAATAACAAATGGGGTACCTGTTATTCGACCCACATGCTAAGCCTAGATACACTTGAATCTGTTGGACCCCTCTTACATGTCATCTCACCCTTAATTATTGTCGTATGAATATAATTCAGTCACATGAAATCATAGGGTAAGTCACCTAATTATTGAAGGGGATAATCATGCAATTCGACCATATATTGTTTTCTGTTTTGAATCACTCTCGACCTCACACATACACGATCACAGGCATGATTATTGAATTGGTAACGAGTTACAAAGGGTCAAGTATATTCGCTTAGATTTTTGGTTAAACTGGTGTCGCATATGAATCATCAAAAAGGGGTCTCGTTTTGGTTTAACTTGAGTCTAATAGATTTGTTTGGCCATGAGGGGGTCACGACCTAAGAGCATCATATGGAGTCATGATGAAGGTTAGTTTAGGGTTAGGTTTCGACATGTAATATGGAAGGAGTAGTCGAATTGTTAATGTTTTCGAATAAGTGTTTTAATGTTGATATAAAGGTTATGGTAGAAACTGAAATTAATAAAACTTATGGAGGGTGGCTCGTTATTATGTTAAATAAATAGACTAAAGCCGTAAAATAATTAAACTTGCAACATTTACATATTGGACCCTATACTTTGTAATGTTTACACTTTAAACCCTAAACTTATGAAACTTGTCATAATTGACCCTTAAAGCATGATTATATTTATTTTCATCATTTAACCTAATATGACATTAAAATGCATCATAAATGGAAAGTTACCTAAAAGTGGAAACCTGCTAAAAATGGAAAGCCGTCTAAAATGAGTAATCTGATTCTTAGTAAGCGTTATCTAATTCATATAGGTTCCGGGCGGCGGGGTTGATTCATCTCGTGACTTTACTTTCTGGTTTTGCTTGCTTCGATTGAGGTACAGATATTCTATCCCTTTTCAGTAGGGGTTTCTCATGATTCTTTTACATCTTTCGATATTGGTTTTGAACTGTTATCCTTTACTCTGAGCCTTTTTATTAAGGTTTCCCTATAACTTTGCTATGTTCCCTTTGATTGGATCTCCTATGTGAACTGTTTTATTTTGAACCTTTGATTATGAACCTTCAGATTATGAGCCTTTGATATGAACTTGTGATATGTACCTCTGATATGGACTTATGATATGGACTTTGATATGAACCTTTGTTATGAACCCTTATGATATGATTATGCTTTGACCCTTCAGTTTGATACCCGAGCCAAATATGTTTCCCTTGCCATGAAGGTAACATGGCCGTGTCTTTGATGCACCAATGGCATGACTCTAGTGTGGTTGAGTGATGTTCCACACCGTCCCTTTCTGTTATCTGATTATGAGCTCGATATATATTGTATGGCCACTATTTGTCTGCAGGGGCGTATGGATGCATCCTAGATTTGTTCTGTTATCTGATATGATATGATTTGTCTGGTGAATGATGTCGTGTGCAATACGCGTCTTCACAGTCTGGGAGCTAGCTACTCCATTGGTTACTGAGGTCTCCCCTCCTATTATATATGGTATTCCGAGGTCACCCCTCCGAATACAATGGCTACTTATGATATGATATGATATGTTTTCGGGCTCGTGGTAGATTTCTGACAACCCTTACACTTTTGATATGCCTATACTGTACTTTCTGTATTTCCCCAACGCACCATAATCTGTATTAATTGTTCATTTCTCAGTACCCTTATATGACTCACTCTTACCAAGATATAGATACTCCTTTTCATTGATCTGTCACACTTTCATTCCGTTATTTCAGACTATCGTTCCATTCACGTACCAGGTTATTATATGTTATTGGATTTGATTATGCTTTTCATGTGTTATGTGACTACTGATTACTCTGCTGCGATATGATTAATATACGGTTATCTGAGTTACCTGTTTTCATCTGATGATATGTGATCTCACTGTTATGTGACCCTCTGAATTGTCTGGTGACCATGCTAATGTGTAATCGTTAGTTTTGTCTGTTTATTATGTATACTTCGTTCAGTTAATTCCGTGGACTATGACTATTCGTTGTGTCCTTATCTGCTTATTGTTTACCTGCCATGTTTACATTTCTGTCTATGCTACGGTTTGATTAGGTAAATGGTTCAACTTGTGACGTCTGGCTTGTTAATTTGTTTAGTTGCCCTGCTATGTCTTTAATTCATTTAATTATATCGTTTATACTATATTCCTACTTATTACGTGTGATTGCCATGTGTTGACTGCTGTTAGTACTTCCGCTGTTACGATACTTGTTATGTTTTCTTCTAAGGCTTTTTAATCTGTGCGATTGCCATGCTCACTTCCTAATTAATTGCTTCCGCTTGCTTTTAGTTTTCCTGTTGACTTATATATATTCTGATTTCCTGATCTGAATGCGTGCTATTCTTATGTTGAGTGGATGCGACGTCTGGTATTCTTGATTTGGTTTCGGTGCTTGTATGTCTGTTTGCTTATATGTGATTATATATATGTCATGGATGCGTTGCTTGCTGTGTTCTCCTTGATCGTTGTTCTTGCTGGATATCTGTATAATTGTGTTCTGCAGGATCCTCATTGACTCATTGTTTCCTTTCCGTTGCAACCTTGCTATTGTCCCTTTGTTTCATTTCGTATTTCTGCTTTTGTTTAGCTTTCGTTTTGTTATATCTGTTCACTGGGATTTTTAAGCTCAGCCGCATTTCTTTTCCTGCGGCAGGTTTTAGGTTGGAAGATGGGCTTTGATGGGCTGAGAGTTGGATCTGAGTGGACCACCCTAGTTACCTTATTATTTGGACTTATTTTGGCGGGCCATTGTTTTCAAAATTCAGTTTATTTTAGACATCTTGAATTTTGTAATTTTCATTGTAATCTTTCGTTTATATGACTTGGTAAGTTATTCCTTAAGACTTTCGCTTGTAAAATTTTTCTTGTATGTTCTGATATGACACCAGAATGTGACACTTCTACCCTTTTCGGGTTGGGGTGTTACAATAGCCATAATACAGAAGATTCTAGACTCGGGTTTCGGCCCGTTACAATAATACAATACAGGCTAACACTTCTTCGCAGTCGGAGCGGGAGGACACCGGACGCTTAGACTGGTGCGAAATTCCTCAAATAGTGCGGATGGCACTCCTTTCGTGGAAATGTCTGCATACTTATATCGCGAAAGAACATGAAGAACCCGAACCTGACCAATAGCAACCAAGTCTCGAACAAAATGTATATCAATCTCATGTGCTTAGTACGCTGATGTTGAACCGGATTACAGGATAAGTAGACTGCACTAACATTATCACAGTAGACAAGCGTAGCGGAAGATAAAGGTGTGTGTAGCTCATGGAGTAAATTCCGTAACCAACAAGTCTCGGAAACAGCATTGGCAACCCCAGGGTACTTTTCTTCTGTACTAGAACGAGAGAGAGTCGGTTGACGCTTAGAGGACCAAGATATAAGGTTGTTTCCAAGAAAAACACATTAGCATCCTAGTAGTAGGGCAACCAGCCCAATCCACATCAGAATAGGCAACCAATGATGAGGGTAGAAAAGGCAAACAGCTGTAACGCATAGTCTAAGGTACCTCGAACATACCGCAAAATCCGTTTGAGAGCCGAGAAATGAGGCTCTCAGGGTCCTGCATGTGAAGGCAAACCTGCTAGACTGCATAAAATATAACTGGGCAAGTAAAGGTGAGATACTGAAGAGAACATGCAAGGCTCCGATATAAAGTAGGATAAGATACTAGATCACCATCATCCCCCAGTTTAGACTCAGTGTCAACATGAGTCTGACTGGGATTACATTTAACCATATTTGCTCTCTCCAAAACCCCAACAACATATTTCTCCTGAGATAAAAACAACCCTAAAGAATCACGAGTAACATAGACACCAAGAAAATAATTAAATGGACCAAGATTTGTCATAGCAAACTCCTGATGTAAGGATCTAATAATCTGCTAAAACAAACTCTCAGAAGAAGCTGTGAGAGCAATATCATCGACATATAATAACAGGTAAGCAATATCCGTCCTCTGTATGTATATATAAATAAAGATGAGTCACAACGACTATGAGAACCCAACCCGAGTGATATAAGATGCAAATTGCTGAAAACAAGCTCTAGGGGTCTGCTTGAGCCCACACAGAGACCGTTGCAATAAATATACATAATCAGGATGCACAAAGTCCCGAAACCCCAGAGGCTGATGCATATAGACTGTCTCAGATAAATCAACATGTAAGAAAGCATTCTTGACATCAAGCTGACGAATCGGCCAGTGTCGAGAAGTAGCTAAACTCAGAACAGTCTGAATAGTACCCGGTTTAACCACTGGACTAAAGGTCTCATCCATATCAATCCCCTATAATTGATTGCTACCATTCGCTACGAGTCAAGCCTTGTAGCGACTACGAGTACCATCAGCCAAATACTTGTGGCAAAAAAGCCACATGCAGCGAATAATGTTGGTATATGTGGGTCTAGGCACCAGAGTCCAAGTCCCGTTCTTGATGAGCGTAGTGTATTCGTCACGCATAGAATTTTGCCAATTTAGATCATTAAACGCATCACGATAGGATTTTGGTAATGGGGAAATTGTAGATACATGCATACTGAAAGGCTCGGTGGGACGGTTAGTCCTGACACGATATCGTGTGACAATCAGATGAATTGAGACTGGGTTTGGGTTGTGAGGAGGATCCAGAATGATTGTCGAAATTTGGGTTGTGAGAGTTGGAGTGTAATGATGATGTGTGGTTGGTGATGGTGGTGGTGGTGGTGGGGTTTCATCATGATGGGTGGCGTTGGTTTGTTCAATTGGTGTTGTTGGTTTGGGTTGGTCGAGTGTTGTTTGAGTTGGGATGGATGGAATGACCGGAGGAGTTATATCTGGTGAGTCGTCTAAAAAGGTATAGGTAGGTGATGACATTTTTTTTATAGGATCCATATGGAAAGACAGTTTCATCAAAGGTGACATGACGGGAAATGATGATTTTATTGGTGTCTAAGGTAAGGCAACGATATGCTCGATGGTTGGAAGCTTGGCCTAAGTAAATGGAGGGTTTGGCGCGAGACTCAAGTTTATGATTAGGATACAAGTGATGGTAACATAAGCAACCAAATGTGTGTAAAAGGTTATAAGCCGGGTTTCAGCCAAACAGGCGAGTGATGGGATGTCGTTGGCAATGGCAGTTGAGGGCAAGATGCTGATAAGTGGACATCCATATTGAGAGCTTCAACCCGGAATGTTGGTGGAAGGTTGGCTTGAAACAAAAAGGTCCGAATGAGATTATTGATGGTGCGAACCATTCATTCAGACTTGCCATTTTGTTGTGATGTTTTGGGGCATGAAAAGCGAAACTAAATACCATTGTTGGCAAAAAGTTTATGTAGGCCACGGTTGTCAAATTTACCACCATGATCACACTGAAAGGACCTGATTTCACACTTAAACTGAGTGTGAACATAATTACAAAATAATACAAACTTAGACAAAACATCATATTTGTTAATTAAAAAATAAACCCAAACAAAGTGTGAATAATGATCCAAGAACAATACATAATCTTTAAAGCCTGAAAGACTCGGAAGCATTAAGATGTGAGCTCGCACCTGTGTCCATATTTCAGGTACCGGTTGTGGGATTGTGAAGTGTTCCGGCAGTGAAAGCATGAGGCAAAATAGTTTCATGTCCCGAATTAACCGTGTGTCCTAAGTTCCCGAGAGGTGGACCAGTCGGACCGGCCTGAGGCCGTTGGGCCTGATTGACCGTAGGTGGGCCATGGGGTGTGACTGTTGGGCCGGTGGGAAATAGTTGGGCATGTGGTATATGCGGTGGTATAGCGGGTTGTGTTGTGAGTTGGGTTGGATTAATATATGTTAGTGGGTCTACTGAGTACACATATTGAGTTGGTGTTGGGTTGTAATTTTGTGTGTACCAGGAATCGGGTAGGGGTCCAATAGTGTGGGCTGGGCGAGGTGGTGTAGGGGTGTAGTTTAGTGGGCTTACAGTTGGGCTAATGGTGTAGCTGATTGGGTTAGCATAGTTGGTTTGTGTTTATATAATATGCCGAGGGCCCAAGAGAGGGTGTAGTTGTGTTTTTAGTTAAGTCAATAGCATGTGTAACATTACCTGTTAACCCCAATCGCCCCAATAGCTTAAGTACCACCTCTTTCGTATTATCCTTAGGCTCAACAGTAACATTATGTTTTCCACTAGTATCATGGACAAATTTGCAACCCGCACCATAACGACACGCACTCTTGGCATAGTTAATACACAGTCTCCATGGACTAATTTGAGGATTAGAGGGGTGAGGAGTAGTACCTTTTTCGGTCATTAGGATCAATAGAGATGAAGATGATGAGTCTACGGGAAGAGCAAGAGACTTAGACTTCAAGCGCATTTCTTCTGTAATAAGCATGGAACGGGCGGTCTTGAAGTCGGGAAACGTATCCCGATGATGCATAATACCACACACTTGATCATACCTTTCCGATAGTCCTTCAAGAGCATAGTGAACAAGGTCCTCATCCTTAACCGGAGAATCAAGACTAGCAAGAATGGTAGCGGGGTTGCTTCAAGTTTTCCAAAATAGGTTCCATGCTTTGGTCACCAAGTTTTATTGATCTTAACTCTGATTTTAAAGCATTTGTGCATGAGCGTTTATTATCTTTGACAATGGCTTTAATGAGGTCCCACGCTTCCTTAGATGAATTAGGGCGTGCCACAACCAATCTTGATTGGAGCATATCTGAAAGTGTTGTAAAGATCCAAGAAAGTACGATCAGACTCGGTATCACCATGGATGTATTGAGTCAACACATAACTAAAACATAATTGTTTGATAAAGAACTCCCACGATCCAAAGTTCCAATTATCAAGATCGAGTTTGACGGGAACCCTAGTTAATAGATGATAATACGTAATTGAGGAGACTTTCTCCGATAGTGGTATGATTGGGGGTGGGTTGGTAGCAGTCATAGTGTGGATGTCAAGGGGATGTAGGAGGAATTTAGGGTTTGTATGGGATGTTATTCTGTGTACGTAAAAATGAACAATGCAACAATTCATAAAATAAAACAAACAACTTGTGACCTAGTAAATGCACAAGTAATGATTTGTGTGGACTGTGACCAAGCACAAGTCACCAACACAAGATGATTTTTGGATCGGTTGATAATGGTAGTTTTTTGTGGAGCGTGTATTGATTGTAGGGTTTTAAGAAAAGGACCGATATCTTTGCTGCTGTTACCATGTCAGTTAATGAGATTGATTTGATTGATTGAATAACGATTTACAATGTACAAATATATAGCCATAATACAGAAGATTCTAGACTTGGACTTGGGTCTGTTACAACAATACAATACGGGCTAACAGTCAACATATTATGGTTAAGAGAATGAATTAGGAATGTGAGTTATGAATATTTATTAAAAGATATATTGGCCCAAGCCCGTTTCTGGGTTTAGGGTTTCTAAGGTTTCATATTTAGTCACCAGTATAAATTGTGGATCGATAAGGCATAACACCTCATGGAGTTTACAATGTCTAATATGGTATCAGAACGGGTATGATCCTTAGACCTAGCTGGCTAAGTTGAGCCGCTTTCTTTATGGCACCCCGTCAGACCCTAGCCGCCGGTATTATCCCTTTTCAAAAAACAAAAAAATAAAATAATAATAAATAAATAAATAAAGGAAAAAAGGAAAAAAGTTTTGCTTTAATTTTAGTTTCGTTGCTTCTTTTTTTGATGTTGCTGGATGGTGAAGATTAATTTTCGCTTGCTGTCAGATATCTTCATCAACAAATATGATATTTGTTTTTGCTATTGTATTTACTTGCTTTTACTGCTGCTTGAAGAATTGCTTCCGCTTGCTATCGAAATTCTTTATCAACAAATTATGTTTTTATTTCTTTAATGTTTATTTAGTTTTCTCACCCAACCCGAGCTTTCGCAATTTTGCTGCTCGGATTGCGGGAGAGTATTAAAAGATATATAAGCTTAAGCCCGTTTGTGAGTTTAGGGATTTTAAGGTTTTATATGTAGTCATCATTATAAATTATGGATCAACAAGACATAACACCTCACAGAGTTTACAATACCTAACACATATAACATCGCTCATAGATAAATTCTAAGCATTGATGTTTATTTCAATTCTCTAGGTCTTGGCCTTTGCAAATAAAAAAGCAAATATGTACCATACTGCCAATAGAGGATATGATGTTATTATATGAACATTATATTTCACCTAAAGGAAGTGTCAAATGCAATGCATAATAAATTAGCTAGATAGTATGTAAATGGTCAAGCATTTGTGGACGTTTGAGTGGAAAGCGGGTGTGTTCTGCTCTGGCGTCGGAAAAAGTCGTCGGTAAATGCCGATGACTGTAGCCTGATGACATGTCCTTGACAATAAGTTTTCTCGATGACTAGCCGCCGGAAAAAGCCTCAAATGTTGTAGTGCATTAGCATAAATTAACTTAATATATTGTCTAGTTTGCTCTTTACACAAATGTATTTTTATAGAAATAATAGAATTAAATTGAAGATAGTTGAATGGGAGTTTGGTCGCTACAAGTAAATTTGATTCTTGGAACAAAAAAGATATGTGCATCCAAAACTTTTAAAGTTGGTATGGAGACAAGGATAAAGATTGAAGCCCTACAATACTATCCAAACGCATGTTGTGCGTCAGCAAAAATAATATAATTGAACAAGCTTTGCTATTTTTTTTGTTAAACAAGCTTGCAATTCTTACAACTTAATTACTACTCCCTCTGTCTCAATATAATTATCCATGTTTTCATTTTAAGATATCTCAAAAAGATTGTTCATTTCTAATTTTAGTAAAAACTAGAGAATATATTAGGAGAATATTCTCTTTGAGTGGTTGAGATTTATAGTGGTCCTATTTTTATTAAATTTGATGATTTCTCTCTCATGACATTAATTTTGAGACGGAGGGAGTAATAGCTAATTTGAAAAGTAGAAACACAATTTACATTAGGGACAAATTATCCACACCCAATGATTGGGTGCATCGCAAACTTGTACGGTGTGCATCGCGAGTTATACGCTTTGACCAAAACTCTATGATGTGACAACATAGTGAGGGTATCTATATCACATCCCTTTACATTAATATTTATTTGTCGTATTGGAGTATCATTTAAAAATGAAAATAGTACACATGGTTGTCCCTATCAATATCATATATTATCTGCTTTAGCAAAACCTACAAGATAAAGGTGATCAGTAAATATTTTCATAATTTGTTGCTAAACATTTGCTCTTTTGCAGTTGATGTTGCCCCATTTTCCTTGCATATTTCCATTTTAATCTTATACATAAGATTACTTTGAGCATACATAGATAGATGGGAAATACTTTGAATAAAAAATTGTTTTGAACAACAATGTTTGTTGCATTCTCTCCAAGAACAAAGAGCAAATTACAGATGTGGTCTAGCTATTAGAAATACACTTGAGATGTGATTTAAATTTGGTTGAGAAGTTAAACTGTGCTCTTTATTAGAAGGCCAAATTAATTAGTCCATGATAAATACACATGAGATGTAATATGCATGCACATAATATATGTACCATTGGGAGAAAGTCCAGGGGTATTTGTATGATGAGATTAGTATATATTGTGACAAAATATAAAAAAGAACAAGAATTATATCAGGCAGGTCGATGTGCCACTACCCAAATGCAAGTGACTAGGAATGAAACAGGAAGCAACTGATATTAGTAGCAAATGTTGAGAATCCAATTGCCTCACTTAATTTGTAGTCGCAAAACCATCCTATCTTCAAATAACTATTCTTCCCATTCCAAAATCCAAAATAAGTATATCAATAAATTGCCTATGTTGCAGGAGAATATGAAAACGTATTAATGAGTTGTTATAAATGAAATAGGCAAATTAAATGTAGCACTTTTGTGACCTATTTAGGGTTACGAATTTAATGTTCTGATTTTAGGTCACCAAATTAGTAGGCGTATGAAAATGTTGGGTATTAGGTTTTTTATTACTATTAAAACTTTATTCAAATAATATTTTTGATTTTTTTATAAAAGACTTGTTATTTTTTTTTTTCTTTTTCTGGTTTTTTTGTATTTTTTTTAAAGATCGTCACTGCAATCATTTTTTGAACAAAAAAGATTTATATAAAATTTTTGTAGCAATAACTAAAAACTCAATGTTATAATTTAGTTATAATAAATTAATAACTTTGGAGTAAATTCGTGGAAACACAAAACTATAGCTTAAAACTCCGATGACAGTTGGCAAATGAGCTTTGTTGGCGAGGTTTAATTACTGCTTCATTGGAGATTTGTGATAGTTAATCTGTGGAGGTTCCACCAATTGACAACTGCCCTAGTCCAGATTTCTGTGGCAATCTTGCACAAGACAAAGATGTGGTAGTGCATGGTGGTGGACATATGTATGATATACTAGTAAATGGGATATACTATAACTTTTAATCGAATAAAATTGCTTACTGTATCACATTTTCGATCTAGTATTTCGCAAGTACGATATGGCAGAGTGACGATTAACTTACGTTATGTTTCAGTTTACTTGTGTAAGGTTGCATTCGATCAGTAAACTTTTAAAACTAACTAAGAACTTACATTTGCATGCATATTTTCTACTAGTATTAAAAAAGTGTCACTCTCTTTGATATGGCAGAGTGAAGAGTGATACCAGTAATAAAGACAAACTGGTAAGAGCGTAAATAACATCACTCTTCATGTAACTATTTCATTTCAAAACAGAGAAAACCTACAACAACAATGGCGTTCATCATCCACACAACTAAGAAACTCATTCAAAAAACTTTTTATATCTTAGACTGTTACAAGAAAATTTTCCCAATTGAAAATTCGTATCTTTCAAATATGAAAATCACTTATACTTGTAAGCAATGAAATTATGTGTAATAGCATGAAACATGATATTAAGCCACATGCATGTGGTTATTGTCCAAGCATCTTGAGTCTTGACAAGACTAGAGTAAAAATGAATCATTATGATGTGAGCCTCTCACACCTCTAGCTCGTAGGAGGTGAGGTCAGCTAAGGAATTCACATCAAAGTGAAAATTACTGTGAAGGCCCTGCAGGTACCTCTGTGTCCTGCAGAGGTCCTCTTTTCTTGCTATATCAAAAAAGGCCAGGCATTTCGCTACCTACTGGTAGAGAAATGCTTAAAGGACACGTGTCGACATCTAAATAAATTAACGTGCGTAATTAAAAAAAAAAAAAAAAAAAAGGATTTCGCCTCTAACAGGTAGCGAAATCTGACATTGAGGACAGAACGTGGGGCCACAAGCTGACATGAGGAAAGAGAAACTAGCATTTCACATAATATTAGTGGCGAAATCCGACAGTGGTCAGAACGTGGGCCCCAAAATAATTTTCGAATGATATTTTCTTTATATTGTGTTATGTTTTGGTGATTTGATTTTTATTATGAAGGCAAAGAGTTTAATATGATACTACGATGGAGTTGAGTAGGGGTGTCATTCGGGGTGACCCGAACTGAACCCGACCCAAGTAAATTCGGGTCGGGTCAATTGGTATCTTGCTACTAATATTTTGCCATAATTTTTGACATAATTTTTTTTGTACACGATGATACCAATATTTTGATACAAAAATATTTAGTTATAAAAATGTAATTTAATTTTTGTTATAAAAATGTAATGAATTTATTTTTGTGTTTATGATGGTGTATAAAGTTAGAGATGTCACAGAAAAACAAAATGTATCAGATATTGTCATTATAAAAAACGTCATGTTATTATTGCCTCATATACTTGTCTATTCAATACAAACACATGCTCAAATAATGCTCAAATAATGTCTATTCAATACAAACATCACTTGTGAAATTCAAATACATAGACAGACCAGACATCATTTGGATAAGTGAGAATGAAAAGCATGATGCACAGAAAAATCAAAACATACTACTAGTTGTTAACTAGTCACATACAGCTTCTACCTTATTAAAAACCAAACCGATTAAACCAACTATTTGAATCCTGCATTTGTTGATCATCTAGATGTTGAGAGTTGTGTTGCTGGGAGGTGTATTGTTGATACACTTTAGACTGGTATTGAAGATCATTTTCAAGTGGTTGCGTTTGGTTTTGCTGAGATAGGTTGAAATCTTGTTGTGTGTTATGTTGATCATATGTTTGTGATGTGTGTGTGTTTTCAGCATATTGTTGAGATGGGTATGGGTTGTGGTGGTAAGTTTGTGAAGCGTATTGGTTTGTGTGGTATGTGTTGTCACCATATGGTTGCCAAAATGGTTGATTAGTGTATGTGTTTTGGCCAAATGGTTCCCATGAGAATTGATTGTTTCCCATAAAAGTTTGATCGAACGGGTGATGTTGTTCATAAAAAGGTGCAGTGTCATGTTGCTCATTAGTTGGAAATTCCCCTTGCTTTTGTTTACCCTTGCGGGTAGGTGGATCTGGGACAAATGATTTTTTGCAATTCTGACGGTTATGCCCCGCTTGTTTGCACCTGCTACAGTGTATAGTTCTTGGCTCTTCTCCTTGAGATAGTATACGGTCTGTGTTTTTCGGACGACCTGGCTGAGGGTTGTCCATTGTTGGAGGAGTAAGAGGATGTATATGGCTTGGATACTCCCATTCGTTAAAATTTCCAACAAATTGAATTGACTCTGCATAGGTTGCTTGATATTTTTCCTTTTTGAACCAGTCATGTACATATTGCACACAATCTGTTAGGTTCAAAAACCTTGTAACAGCAATAACGTGACCACAAGGTATCCCGGAAATTTGCCATTTCCGACATTCACATTCACCGGTCGTAAAGTTCACCTCACGGTTATATTGGCCATCATAAACTTGATATCGAAATTGAGTAATTCCGTGTACAACCCAACTGACGCTTTTCATTCTTCTTTTCTCCACCTTATGCGCTGCCCAATCTGTGATGTCGTACTTCATTTTTGCTACACGAAAAATGTAAAAATTAAATTAATTAACCTATCTAATATATTTTTCAAAATGATTACCGAGTACGTTATGTTTTAAACAATAAATACCTGCAGCTTCCCGACATTTAAAATACCACTTTTGAACCATACTTCGGTACGTGTCGGTCAACACTGTTACTGGTAGCTTTCTGTACAATACAGTACATGCATTAACAGACTCGACACTGTTAGATGTACAATAATTGTAACGTCTACGTGGGCAATGTGCTCGAGACCAGCGTCTAGGATCAGCCTCCATTAGCTTTCGGTGTGCTTCAGGTTGTACAGCCAGGAGTATGTTCATTTGTCGTTGCCACTCATCAGGAGTATACGCTTTGCATATGCCCCAGTATAGACCTTTAACTTTTTTGTTTTTCAAGGAAAGGTTCATCATTAGATGTCGACAACAAATACCATGAAACGCCGACGGAAACTCATTCCTTACTGCCGAAGCTATTGCAGGATGCCTATCAGATATGATAATCATATTGGGGTTATCGCCGATGCACTCTCTAAGTACTGACATCCACCATGACCAACAATCACTAGTCTCCCCTCTGCATATTCCGTAAGCAATAGGCACAATTTGGTTGTTTCCGTCCATCCCAACGGCTTGCAAATTTGTACCCTTGTAAGTACCCTTTAAATGCGCCGCGTCCACTATAAGTAGTGGGCGAAGATGGTTCACAAACGTGCGCAACTGCGTATAAACAATTTTTAAAATTATAATAGCAAACCTGTTTTTGCATGCACTTATAAAAAAATTTGAACAAGACTTACCGATGCACCAATGGCAATGAATAAAATTTCGAAAACCCCTTGATTGCTTTTCTTGATACGTGTGACCGTCCCTGGTTTTTTTTTTCTAAGTTGTGACAGTAATACGGTAGCATTTCAAACGATTCTAATGGTGAACCTCTTAACAATTGTAACCCATAATCCTTCCCTCTCCATGCTTGTTGGTAAGATATAGATGTTTTATATTGTGCCATGATATCTTTTTGTATATCTCTCCCTTTCAAATCACGGCTACCATCTTCTAATTTATCTTTCATAATGTGAGCAATTACTTTTTTGTTTGCATTTCGATGGTTAGGATATGTTTGGGTTCTGGGACACGTGTGAATATCATTCATGCTTGTAATTTGAAAAACATCTGAGTTTGGCCAACGTCTGGCATTAATATACCATGCACATTGTGCATAATGGAAGCATTTTATGTTGTAAGTTATAGGGTTAGTTTTTTTCGAAACAAATTCATAACCATCTTGTAAAGCTTTCAACCTGTATGCCAAGTCTAATTCCGCCCTAGTTAAAAAAACCTTATTGATTTTTATTTCAGTTTTGTTGTTATAATCCTTTGTAGGCATAGGTTTTGGCGTGTAAAGTGGTGGTTCAGGAACTTCAGGGATATGTTCAAAAAAATTCGGCCATTTATGGTTACCGGGGTGTTTGGTTTTATTTAATTCATCAAAACAATCATTTTCATCATCTTCGTTATCCGAAAGAAAAGCAAATGATGACCCTGGTTTTGTAAAATTTGCCTCATCTTTATAACCTGAGCCATCATATTCCTCTTCGTCAACTGAATGAAAAGCAAATGATGACCCGGTTTTGTGAAATTTGCCTCATCTTTATAGTTATAGTTTTTGTTTTGAAAATCATTTGATGGGCTGATGTTTTCTTCTACCATTGTAGGGAAAAAATTATAAAACTCTGGCACTTGCTGAGTTGAACCAAGAGTTGTTGTTTCTTCCATTGTTTTAGATTGCGAAACATACAACTGTACAAGTTCAGCAGGAGACTCTAAAGCACATTGAACAAAAAAGTTTACCTCGTTGTCGTCTGTAACATCGAGTCGAAAGTCAGCTGAAGGGACTTTCACATTAAAATTTACTCGGGCATTTTGCTTTAATTTAAACTTATTCACCACCAGATCAACTAACCCTGAATATGTTATATCATGATCCATAATCACACCGCGCTTTATTTCACCGTAATGTAACATACATTTGAATTTATGTAAATTCAAGGCCATTTTCTTTTTCTAAGTATTGTGAAGATGTGTATACATTCAATTTCGTGGATGTGTTATTTATAGCGTAATGTTACCACGTCTGTTTGCAAATAGTGATTAACATGTGTCATAGTTCGTGTATAATATTATGTGATAAAAAATTTGTTTTCCTTACAAGTCAAACTAATGTCATATTTCTTGCATACCATTCACATCTTTGTCTCTGTAAGGGCCCTGAGTAGTCACTATCATGTCATATTTCGTGTGTACAATTATGTGATAAAAAAAAAGATTATTTACTAGTCACATCTGTGTCTCTATAAAGTTTTCTGACAAGTCAGATTCTTGTCATATTTCGTGTATAATATTATGTGATAAAAAAACAAGCTTGTATACCAGTCACATCTTTGTCTCTATAAGGGCACTGAGTAGTCTCCATCATGTCATATTTCGTGTATACAATTATGTGATCAAAAGAAAGTTTATTTACTAGTCACATCTGTGTCTCTATAAAGTTTTCTGACAAGTCAGATTCTTGTCATATTTCGTGTATAATATTATGTGATAAAAAAAAAAGCTTGTATACCAGTCACATCTTTGTCTCTATAAGGGCACTGAGTAGTCTCCATCATGTCATATTTCGTGTATACAATTATGTGATCAAAAGAAAGTTTATTTACTAGTCACATCTGTGTCTCTATAAAGTTTTCTGACAAGTCAGTTTCTTGTCATATTTCGTGTATAATATTATGTGATAAAAAAAAAGCTTGTATACCATTCACATCTTTGTCTCTATAAGGGCACTGAGTAGTCTCCATCATGTCATATTTCGTGTATACAATTATGTGATCAAAAAAAAGTTTCCCTAAACCCTAAACCTTAAACCCTAAACCCTAAACCCTAAACCCTAAACCATAAACCATAAACCCTAAACCCTAAACCATAAACCCTAAACCATAAACCCTAAACCCTAAACAATAAAACCTAAACCCTAAACCCTAAACCATAAACCCTAAACCCGAAACCCTAAACCCTAAACCCTAAACCGTAAACCCTAAACCCTAAACCTTAAACCATAAACCATAAACCCTAAACCCTAAACCCTAAACCCTAAACCCTAAACCATAAACCCTAAACCCTAAACCATAAACCATAAAACCTAAACCCTAAACCCTAACTGTGGGGGTTGAAGGAGATTCTGGCTCATTCTTCATTAGGCCCAACAAAGAATCAATAATTCTTCTAACATTGTCAGTCAAGCAACTTTTAGGATTTAATGTTTAATGGTATAATTTTTTTCATCTATCGTACTTTATATTTTTATTTCGATGTAGTATTTCACTTTGGTAGTTTAATGAATAAAAGTTCGTATTATATGTAGAACTCTAGCATTTTATATGAATGAAAGAAGGAACAACTGAATTTCATTCAATACAACGACAAAGTAGCATAACGTGACATTGCAAGCTGAACATAACCAGACTTAGCCACTAGTCAAATAACTTTTTTGAACAAGAAGGTTTATCTTGTTTTTTCTTCTTGAAACCCTCGTTTTTGCATTCCTTGGGCACAACAAGTGGGGATAACTCCACCCGTGATACGTACACATGTAGTTGGTTTTGCTGAAGTTGAGTATACTTTCGTATACGTTCGGGGTCTTCCATTGCATCAACTAATAGTTCGAGTCCTGAATCAAGACTACAGTTTGGTTTCTTTAAATAAAAAAAGGTTGGGGAGTTTTCATCATAACCTAAACAATTGGTTAAGATTATTTTCAACTGATTGACCGAAAAAGTTTCGTAATCAACTGGATCTACACAAGCAACTATACCACCTACAAAATTTCTTCCAGGTGGTGAAGTGAAACTTCCATAATGGTGTAGTCAGACTTTGAATGTCATCTCTTGAACTATAGAAGGATTTAACAAAAGATAAAAAGATGTAATTGTTTTGAATACAACAACGTGGTTTATATAATGTGACCCACTAACGTATCTAATGTTTGTATACCAGTAACATCTTTGTCTCTATAAGGGAGTTGAGTAGTCTCTATTCATGTCATATTTCGTGTATATTATTATGTGAACAGAAAAAAAGCTTATTTACTAGTCACATATGTGTCTCTATAAAGTCTCTGACACGTCATATTCATGTCATATTTCGTGTATAATATTATGTGATAAAAAAAAGTTTAGTTACTAGTCACATCTTACTCTGTATAAAGTTTCTGACATGCCATATTCATGTCAGATTTCGTGTGTAATATGATGTGTATGTGTAAATTTTAACCCAAAATATGACACAGAAACGACAAGTGTATGACACGGTTTTATCCCTATTTAAGGCTTACTTTGTCATTCAAAATCATTTACTAATTTATCCATTGTCATCAAAATAAAATGTCGGACAACATACCCTTCGACCTGCAAGTTGATATCATGAATAGACTTCCAGTTAAGTCATTACTACAATTTCGTACTGTGTCAAAGAGATGGAGGTCTTCAATAGACTTTTCCAACTTCATCCGTAGCTACGGCTTTCGTGCTACAGATATGTGTTGTTTTAATTTAACATATATGCAAGGTAATGTAGGTTTTATGTTTTCAGTTAATGGAAGTTTAGCTTTCACCCACCTAGATACAACTCTTCATCTTCCAACTCTTAAGCCAATTGCTACTTCTGAAGGTGTCTGGTGCTTTTCTTATGGTTCAAACATGATGGTCGTTATTTGGAACCCATCAATAAAACGATCTATAGGGGTATTAGTCCCTAGCTTCTTGAATCAACCTGATTCACCAAAAATGGTCATCGGTTTTGGTGTACGTCCTGACAATTTGGACCTAACAATTTTAAAAATTAATTACCCGTTATACGGTGATGGGCCATGGTACGTGTCAGTGTATACCTTGAGTTCGAGACGCTGGAACCATATTGAAAATGACCTTTTGCCTCGAGAAGGGATTAGACTAAAAAGGTCTGGCCAAGCAGTAGTGGGTGGTAAAATTTACTGGCTTGGTTATGAAAAATTTCTTTTCAATGATGGTATTTGGTACAAACGCTATATGGTAGTTTCATTTGATTTGGTTAGTCACCAATTTACCGACGTAGGCATACCAGAAGAGATAAGACGCATGGTTGGGCCTCCATTCCGTATATCCCAGCTACGGAACTCTATTGTAATTTCAGGAAGTTTCCTAGCAGATGGGTACAAAGTTTTGTGTGCATGGGTGTTAGAAATTAATGGTGCTATCGTATCATCATGTACAGTGCTATTCACTCTTCCATACCCAATTGAGAATGTGGTAAAATTAGTTGGGTTTACTAAGGATGATGATCCAATTATTGATGCTAAGATCGACCAAGAGATAGCTCACTCGCTACAAGTGTACGAGCGAGCTTCTGAATTGTGGCAAGACATGGGTATTGAAGCGAATGGTGGTTCATTTTTCATTGGCCCATATAAAGAATCCCTAATTCTTCTTAATGAACCAAATCATACCATTGTGGTTTAGTTTTAGTATTTTTATCTTGAGCGATCTCGTTGTATTATGAATGTTTAATTTTTTCCACCATCAATGAAGTGTTTGTTTTCCAAAATCTGTGCTTGTAGTCAAGAAATAAATATGATTAAGAAAAACATATTATTAAGACAATCTTAAATCATACACGACACATATTGAGTGATTATGACTATGAATACCAATGATTCTTTCATATGTATTTATGGCGTTCATCTGCTTTAGCATCCTCATTCTGAAAGTGTTGTTGTTCTGCCCATTCAACCATTTGATCACAAGTGTAATCAGCTTGAGTTATGTTCTTGTTTCCGTCTTCATTGTCACTTGTGTATTCTGTTATCACATGCTCCATCATTTCTGCCAAAGTAGCATTTGGCAATATATATTTTTCAATATTAAAATCGACACCGCCATGGTCAATGTAGATTTCCAAGTTGCCTAGCGCTGCAGAAATATCAAACATTACATGCATATCATAGTTGTTTCTTAGTTTTACGGTGCTTGAAATGCCAGTGTGTGGTACTTCATAAAAAAGAGCATGAATATTCATGTCAACGATGTTAAACAAATATTGCTTGAGCTCTTCTAGCTTCATTCTTGGAATGTTGATGTTCATCTTCCAACCATTTACATACGTTGGTTTTCCGCCATAGCAAACCAATCGACCCTTGTTGTGAACAGGAAAATTGAAAATGGTTTGTGTATATGGTGCAGTAGGTTTAGTTTTTTTATTATACCAACGTTTAAAGCGTACACGCTCTTCCAGTTTGTTTTTTCTCTGAACCATTTCATGTATATAACGGACACTCTCGTGACTCTTTAGTTTTGTTTCTTCTGAAATTACACCTGCAAATGATTCTTCCATAGAACCATCATTTGGAATCAAATTTGTGCTTAAAGCTGTCGGATGCTCACAAACAAAAATTTGGAGCTGTCCAGCAACTTTTGCGATGTCGTACATAACATCAATGTCATAATCATTTTCAATTGCTTTCATCCCCATTAAAGTTTGGTTTTGTGGCAATGCGTAATATAGAAAGTTGACCTTCGTTGGTAATTTTCTCTCTAGATACTTAACCATATCTCGAAAACCAAATTCTGGAACATTGATATTCATGTTTGAACCATCTTGGTATGTTATTGGGTTAAGTGTAAAGTTTCCGTTGTAGTTGATAGTGAATTGTAATGTAGTATTGTTAGATGTTGACATTTGATGAGTTAAAGAAGGAAGAATGTGCATATTTATATAAATATTGAATGTTGTCATACAATTATTGAATGTTGTCATATTTCGTGTAAACATGTATGTGATTTATAGACAATTATAGACTTGTCAAATACATGTCCCTTGTTGCTTACTGACAGGCCTAAAAAGTTGTCATACTATTATTGAATGTTGTCATATTTCGTGTAAACATGTATGTGATTTATACAAAGTCATAGACTTGTCAAATACATGTCCCTTGTTGCTTACTGACAGGCGTAAAAAGTTGTCGTACAATTATTGAATGTTGTCATATTTCGTGTAAACATGTATGTGACTTATAGAAAGTCATAGACTTGTCAGATACATGTCCCTTTTGCTTACTGACAGGCCTAAAAAGTTGTCATACAATTATTGAATGTTGTCATATTTCGTGTAAACATGTATGTGAGTTATAGACAATTTTGAATGTCCCTGTAATATTACTGACATGTGTAAAAGTTTTCGTATAATTATTAAAACATGACAAAAGGTTGTCATATTTCGTGTAAAACACTATGTGATATAGACCCTATATATACAACATCTGAAAAGAATTTTAACAAACATACAAATGTCGGCTAATTTCCAGAAATTCAAATGTAAATTACATTTCAATGGCAAGGAAAGTGGTGTCATTATGTACAGTGACATCACTTACTCATTAATGGTTGAAATGTTGGTGAACAAATTCGAGCTGGATGCTAGTACGCAACTCAGATTGTCGTTTAGGCTAAGCCCATCAGATACAACGATGGAGATTAAAGACAACAACGACGTTACTTTATTTGTTACGTGTGCTTGTGCTTCCGCTGATGGTATAATACATTTGTACATTGATCAGCCCAGGGAAAATGCAAGTATAATAGCACACACAAGGATAATACCCGGTCCAGCGGGTATTCTTCAAATGGCCAAGCTCCGCAAAAATACAGACATTAGGGAAGGAGGGCCCTCGTCTGTAATGCCAACCCAAGAGTATGTCAGGAGAATAGAGGAGGATGCATCCGAAGATGATCATTTTACGCGTGGCCCATGGCTAAGCGCGCTTGGCTATCTAGATGCTTTTGGGATCAGGGTAGATGCTTGTTTAGGCGATATGAAAACCTTTTGTAAAAAAGGGAAGCTTGAACTGGTTTTAGCCGTCATCAAGTCTTGTACACCAAATGTGCTTGGTGACCTAACTGTGACACTCAAAGATCCATCAGGAACAATGTCTGGTTCAATTCATCACAAAGTACTAGAAGAGGATAAGGGGTACGTCAAGTCTATCGGTGTCGGTGCTGTTTTGATACTAAAGAACGTCTCAGTGTTCACACCAAAACCACATAACCATTACCTTAACATCACTTTGAAAAACATTGTTGAGGTTTACCACAAGGATACCGTTTATCAGTGATGTTTAAATTGGAGTTTCGTTTTTAAGTTGTATCATGTTTATCTTGTATTTCTTTATGTTTTTAATTAACCCATCTGCTAGACTTTCGTTTTTAATTTGTATCATCTTTATCTTGTATTTTTTTATGTATTTATTTAACCCATCTACTGTTTTCATTTAACTCATCTACAAAACTTTAGTTATCGACTTGTCAAATATCTTGTGATATGTAACATACACAAACTTTCATTAGATAAAAATATATATACAAACGGTTGAAACTACATATACAAATGGTCAACTAATCATATCTACATCCGCTAGTATTCTCACAACGGGTATTATAAAAATGATGAGCCATAATAAATCTAAAGTCCTTAAAATACTGTTCAGGGTTAGTAATAACCGGTGGTGGGATCCTACCTGTACAAAATCGATGCATAAGCCAACATACAACTACTCCACAATCCCTACCATTTGACTGCTGCGGAGCAGGAAACCATTTTGAATCATTATAAGAGAATGAGAAGTTAAAATGTGGCTGGCTGGTAACGCCAAAATATCCTTGGAGCTGTAAACTTTCATTTAAGACTTTAGTCCATCCATCAAGATGTTCTCGCAGCTTACCCGCCCTAGTCTTATTATCCATGGAGTCGAAAACAGAAATATGAGAATTAGGAAGATCTACGACACCTAGAACCCAGTGGTTGCCTTCGGCATGGAACGGCATATACACCTACAAAGATAAAATCATTAGCTTACATACAATTAAATAGCTTATTAAAATACTAAACGCATTAAAATCATTAAACAAAAATACTTACCACGTGTACCTCATCCCAGGATGGGTACGGACGTGTCTTCCCACTTATCGTTCCCTGTAATGCACTATCCGTCACAAGTAAGAAGAGAGAAGTGCCTGGAGCATACGATGCAAGTGTTGATTTCGCTACTGTCCAGGGAGCACCATTTGGCCTCTGACGGATTAGAAGCTCAGTCCATGCATTCATATGCTAGTTCATATCAAAAAAATATTAAAATTATTTATAAGCATTCTATAAAAAAAAACTATTCAAATACATTATAAACATGTAACAATAAACTTACATCGTCTGCAAGCCAACCATTACTTGAGACCTTGGAACAAAAAGGGAGCAATTCACGCCAAAAATTTGTCTCACACGCAAAACCCATCACATGACAGTCCAGGTATATGGGTTTAGGGTTCCCCAGGAAAGTTTGTAAGTCTTCATAAAATGTACGCTTAACCTAAATAGCCAAAAGTAATATCAATAATAAGTTGTTAATCAATGTTAAATTTCAAGAATATTCACGTAGTTTTATGATTACCTTAGCAGGGTCAACGTTATAAAACGAAATGTACTCTCCGGTAAAATTTTCCCGTAAAAACTCAACTTTATCCCTCTCTTCTTCATCATCATTGACCCTATCGTCTTCTTCATCAATAGCTTTTCCAAGATCTAACGGGCTAATATTTGATGACATGGCATTATCCTTAAGCCTACCATCCCGTTTATTGGGAATAGGAGTCGTGTCTGGCAAACGACCAAACGGGCTGCACAAATAATGACTAGGACGAACATCTCTCTTTCCTCGATTAATAGCACCCTAACACGGAACAAATATACATGCAAGTATTATAGTAGAAAAATGAAAAAAATATATATACTTATGTGGGTTATAAATTTACCGGTAACACACGATTAACTATGGGGGGTGTGATGCAGTAGCTTGTTGCGCATTGTTACCCGACCACGGAACAAATCCTTGTTGTGGCATAGGTGTCCTAGAGTGAGGCGTCAGCTGGTCGTATACGTGCGTGCCCACCTGTGGCGACTGGTGGTGAGACACCCCCTCAAAGAAAGAACTACTGGGGGGTGTAGGAAACCCCCCATCTCCTTGACCAGCCTCACCAAATACCTACATACAATATTATAATGTTTAGTAATTTTTAAAACAAATGATTAGCAACAAAAAAATATGCAAATAAAACATACTTGCGCGTTCTGGTTCCAATTACTTCCAGTTCCAGCCGGCGCGAAAGCCTAAATACAATATTATAATGGTTAGTAATTTTTAAAACCAATAAGTAGCAACAAAAAAATATGCAAATAAAACATACCTGCGCGTTCTGGTTCCAATTAAATCCAGTTCCAGCCGGCGCGAAAGCCTAAATACAATATTATAATGGTTAGTAATTTTTAAAACCAATAAGTAGCAACAAAAAAATATGCAAATAAAACATACCTGCGCGTTCTGGTTCAAATTAAATCCAGTTCCAGCCGGCGCGAAAGCCTAAATACAATATTATAATGGTTAGTAATTTTTAAAACCAATAAGTAGCAACAAAAAAATATGCAAATAAAACATACCTGCGCGTTCTGGTTCCAATTAAATCCAGTTCCAGCCTGCGCGAAAGCCTAAATACAATATTATAATGTTTAGTAATTTTTAAAACGAATAAGTAGCAACTAAAAATTATGCAAATAAAACATACCTGCGCGTTCTGGTTCCAATTAAATCCAGTTCCAGCCGGCGCGAAAGCCTAAATACAATATTATAATGTTTAGTAATTTTTAAAACCAATAAGTAGCAACAAAAAAATATGCAAATAAAACATACCTGCGCGTTCGGGAAACCACTAAATCCAGTTCCAGCCGGCGCGAAAGCCTAAATACAATATTATAATGTTTAGTAATTTTTAAAACCAATAAGTAGCAACAAAAAAATATGCAAATAAAACATACCTGCGCGTTCGGGAAACCACTAAAGAAACCAAATATTTTTTGGAACATTGTGTCGTGTTCCTTAATCTTGGCAGCCTGAGCCTTTGTCAAATCCTCTAGTTCCGTCAAATGACGATAAACAAATTCTGGAACATCGTCACGGCTATATTGGTCTGAAAGTGGGGGTATTGGTGGTGGATCAATACTACGCCCCTCAAAAAATGCCATGCTATCACGGAACCAACCCTTTTCAGACTCATATGCATCGGGTACAAGTCTTAATGTAGGTTCCGCTACCTAAAATTTATATAACAACAAATACGAATATTGTTATGAATCACTAAAAACTGAATGGCATTATTAAATAACAACTCACCAATAAACTTTCCAGGTAACATCGTTTAAATTGCCGCTTGTAACGCCATGCACACACTCTCGGATGGAGCTCGTGACGATTAAAAAAATCTAGTGCCGTGTCTAGATAAGTCTCCAAAATCCACGTCTATAAAAAAATAATTGGTTAATTACTTTAACATTATATATATACATAAACAACAAAAACTAAAATTATATATATATATATATATATATATATATATATATATATATATATATATATATATATATATATATATATATACATACCTTAAAGGCCCATGTAAAGCCGATCAGCGTATACTTAGGGTTCTTTACTTTACCGTTAGCGTCAGGCGGTGGTCGTGGGTTCACAAAAAAAGCTTCAAGCCGTGAATCTACTGCACCAACTAACTGACTGTACAATGTCGGCCACACGTACGAACCCCAAGGATATATATTCCAAGCATCAAGATTATCTACTAAAGCCATGCACCATGGGGGAACTACGTTCTTAACCTCGTGGCCTAACAAAACCATCTCTAACAACCCTAGCAAACTGACACGAACGGCATCGATATCGACAAGCTTATCAAAAGCATCGCTAGAAATAAATTCATTCAACACTCCGACAGTTATCGAACATCCATCATAACGTGAGTCAAAAACACGTCTCCTAAGAGGAGTAGGTTGATCTTTATATTTGTCTTGAAAATCAACACCAAATCTCAAGCTAGTTACTAAACAAAACTCCTCTCTACCAAATCTCAACTCAAAATCTCCTACACGATACCTCAATGGAACAACTTCCGTGTCTCCCGGTTCAGGGTCAAGTTGACATAAACTCATATAATGTAATAAAATACATGATTCTCGCATTTGTTCTATGTCAAACATCCATCCGAAACACGTCTGCCTAAACAATACTTCCTTATTGGTATTCGCAAATTTTTTTTTAAGGTAATGAACCAATCTAAGCTTACTTCTACAGGTAAGGTCAACGGCAAAATCCTAAAATAACAATTAATAACAGTATATATTATTAACTACACAATAAGCATAAAATACCAAATAATGATATCATAAGAAAAATAAATATTTACCGGAACAACAAGTGCCATATTAACAAACAACCACGTTAACACCTACCCACTACCACCACCGAACCACCCAAGAATGAGAACCACAGCCTACCGTGCCACCACCAACTGCCGGCACCACCACCAACAGCACCACCAACTGCACCACCAACTGCCTTCACCACCACCACCAATTGCCTTCAACACCACGAACTGCCTTCACTACCAACACCAACACCACCAACTGCCTTCAACACAACTACACAACGAGCAGCCAAAAAAAATAAAAAATAAATAAGCAATTTTTTTTCTAAGAATCGGTAGGGAGAAACGAACACAAAACTCACTTCTTTATCTCTCGAAATGAAGATCAAATACTGGAATCAAAGTCTAAATATTCGGATAGTCGAATAGTCATTTCAAGAATAGTTGCAGGTTTAATTTTGCTCCTTCCCTAGGTGAGGAGAGAGCATTTCGCTCCCAATTAGATGTGAAATGGTGCTTTTTCAACTTTGTGTCATACTTGTGTCATACGGTGTCCCTACACTTTGTCAGATTTCGCTCCCAATTAGAGGCGAAATCTTTTTTTTTTTTTAATTACGCACGTTAATTTATTTAGATGACGACACGTGTCCTTTAAGCATTTCTCTACCAGTAGGTAGCGAAATGCCTGGCTTTTTTTGATATAGCAGGAAAAGAGGACCTCTGCAGGACACAGAGGTACCTGCAGGGCCTCACAGTAATTTTCACCACATCAAATCCCTTTCAAAACATTATTCCTTTATGTCATGCATTTAATGTTCTGTAAATCATATGGAGTAGTTTACAAGTTTTGATTTTCAAAGTTGAAGAAACTATTATGACCTGTAAGATTTTGTCTTTTCGTAATCTATGTAGTGTTTTCGGTCGTGTCTTGTACTTTTGTAATCATAACTTGTAACTATTTCATTGAACATTCTTAATATTATATACAAGTTGAGTTTGATATCCATATACTCTACATTTATTTGTATAAACCGCACCAAAGAAAAGGTTAACTAGTTTTTGTATAATCGGTTTAGTTTTCGGATCAAGAAATATCAAAACGGAACTATCAATTAAACGATAATCGATTAAACACTTTCTAACTATTTGCAGTTTAGATCCCGGTTAACCATCCATAAGCACCACAAAATTCATGCAACATGAGATTCTTCGTTCTAGTTAAAGTTCGTAACTTTCAAATATTTTAAAGCAAGTCTCAAGTGCATTTTGGGCTTACTGCTAACTAGAAAACTATAATTAACTGTCAAAAGACAATCACTCGTTTTCCATGTTACGAAAAATGAATAGAAACACAAATTATAAAGATAATCCTACATATATTCATGTCATAATTAACCAACCAATTCAAAAGCATGCATGTGATGCTAGAATATCCAGTTAAACTAGTACATTACGACGTACCATGCCTTACATACGAGTACAAAAGAGAATATCCCAAAACATCTTGCCAAACAGAGTTTTCATACTTGAATCAGTAAAGAGTTACTTGGTCAGGTATTGCTTAACATCCCCCCAATTAGTCACACTGAAAGACTCTCCCTTCTTCACTTTCCCTTTGAAAAAGGAGGTGAAACTAGTATCTTTTGGAAAGAACACCAAAAGCTCTCCTTTAGCAAGTTCAGCTGTCACCTTCATCGGATCACAAGCTTGTTCCTTAGTAATGTAGACCTTTTCATCAATCGCCCTTCCTCCACGGATAGTAACCACTGCTCCCTCGAGTTTGAGTAGATTGTGCTCAAGACTAATCTCTATATCTTCCTCGTTGAAACCTACAGCTAGCATCCATGATCACTAACATACCTGTGTCGTAATATTTCTTCTCAGGCTTTCCATCGGGTCGCTCGGGTTCTTTTTCTTTAAAGAAAAATGGGATAGCTGCTTGAACCACACCATATACTCCAGAAACATAAGGGTAACCTAAGACAGCAACAAAAAAGCTTATAGCTAATATATATAGAAGTACTTGAAAGGTTTATGGATAATTATTAATATTAGTATGACCGGATTCGAAATCGAGACTTCGGGATTGCACACATTACGTATGAGAATTGATGTAAATAATTATAATATATAAAACGTTATTATTATTAATTATTAGTCACGAAATAAATACTTAACGATGGTTAATATTTAACGAGGTTTGGCTAACGGTCGTTAAATGTAAACTTAAAGGACTAGAGATGAAATTATAAGTCGGGAAGGATCTAGAATCCCTTTGGGATTGATTGGCCGATCGGTTGGGGTTTCCTAACCCAACCCACACATTAACTTGTCCTCCAAGATTGGTTAACTATAAATACAATCCTATTGTGTTCATTCTAAACCGAATCTTGGTGACTTGCAAACCTAATTTCTCTCATTCTCCCTCTTTCTTTTGTGTGGCCGGTCGAATTCTCTTTCCCATAGGGATTCGATTTGCTTAACTAAAGAATAAGTATTTGGTTTGTTTCGTGATCAAGAAACTAGCTTTTCACATCAAATCGCTATTAGTACGTGTGTACAAGAATGAAGGACAAGCACGCTTGAGCTTGTGAATCTTGGTGGTTGATTTCATTGGTGGGTCGACATAGGTGTTGGTCGACATTCACAAACCCTAATTTATTAGGGTTTAGAGTTTCTTGTTCTTGATCCTAATTTGGGGTTTTTCCATAAACCCTAATTGCATTGATTCGCAAAAGGTACGCACATACTTTTAATTCGGTTAGTTAATTTACAAGTATTATTCCTATTACTTCCGCTGCATGCTTTGATGATGTTTACTTGTTTATGTAATTGTTATGATTAGTAAAACCCAACAGTGGCATCACGAGTCGTTAATATGTTGTAATTAATTATCGAAACACATAAAAATTGAATCTTTATGATTATTATATGCTTTTATGGTTTCTAGGGTTTTGAAAATTGGAACCCTAATTTTTTATTATTGGGTCGATTACCCTTTAATTGTTTATTAGGTTTTATTTTTTGTAAAACTTGTAGAAACCCTAGGATTGCATGTATATTTTATGTGGTTTTCATGAATAATTGTTAGGTGCCATGATTATATGTGTATCTTGGGATTATAATTGTTATGAGGAATCCATGGTGAAACATGCATGTTTTGCCATGGAGTATTGTTTTTTGATTAATTGTTAAGTGATATACACATGTTTATTTATTTGATAATATTGAATTGGGGAAGACCTCAATTATACTAATAAAAATTCGTTATGTGCTATTTGGTATACTATTGACTTTGGCTTACGCAATCGACTTGTCGATGTATGTGGCTTATCTACCTTGTAGTTGAAAGCCCTAGTTGATGTATGCATTTTTACGCCTAGAATTGTTTATTAGGTTTTATCGAAATAATTATGCATGTGGCTAATTGTTTTTACATATGTTAATTGTTAAGTTATATGTATATTATTTGAGTTCCTTTTAATTTTATTAAAATGCCTTTTGTTTATATTGTATGACATGTTAGTCAGCAAAAAGGGTTTTTTTAGAATAGAAAATTAAATGGACTAAATAATGGCGAAAATTTGATTTGTTTTTCTAAGTATTAAAATCTTGAACTTTTAATCGATTGATGCGACTGTACTAAATGGTTAGAACGGCTCACCCACTAGAACAAACTATAAAGGGGTTATTTAAGAAGTGAGCACAGTCTCACTGAATGGATGTCTAAGGTTATGCCTCAGTGCTTACCTGGTCCTCTGCTGTCACACCCTCGCCGGAGGCGGAAATACGAGGTGTAACGGAAGGGAACATAAGCACAAGATAATAGAACATACCAACGTTAAGATTAAAAAGAAATAATACGCCATTACAATACTAGTTTAGCCGTCATCGGCAAATATATTACAAAGTTTAGTTCCCAAAATATTGCGTTCTATTACATAATGATTTGTAGTAACAAGTGAAAACTTCATTATGCAAGACCTGGTAGAAAAAGCTTACTAACGATCACCTGAAATGCATGAGAGAAAACGGGTCAACTATGAAAATAGTTGGTGAGTAAACATGTTTAGCAAAATAAGATAACTCGTAATATATATTCAAAGCATTCGGTCAACGAAAATAGTCCACAAGGCAAAGGCATTGTAAATCCACTCAGTTCCAAGTTCCGCCCATACAAAACTTGCAACCTGTGTATTCACAACCCATTGCACAATATATAGCGTATGAAGTAGTCAAGTATAAACGGTCATAATAGTTCACAATATAGTACCACGACTATAATAATTTAGATATGCTACCGATGAAACCAAATTAAGTTGGGTGCCACTACCCAAAGTTATGTTGGGTGCCTCTTCCCAAAGATATACTGGGTGCCTCTTCCCAAAGATATACTGGGTGCCTCTTCCCAAAGATATACTCCGAACATAAGAGTCTTTATAGTGATGCTCCGAACTTGGGAGACTTTAGGTCAAGGACATAACATGTACGGTTCAACAAGTTCAAATAAGTCATAAATTCCTAATTAAGTTCAAAGATTTGATTCGAATTCACAAGTTCTAGTCAAACTACTTAAATAAAGTAGTGATCAATTTAGCTCAAGAAAGGTTCATGCATTTCGCCCCAAAATATAGTAAAACGGTAAAAAGGGGGTGTGATTACTCACATGATGAATAGATGCGATGACAAAAGTGGTTACACCAAGATGTAGTGTGATACGTTAATCTTGACCTATTGTGAATGATATGATACGTAATGAGTTATGATGTAATGTTATGCATGCATTTTGTATGTTATTTATACCATTTGTGAGTTTTGAAAATAATACTTATCGTCGAAAAATACTCGTTTGACGTCTTGACCATTCTTAAATTACTTTACAAGTATTTACGTCAAAATGTCATCCTATAATAGTTTCGTAATGATTTATAGTGAAATTAACACTTTTCGTCGTAAAATAAAGTCGTCGGAAATTTCATGAAATTGATAAAAATGGCTTCGAAAAACTAGTCGTAAAATGGTGTGCGTCAATCGTTAGGAAACGAACTCGACAGTTTTAGAAAGTTTGTATCAAAATCTAAAAGTTTCAGTTCATGAGTTTTCGTCATCGAGGTCTCGAACATAAAGATAATAAGGGTTAAAGATGGTGATTTTGTCTAATAGTTGTGTAAAAAGTGAGTTTCGGCCAATTTTAAGCATCCGTAAACAATTTATTAAAACTCCGCTATACAAACGGTTGGTCGTTTTGAAAAATATGCTTGGTGATCTTGATTTTATTAGAAGACATTTCGTTCCAAAAAGTTCCACATCATAGTTAAAAACAGCCTCCAACATGGTCGTTTTAGTTACCATAACACTTGTCTCGTAAAATAATATAGTTTTTCAGAAAATAATAGTTCCGGCAAATTTATGAAAACGTGCATATCTTTGTCGTTTCAAATCCGTTTTCTACGTATAATACGTCCTTAGCTTCGTATCAAAGTATACTAATATATTTTTGATAAGTCGAAATAATTTGTAAAGCTTAAGGCTCGTTTTTGACTCGAATAAAGTAAAAATAGTATGCTGAAATTTTCTGAAAAATATATATTTCGTCGTCAACTTGAAAAATTCATAACTTCTTCGTTATAACTCCGTTTTAATCCGTTCAAGCGGCAACGGATTCGTTTTAAAGTATATTTTCTAAATATCAAGGCCAAAAAGTCGTGCCTACTGTCGGATTTTCCAGAAAATCAAAACAAGGACAGAACACATTTTATACTTATCGAAAATAGTTTTTCTCGTACCAAACCTATTCTAATCCCTTCAAATCAACTCCAAAGCTAATCTAATCCTACCATACACCTTCTTAGGGTGTCATGGGTTCCTAAACATCATCAAGACCAAAGTATACCAAGGGGATAATTATAGGATGACCTTATATATATATATATTTCTAAAAATCATGTAAAAATGGTATAAACAACACAAATCATGCACGCTTGCTCCAAAAATGAAGAGATACTTATGAAATGAAAAGGAGATATGAAAAAAATATAAATGATATGCTTACAAGTTAATATGATGAGGTGCAAAGAACAAGGTTTAACTTAAACACTCTTGGTTTTTATTGCAAAACCTTATAAAGAGTGTTATCTAGATTGTGTTTATGCTTGAACTTGAAAAAAAATGATGATCCCTTCTTGAAAACACCTATGGCCGGTTTTGGAAGAACAAAAGAGAGAAGAAGAAAATTTTATCAACCTTGTGAATTATGTGAGAAATGAATGAAATGAGATAAGTGAAGACTTTATGTATTGAGTAAACATTTAAACAATCAAGACCATGCATCATTTATTAACACCCTCCCCCTTGGTCGGCCAAGGGGGAAGGGATTTGTAGATATTATTTTTTTTTTTTTTTAATAAAATGTATAAGTATATATTTGTAAGAAAAAGGTGTAAGTGAAATTGTGTAGTTAAATGTACAAGTAAAGGTAAATGGAAATTTTTAGGTAAAAGAAATTTTTAGTAGATCAAAATAGAATGTAATGAGATAATAAAAATTGTAAAAATACATTCCTTGTGAAATTTGAGTGATAAAATAATTATCGTATAGTTTTTAAGAAAAACGTCGTAATAATATAACTTTAACGATTTATATACCAAATAAATTCAAAACACTAGGTAAAGTCAAAATATAGTTTTTATAACTAAATGTAAGTATAAAAAATATATCGGGATCATTTTTGAAAGTAACGGATTAAATATTCAAAATAATAACTCACGCGATAACGTTTATTTAATATAAAATTTACGCGTTTAATGTGAAATGCAAAATCATGAATGAACTAACATGATGCATATTTAATTTAAGAAATGACCAGAATTTGAGAATTGTGACATCTGCCCCCTGTGAGTTCGATTGGAGCTACCTAGTATAACCATTCTATGTACGAAGCATCTTAGTGCAAAGTTGTAAGTTTCTCAACGCATCGATTAAAACTTTGTAGAATTTAATCTTAGCAATTAAAATCGTATGTAAGGTTTTCAAAAATATTTTGTTATAAAGTTGTATGCATGCTTCTTTATACATAAGTTTTGATTACACGTCAAAAATTGTACCCTTTAAATTTAAGTTTATGCCATCTAATGATATGAAACACTTGAAGTTGTAATTTAGTTATGTGAGACCTTGATCTAGATTACAATGACAAGGTGAATTATTTTGTTGTGTGAGACCTCAGCTTAATGATTTGCAGTTTTTAAATTAGACAGCTTAATTAAGTTAGTTAGTGAGACCTATGACTTAAGGCATAAGATGGGATAAAACATGCTTACATTTTGCATTAATTGTTTTGGCAAAATTATAAATCCCATAATTTCTAGGAATTGAAAACTTGTTTGTCAATTATTGTTCTTCGACAATTACCTATTCTATACTTTCATCACTAGCAGATCAACTGATGTGGTGAAACTATGATAATGAGGGTCCTAGATTCAAGGAAAATTCTATGGTTAATATGAATATTGACCAAGGGTATTTTATTTTCTTGAAAGATTTATTATTGAAAATACTAAAACTGAATTTTGAAAATTCTTTTGATTGTATTAATGCAACATTAAACCGTAAACGTAGTTTGGGCTTTGGTAAATTGATCTAGTTCTGTTTTCAAACGAATGTTTGATCAAGAAAAATTTACTAAAAGACAAACATAAACTCTTTTCCATGGAAGAAGAGTGTGACTCAATCCTATTCCTTTTCATGATTGAGAAAGGTATGTTAGGAACATTAGAATTGTCTAAATTCTAATATAACTCATAGCAACTTTAAATAGTTAAGAAAATTGCACACCATGTTTTCCTTAAGAGATTTCATTACCCTCTGTTGGTGATTGAATTCTTATATGACATTTTGGTCAACTAGAAAACATGTTTGATATTATATGAGTTATTACATTAGAATCTAGACTAATTACCGCAAAATTGGTAAAAGACAAACTAATATATTGTATCTAGTTGTTTTGCTTTGACCAATTAAAAGGTACTACACACCATTGTGGGGATAGTAGACCTATTGAGGAAGAAATTGCATGCTCAATTTTTCAAGTTAATAGTATGATGGATGATTCATCATCTACAGAGTAGAATACACTCTTTTAATACCTAAGTAATTGTTACGAATAGTCTTTGAAAGGAGTTACAACGTAATAGCACGCTATTTTCACTGGTTAATGCAACACTTACAATGTTGTCAAATCCAGTGGGAGTATTGTGGTGTATTACTGAATAAGACATTATTGTAACGTTGTCTAATTCAGTGGGAGTTACAAGATTTATTATCTTGGTAGTGACTCAGATTATTTCTAGATTTTCTTGAAATAATACATTACGTTTAAAAATGTAGACATTCATATTCTCAAGGATAGTCATGAACGTTTCCTTGATAATTAAGTGCTCCTACATCTACTTGTAATACTTATATATCTATGACACTATCATATTGCTCACATAAACAAACGAATGTCATGGTGTTTATATGCTATATGGTGTTGTTCTATGCACAAGTGGGAGAAGTATTAATTGTGTGCAAAAGAACAACCACATACAAATATGATTAATGGATTCTCTTGATTGTAAGATAAGAGATTATCGTTTTAATAAGATTGACTTGTTTAGAACATGTGTCAAGATTATAACATAGACTACTTTTATGTCTTATGTCATTCAAAATTATAGAAACACTTGAAGTTACATTTTAGTTTAAGTGAGATCTTGGCTAGATTGTAATCTCAAGGTAAATCTCCACTTGTCGTGGGATCGGGCGTGGATGTTTTTACAGTTTCTTAAGTTGAACACTTCTTGGAATGACATAAAATAAATATAGTAAAGTAATACTATCTTAAATATTTATGTATTTTTAGAATGACATAAATAGATAGAGTAGTATATTAACTTGAAAATAAATTAATTGAAACCATGATGTGGTGTTCATAATTACTTTAAATTATAAATGTTTATGTGTTTCTTTGTAAAGTCACCAACATGAAGTCTTTTAAAGACTTATAATATAAAGTAAGATATTATAACTGTTATGTCTTTTGACTTAGTCAAAGAATACTCATGTTATAAAGTATGCAATTGGCTTAAAAATTCTATTATACCATTAAGTTGTCTTAGTTGGTAAATAGGTAAGCAAAAAGGAATATGTTTATCTTATATATTGTTAGATTGTCTTACAATATTAATTCTAATGAAATACTGTATGTATATGGAATGTTCAGTTAGAAGAATCAAACATTTGTTATATTGTTTGATTTAAGATAATAATATCTTCTTTCTTCCAAAAGTTATCAAGGTTAGAAAATTAAGTATTGATTGGATATACTTAATAAAACTCAAACCTAGAAGATTAATAAGACACCATTTTAGTATGGGATGTGATGAATCACATTGAGTCTTATATATTGAAGTTTTGAATTGTTAAAACTACTTATGGAGTAGGTTATTAACAAACAAGATTTACGAACTGTCAATGTGTTTTGTAATATCCTACAAGAAAACAATTTAGTGTTGTTCTAATTGCTAAAGTATTTATAGATAGTCTTTAAATTACAAAAGCAAGTGGGAGTTTTGTTTAGATCTTGAAGAGATTAAATTACAATTACAAAACACATAATCTTCTAAAATACACTAGTGAATATCATGATGAGGTCAAATATGATATACCTCAAAATGATGGAATTCTCATTCATAGATCCGCAAGGATATCTCAGATATTTGATATGATGAGAAATATGATTTACAGGATCATGATAAACCTGTTAATCATAATGATATATTAGCTAATATTGAATTGTGGTAAATTATTCATACTATGAATGTAAAGATGCTGTCCAAAGAGATAATCAACTTTGTAAACTTGGTTTATCTTAATAAAGATGAGTTTCTTCAAAGGAAGGAAAACCCTAGTGGTTTAAATCTTTGTGTAGAAATCATATGGACAAAATTGTACATGTGTTTAATGCATGACTTGTGACAAGATTATTAATCACACTTAAGCAATTAACTGTGATTGAATATTATTTCCTTGGCACATTAAATATATAATGATTATGATTGTCATACTTAGTTTCATTGATATGAAAAATGACAATTGGATATTAAAACTCTTTGTTGTGTGATTACTTTTGCGAGGACGATAAGTAATACAAATGAGTTTTATGAATTCACATAATCTTTGGAAATGTACAAACGGCAAGAATCCATGAATGGATATATACATGCATCTAGGAGATGATTCTTATGTTTAACTATTAAATCCAAGTTTTGGTTTAAAATTAAAATAAGATAATTTCTAAGTATTCCTGAAAGCTAGTGGGAGTATTGTGTTTATTTTCTTTAAATCTTATATGTTGTGGGTAGTAACATTCCATCTAAGCTAAATGTTAAGTTTGGAATGGAACTTCACATGAAAGATTTAGAAAATAAGACATACAACCTTGGAGTATATGTTTATTGTTAATAAACATGGCGGTATTAAAATTAATGAGTCTAATAGAACATGATATATCATTTGGAAAATGGATATGTAGAACATGAATTAAATCTTTGTTTGACATAAGGATTTTTCATGTACATCATGTTATTGTTGTATCATGCTTGAATGCAAGATGATTTGACAACATTGATATCTAATGAAGTTATTAGATAACTAGTGTAATGAATATTCTAACGGAATATGTTTGAATCTAGAATTACATTCCTCAGCCTGGATTTGCTCTCAAAATTCTAAGGATGAGCAATACAGCAATTGTTGCATAATTGTCATAGCCAACAAACTTGAAAGTTTGGAAGGTATCAAACATTACACTATAGATATTGAAGTTTACGGAGATTTTAAAGAGCATATTGTTGTTTGTATACAATGATGCTGGTTTAATTGAGATGACACTCAATACTAGTCATGGGAGGATTTCATCTTTGTAAATGGCCATGTGAACTAGTTGTGCTCAATCAAGAGCATAGTTGCATTATACAATAAAGAATTAGAATGCTTTAAACTTTAAAAATTGTTTGAAAGTTTGATTGTCATAAATTGGTGTTGAGGATGTCACACACTTTATGAAATATATTATGTGGCAATATCAAGATATTTTGAATGCACACATACAAGAACTTCACTAGTTGAATTCTTGAAATAAGTATTCTCAAAATTTCGATAGATCAAAGTTAGTTGAAATTATGCCTTGTCAACAAGTATGATTGTCATTACTTGAGACATAATTCATTAACCAGTATTATCATGCATTGATCTATTTAGTATTTGGATAAGGGATGTTTTGAACAAATATTATTTAAATGAAATAAAATATTGGTTATGTTTATTTTTCATTTTCTTAATATTATATCCTATATTTGCATGTTTAATCCGTGAATAACTTATGTTATTCTAAAAGTCCGTTGTCGATCAATGATGTGGGAATGTCATTGAATTAAGACAAATCTGAGTTTTGGTAGAATATACTTTAAGTATATTGATGCGTGGGACATGCCAAATTCACATGATATTCAATGAATTGAATATAGGACAGATCCCAACTTTACATGATGATACTTTATGGATTTTGTCATTAAGTATATCATGAAGTGTTTATCCTCAGACTTGAGATACCAGATAACTGTTGTGAATGTAGTGCATTTGTGTAAGATAGTCTAACGCTATCCGTAACTGGTAGTTATAAGGGCTATTTTCGGAAGTGTTACAAAGTTCATGAGTTATGTTTGTAGTCAAGAGAATTTGTTCCTTTGAATTTGTTTCAAAGCATAATACTATATTTGGGCCCCTCGTAGGGTTGACAAGATGTTTGTAAGGCCTTACCCAAGATCTATCTGGAATACGTTCAGATGATTTGGTAATCTTGTTCAATCAAATACAACGAGAAACAAAATATTAACTTATGAAATGACTTGATCCATATTCATAGTTAATGTAGTATTAGTAACAAAAGGATAAGTAAAAATGATGAATCATTAAATGGTTTTTTCCAGGAGACCATACTCGATTTGATCTGGGGGCATTGGCGTGTGAAAGCTAGACTAACCAATGTCATTACTATATTAAGTAATATCCAAGTGGGAGCTGAAAGGTTTATGGATAATTATTAATATTAGTATGACCGGATTCGAAATCGAGACTTCGGGATTGCACACATTACGTATGAGAATTGATGTAAATAATTATAATATATAAAACGTTATTATTATTAATTATTAGTCACGAAATAAATACTTAACGATGGTTAATATTTAACGAGGTTTGGCTAACGGTCGTTAAATGTAAACTTAAAGGACTAGAGATGAAATTATAAGTCGGGAAGGATCTAGAATCCCTTTGGGATTGATTGGCCGATCGGTTGGGGTTTCCTAACCCAACCCACACATTAACTTGTCCTCCAAGATTGGTTAACTATAAATACAATCCTATTGTGTTCATTCTAAACCGAATCTTGGTGACTTGCAAACCTAATTTCTCTCCTTCTCCCTCTTTCTTTTGTGTGGCCGGTCGAATTCTCTTTCCCATAGGGATTCGATTTGCTTAACTAAAGAATAAGTATTTGGTTTGTTTCGTGATCAAGAAACTAGCTTTTCACATCAAATCGCTATTAGTACGTGTGTACAAGAACGAAGGACAAGCACGCTTGAGCTTGTGAATCTTGGTGGTTGATTTCATTGGTGGGTCGACATAGGTGTTGGTCGACATTCACAAACCCTAATTTATTAGGGTTTAGAGTTTCTTGTTCTTGATCCTAATTTGGGGTTTTTCCATAAACCCTAATTGCATTGATTAGCAAAAGGTACGCACATACTTTTAATTCGGTTAGTTAATTTACAAGTATTATTCCTATTACTTCCGCTGCATGCTTTGATGATGTTTACTTGTTTATGTAATTGTTATGATTAGTAAAACCCAACAGTACTTATAAACTTTCAAACTATGCAAACATCATTGTATTCTAGAGGAGTATATGTAAGGCCCGTTTGTTTGAGGGGTATAGAATGAAAGTAATGGAATCAATCCTTTATACACTTGATTGGTATGCAACTATCACAATTAAAAGATGTCATCATAGTCATAGAACCATACCAGGGGTGAGTGGTGACTTTTAATACTCATTCAATTATTATCTTCTCTCTCCTCTAATTTTAGATTATTTCACTTTTCTTATAAATCTTCCATTAATCCAAATAGAGTATAATTTTGTAGTATCTTATTAACTCTTTAAAGTAGTTGATGCTTCGTAAGTCGGATCAAAGTCACCGGTTCATGGTCATGGTGGTTGCTAAAGCTGGAGTATACAAATCACCCTTTTCATATCTCATTTATGAATTTTTCTTCTTATTTCTTATTTACTTTAACACAATAATTAAAACTATTGAATTTCATCTATAAATCTATATTTTCGGTCTGGAACGTGGGTTGTAATTTGTAAATGGTCATATTTTTTTTTATCTGCTTGTGCTTCAAAAATAAGGATGAAGATGATAATATGGATTAACTTTACAGGGAAAAGCATGTCTTGCATTTTTTTATTATTATTTTATTTATTTATTTATTTATTTATTTGTTTCACATAATATGAATGAAAAAATGAGAATGAAGCTACCATACCTAATTAATTAAACCAAACAGTTTTTTTTGGAATGATTGCTTCATTGTCATTCCACCTTATACCGATACCTATACTCATTGTGATTCATGACAACAAACCAAACGCCCCCTAAATCTTTGCTAGTATAGTTTATTTAATTACCCTACACCATCATTAAACCATAGTACGTGTTTCTCATTAATGTATGAGACAGCTTAATCAGTTTTCACTTAATAGATAAGGTAGTCATATGTAAGATATGATAGGTATATTATCACAGGCAAATTATAATATATACTAATAGCCGTTTGGGCATCGTACATAAATTATACGCACATATGCAGTGGTGTCAAATATCCATTGGTTGAAAAGTAGTATAATACATGCTAAGGATGATGTGGCATTCCCTTAGTGGCTAAAGTGTGGTTAAGATTTTACTGTTCACGGGTTTCTACACATGCATACGAACGTATACTTGCGGCGTACATACGGAATTACACATACACTGGAGTTCATTGTAGGCTAGAAGTTTCTCATTTGGCATTATGTGTTGCTGTCAACTTTTGATTGGTACACAACACATATACAGTCGGTTAATGTATTTTTTAATAGATGTACACATCACTCATTTCTTCTCCCCAACCAAAATTCCAGAACCATCATCATGCTTCTCCCAAAATCCTCGCCATCAACAAACTAGAATAGCAAAATCAAGATCATAAAAAATCACAAACCTGTAAAAGAGGGAAAAAGGAAAAAACACGATTAATGATGGTTAGATTTTTATATGAAGAAGCCCCCGTTAGTGCCGGAGCAAAGTCCGTGACCGGCGCTCCTTTCCTTTTCTTCTCTTCTTAAATCTTAATATTTATTATAGCTACTTGATATATTGTCCATATAAGTAATTCTGTAGTATATAATTAGCTTTGAAATATTAACTTGGTAGTAATTTAATATATGTAAAATACCTCGACAGGCATCTCCAATATTGACATCTGAATCAACAGAGCGCACCCCACTCTCCGATATCTTGGTCAGGAAAACATCTACTTCATCGGTATACCCAAGATTTTTTGTTTGTTTATTGTCGACAACTTATTTTGGGGTTTAAAGATTACTGTGTAAGTTTCTTTTCACATTTTGTCTAATTGAATTGTGTGTTTTTATAAGTTTTTAATTATGGACTTATGGTGGCTTTTTGACAAATTGTAATGCTTGGTTTGGATTGTGGAAGTAATAGTCCCAAACACCCCTAGATAGTTTTAAGCTGAACCACTAAACTCAAGTCTTTCCTATCTCAGTTGCCCCATCTTATGAAGCAGCCTAAGGTTTTGTTTTATAATATCATCATTATGTTAATGATGATGTCGTTGACTTTAGGATGATTTTAGTGCTTTTAAATTATTCAAATTACTTATGAAGATGGTGCAATGTTTGTGTACTTTTACGGGTTTATTGCCTTGCTTGACTTGAACATGATTATGTTTTCTTTTCGTTTCCTAGATGTACATGATGATGTCGTTGTTTGTAAGAGGCTGTTGTAACGAGTCTTAGCCTTTTAGATTGAAGCTGAGATTGTCTCAGTCTTGGCAACGCAACTTATTATAGTTGTAGCCATGGGGGATGTATCATCTTTGTACGTTTTTTTGGCCAAAAAATAGTCATGTGCTAATTACCACATTTATTTTTATGAGATGTTAGTGATGGTGATAACAATTGTAGTAGGCTGTGATGATTCTTAGTGAATTCGATAAAGCTGAGATTCTCTTCATCTTGGCATGGCAACTTATTATGGCTGCAGCCATGGCAGGCGTATAGATTTATGTTTATTAAGATTTCTTATATTTTTTTATGTACGTATTCCATCTCTTTATTTATTACCTTCTTTTTTCTTTTTGCTGTAGCCGCACCACAGGTTGTTCGTGGTGATCGGGAACACGCCTGTTTTATGTTTCATGGTCAACCAACGTTACAGAAGCCGATCATATCAGACTGTTTGATGTTGAAGTTCAAGGTGAATAAAATTTATGTTCTGCTTCATCATGTTGGTTTCCAGATACGGTTGTATGAGCTATTGCCATAGTTATTTATTGTCTTTGTTTTTTAAAACAATTGCATACAAGTCTCTCTTCTTTTTGCAATTTGGAACTGTATGATTTTGTTGAAATTACCAAGTGATTTAAATGTTTGATGTTGTCTCGCAGTTCGAAGAACATGTTCTGGAAAGGGCAAGAGGCCAGGGAAAGGTGGGAACAGGTTCTAGAAGAGTATTGGTTTGGGCTTCAATACTACGAGAGACACTATTGAAGGTATACTTTATTCACTTATCAATATATATTATATTTTTTTGTTTGTGAAATTACGTTTGTTATTATGGTGTGATTTATAATCATATTGTTTGGGAGTATTTGAATTAGCTTATTTATGTGGCTTAAGGGGTTGTTTATTATAAAAAAAAATTGGTAAGCCTGTCAAGTCAAGCTTATGAGCTTTATAAAGGCATTAAACTCAACTTGATAAGCTTATAATCCTACCGGGGTCACACATATACAAAATATTTAACGCAATCATGACTGTTGTTCCGGGTGTGTGAGTGTGTGGCAATTCTATCTTATATATGGGATCTTCAAGAGGAGAATTCATTACATTTATCTATTGGACATGTTATTGTCTAAATTGACTGTACAAACATAGGAATTTTGTTTGTGATGTGTACACTAATTTGAGCATTAAATATTTGCAAGATGTTGTTAATGATCTCTTGCAGATTTCATTATTCAACCTTCTATAATTCTTTTGTATTACTTTATCAGGGTTGAAGATTTGAGAAAAGAAGGTTCAGCAGGTCGTTTATGACCTGCCAGGCTTCAGGTAAGTGCAAGTTATCCTTACATTTATACCTCTATCATACATGATTTTGTACACCACTTTGGACATCGCCACCTTTGTCACTTTGGACACCACTTACTGGTCACTTTGGACTTCAACTCCAATACTTCAACTAAGTTAACAGTTTTCTGTTGAACATGGATTCCCGTGACTTTGCAGATGTTAATCGTAACGATGGACTTACCTTCATCTTGGTAGAACCTCCAACCGAGCCTTCATGTTACTGCTGAAGGGGAGTATTCGCCCGGATGATGCATTAATGGTGGTAGAACCTCCAACCGAGCCTGTTACTACTGGCCATGGCGAATACTCCCCTTCATGTTACTGCTGGCCATCATGGTGGGTTTGGCTCCCTTTTAACGCGAACAAGACCTCTTATTCGTATTCCCAATATGACCTTCAACGACTCCAGCTTACTTCCAGGTAGCTCACTTTGTTTCTTTTTTATATATATTTATTATCAAAATAAATACGATCTTATGAGTATTCCCAATTCAACCTTCCAACGACTTCACTAGCTTACTTCAAGGTAGTCGATTTTTTTTTTATCTTCTTGCATTGTGATTCAATCAAATAAATGAAAGCTGCAACAGAAATGTATATGAACTGGCTCAAAGTTTAACGAAATGTAGTGTCAAGATCAGTTTAGGTCGAAAACGATCAAAGTATGACATTTCAAATAAATAAATACTTTTCTTTGGTTCAAAATGGGTCAGGCGAGTTTGGTTGGCCTGCTACCTGTTAGCTTTATTTTGAATTTAAAAAGATACACAAATTACATGAAACTTTAACCATGTTTAAAAGACAATTTTTCAGTAACTGTCGCGATGCGGATTATATTGCTGTGTGGGATCTTATATTGATCCCATTTGCAACAAAATTTAGCCCCGACATTATTCTGATCTTACCTTGATTTGATGCAGGTCAACTCTACTTGCTATCAATTTTGTATTCTTGACCAGCATTTGGTGATCCTCTTCGCGGCTGCTGCGTTACACCTTTATGGTTATTCTATATTGTTAAAGAAGGTTAGCATCCAATAAAAGCAGTATCTTAGATTGATATAATACAAAAGGAAATATAGATGGTTGATGCAGGGATTGAACCTCATGCAGGTATTAACTCCATTTGTACAACAATTTGAAAATCTAAAACATGTCTTTGGTGAAACAAGTGGAGGTCAGAATCCAAATCAGAGGGTGGGGCCTTTGTTTGGTTACCAAAGACCAAACATCAGCAATCAGTGGTAACTTTTTTGCTGACAGAAGCGAGATTAATCTTTGATAGAAATTTGTTACCAGTCATGACCTTATTCAGTTTACCATTTTGTTGTATCATATTTCAGAAATGTTGTCTTTTTCATGATCTGAATGAACAATGGGGTTGTTTCTTTGTTTATTTTTTTAATATACATTATCACAACTGTTCTATGCATCGATGAAGCATCCCCGCAGCAACGCGCGGGCTAACATTCTAGTTCTACTTTATGGTGTAAATAACCAATATTTACAAAGCGAAACCAAATAAGCCATGTTGCAACAAGACAAACTATATTTACCGAAAAACATTCCACATTCCTCCTTGGTGTCATTTAATTTCATTAAACTAAACAAATAAATATAACTAAAAAACATATTGGCAAGGGAAAATTGCATGAAAAGTCATCATACTTGGCACTTATTGTTATTGTGTGTAGCGACCTATTTTTTTTATCATTGTGACACAAACTTTTTGGGAGCGTGCTATTGTGTGTATCGGTGACTTGTTTAACTTGTTGTAGCCGGTCATGTTAGCGACCGTTAACTTTTTTATTGCACCGTTAGTCCTTTTCGTCAGTTTTTAACGACCGTTATTATATTATTGCACCGTTAGTCATTTTCGCCCGTTTTTTACACGTTTTCGTCTGTTTTTGCACTTTTCCGTCCGTTTTTGCACGGTTTCGTCGGTTTTCACACGTTTTTACACGTTTTCGTTCGTTTTTACACGTTTTTACAAGTTTTTACACGTTTTCGTCCGTTTTTACACGTGTTCATCCGTTTTTACACGTTTTCGTCCGTTTTTACACGTTTTCGTCCGTTTTTACACGTTTTCTTTCGTTTTCGTCCGTTTTTACACGTGTTCTTCCGTTTTTACACGTTTTCGTTCGTTTTTACACGTTTTCGTCCGTTTTTACACGTGTTCTTCCGTTTTTACACGTTTTCGTCCGTTTTTACACGTTTTCTTCCGTTTTCGTCCGTTTTTACACACTTTTACACGTGTTCTTTCGTTTTTACACGTTTTCGTTCGTTTTTACACGTTTTCGTCCGTTTTTACACGTGTTCTTCCGTTTTTACACGTTTTCGTCCGTTTTTACACGTTTTCGTCCGTTTTTACACGTTTTCTTCCGTTTTCGTCCGTTTTTACATGCTTTTACACGTGTTCTTCCGTTTTTACACGTTTTCGTCCGTTTTTACACATTTTCTTTCGTTTTTGTCCGTTTTTACACGCTTTTACACGTGTTCTTCCGTTTTTACACATTTTCGTCCGTTTTTACACGTTTTCGTCCGTTTTTACACGATTTCGTCCGTTTTTACACATACGAAAACGAAAACATGTAAGAACGAAAAAAAAACGGACGCAAAACAAAAAAAAACGTGTAAAACAGACTAAAACGTGTAAAAAAACGAGCGAAAACGTGTAAAATCGAAAACGAAAATGAAAACGAAAAAAACGTGTAAAACGAAAAATTGTAAAAAAAACGTTTTTACACGTACGAAAACAATAAAAAAGGTGTAAAACGGACGAAAACGTGTAAAAACGGACGAAAACGTGTAAAAACGGACGAAGACGTGTAAAAACGGACGAAGACGTGTAAAAACGGAAGAACACGTGTAAGAACGGACGAAAACGTGTAAAAACGAACGAAAACGTGTAAAAACGGAAGAACATGTGTAAAAGTGTGTAAAAACGGACGAAAACGGAAGAAAACGTGTAAAAACGGACGAAAACGTGTAAAAACGGACGAAAACGTGTAAAAACGGAAGAACACGCGTAAAAACGGACGAAAACGTGTAAAAACGAACGAAAACGTGTAAAAACGGAAGAACACGTGTAAAAACGGAAGAAAACGTGTAAAAACGGACGAAAACGTGTAAAAACGGATGAACACGTGTAAAAACGGACGCAAACGTGTAAAAACCTGTAAAAACGTGTAAAACATGTAAAAACGAACGAAAACGTGTAAAAACGTGTGAAAACGGACGAAACCGTGCAAAAACGGACGGAAAAGTGAAAAAACGGACGAAAACGTGTAAAAAACGGGCGAAAATGACTAACGGTGCAATAATATAATAACGGTCGTTAAAAACAGATGAAAAGGACTAACGGTGCAATAAAAAAGTTAACGGTCGTTAACATGACCGGCTACAACAAGTTAAACAAGTCACCGATACACACAATAGCACACTCCCAAAAAGTTTGTGTCACAATGATAAAAAAAATAGGTCGCTACACACAATGACAATAAGTGCAAAGTATGATGACTTTTCATGCAATTTTCCCCATTGGTAAAACAATGCAGAAACTTACAGTATTGTACTAACGCAGAATTGGCAGCTGCAAATAATTTAAAAAACAAATAAAAACATTAATGCTAGTAAAATAAACAAAATACGTAGATAAAAGATAAGGACAGGATTTTAGAATTTTGATTATCAATAACAAAAGGGCACACGTCAAACCTTTAACAACGGGCAACCCTACTCAAACACCCCAAAAAATCCTAGTCATGCACCCAATAGCTTGTGGGTCCCCTTACATGCGGCGGCTGTACATTTTTTTATTTTTTTTAATTGTGTAGTGTTTAGGTATATGTATAGTGTATTTATTTGTATAGTGTTTTTATATGTATAGTGTATTTAATTGTGTAGTGTTTTTATATATTTTTTATAAATTTCTTATAAATTTTTTATAAACTTTTTTTATAAACTTTTTTAAAACTTTTCTTTAAACTGATTTTTGAAAAAGTTTTTTCCAATTTAATTTTTTTTAAATCTGATTTTTTAAAAAGTTTTTTCTAATTTAAAAAAAATTATGTTTATTTTAATCTGTTTTTTAAATAACTTTTTTCCGATTTAAAAAAAAAAGAACGTAAAAAAAATGTATAAAAAAATTTCAACACGTTAAATATTAAAAGATGAAACTTTTATTGTACTTTTTAGTAAGTGGTGTTTTAGTCGGTTGTTTTAATTTGGTAGATGTGTTTTTAATTGGTTGTACAATGTGAATAAATATAGTAGTACTTTTTGTAATATGGATTAAAGTGAATCATTATTAGGTGACCAGTGTGGGCCCCTATACACTTGGTGCAATTTTCTAGAGTCAAATACAGTAGACCATGAAGACGACTTTTAATCTTTTGTTTATTTGTTTTGCATGGTAGTGACTAATGATTGGGTAGAGGAGAGATAAAATCCAAACACCCCCTATATGGGGTGATTGCTGAATCCAAAATCCCTAATTTTTATGCAAATTGCAAAATATGAGCATTCGTTTGTGATAATTGTTATTGTTAGGATGAGCATCCATTGTTATCAGAGAGCTTGATATTAGTGTATTTAGGACTTTGGGTGGATAATCAACCAAAATACGAATAGGTTATTGGCAAGGTTGTGTAATAAGGTGCCTAACTATTAATATGTGGCACAAAACCTAAGACAGGCCTTAATACAAAGATTATTTCCATCCACACGTCTTTACTATCTATTATTTGTCTTCTAAATAATCATAGATAAATGTTGCTAGAAAAAGAGTTTTTTGAATGCAAAGCTATCTGTCTATCTTAGTGATAACTTTGAAGCAAATTATCAATGTGAATGTTAAATTGATACGACAAAATGCGTTGGTTGGAGTTCCAATTATTCAGGTGCCAAGTTTGGCATGCCGACATGTAAGAGCTTCGAGAGCGGTCAACATTCATCTGACATTTGTCATGCGTTGTGACCGATCTAACATTTTAAAATTAAATATCATAATAAATATAAGAGTTAATTACATAAATCGTCTTTCGCGTTTTGTCCCTGTGGTTTACAAATCTTACGGATCTTGTCCCTGATCTGACCCGGTCCCAAAAAAGGACCTCCCTTGCAAATCTCTCTAACGTGAGGGCTAACGATCGTTATACAAACCACATGGACGATTTATGTAATTTACTCTTAAATTTTTTTTTTTCTTTTTAGTTTTATTATTCAATTTTTTTTTTTAATTTTATTAGGATTAAATTTTTTAATAAAAAAAACTTTTTTTTTTAAATTTAATTTTAATTTTATTATAATAAATTAAAAAAAAAAAACAAATTTTAATTTTATTATATATTTAAAAAAAAAAACTGTTTTTTCTTTAAAAAAAATTAATTTTATTAAAAACTGTGGTATTTTTTCGACATTCTCATTTTATTTTATTTCTCTTTTGATATTGTACATATCTTAAGACGTCATGGCATACTTGAAACTGAAGAAATAAGCTCGCTTTCTCTTTAGTGGTGAGAATGTTTTCAGTTTGGACTTTAATCAAGGTTTTTTTTAAGTTTTCTCATGAAACAAATGTTCTCGTAAATTTTACAAGTACTTTGGTAATGTTATTATTATTTTTTCGAAAGGCTAAGATTTTATTAACAAAAAAGTTCCAAAACAAAACCGGAAATTGCAAGAAACACAAAATAAAAGAAATCAACCAAGAGGTAGAACATGAAAAAGCCTTCAAATCCATCATTCCAAGCCGCCAAACCATGAGAGAACCGAGCAGTAATCAAAAAGCCTTCAAAAAGTTTTTTTTTTTTTTTTTTTTTTTTTTTTTTTTTTTTTTTTTTAATTAATTTTTTTAAAGAAAAAACAGTTTAAAAAAAATATATTATAATAAAATTAAAATAATTTTTTTTAATTTTATTATAATTTTTTTGATTTTTTTTAAAATTTAAAAAAAAATTAAAAATAGTTTTTTAATTTATTATAATAAAATTAAATTTTGTTTTTTTTTTTAATTTATTATAATAAAATTAAAATTAAATTTAAAAAAAAGTTTTTTTTATTAAAAAATTTAATCGTAATAAAATTAAAAAAATTTTGAATAATAAAACTAAAAAGAAAAAACTTTTTTTTAAGAGTAAATTACATAAATCGTCCATGTGGTTTGTATAACGATCGTTAGCCCTCACGTTAGAGAGATTTGCAAAGGAGATCCTTTTTTGGGACCGAGTCAGATCAGGGACAAGATCCGTAAGATTTGTAAACCACAGGGACGAAACGCGCTAAAAAAAAGTATAGGGACAAGATCCTTAACTTTGACCAAACCACAAGGACGATTTATGTAATTAACTCTAAATATAATATGAATGGAGAAAAAAAAAAAAAAAAACCCATAAATCAAAGGTCATTCAGAATGAAGATATCTAAGGGTGCGTTTGGTATATTTCAATTAATGACAATCGGTATGACTTTGAGTATAAAGTGGGTCCCTCCGGTATGATAGTTTCCATAGGAGGCAAGTGGGTAAGGTATGGAGTATGCTATATATATGACTATCATAGAAAATTTTCGAATTCGAAGTAGTAAGACAAACATCTTGTATCAGAATGAAACTATTCCCTCATTCCAATATTTGTATACCAAACGCACCCTTAAACTTTCCTTTTAGCCATCAGAAGGTAACCAACTTATTATTTGATTAATTTAAAATTTTCGACGATTATTCGTTAGTTTTTATATTTTTGTTCCACATCGTCGTCGCAAGAACCACCGATCACCGGATTCATCGCCGATACCACCAACCCAGCCCACCACTACCATCACCAACCAACACCACCACCATCAGCCCCGCCCACCACCACCACAAACCATCGTTGCCGCCGCCGATCCACAACCACCAATCACCGCCGTCACCAGTGGCGAAACTTGAGAACTTTCGTTGGAGGGCCGAAACATAAGTTTTTATATGTATAAAGAACATTCAACTATATAATTGTAAAAGAACAACAATAACTAATCACAGATAACTAGAAAAATACAACCCATCATTTAGTTTTCAAGTTTTTTGTGAGATGATAATTGATATTTCATAAATTACCTTTGAACTTTTACTTGTTTTACATTAATAACCCTAAAATTTGGGAGGGCCGGGACCCTTCTTTGCCTCCATTAAGGTCCGCCATTGGCCGTCACCATTAGCCACCCCTGCTACCATCACCACTCACCACTACGACATCATCCCCACTACGACATCATCCCCACTACTATGCATATATGGATACTTTAAACATAATAATTTTTAAAAATTACTCAATTATGAAACAATTTTAAAACTTTAATGATTTTTTTGGTTGATATAAAATTTTGAGATATCAAAATAGAAAACTCATGAAACTTGATTACTATTTAGTGACATATACCCTATTAATCATGTTTCATGTATATCCATTTAATTTAAGTTTTCAATTGATATTGCTATACTAACCACGATCTAATTTGACCTAACTATCATGGCATGTTTCTAAGATTTTCACCCCACATGAGTTTAGAAGGTCAAATCTCAAACATTGGTGAGCTAGCCTTTCAAGAGAACCAAACTTCACGATCCATTTATATAGGAAAATGAGATGGTTTTAATTTTCTATAAAGCTCATTATGTAAAAAATGAAGGATAGTTTACGCTTCACAAAATAAGGAAAAATGACAAACCAACTCATTTTACCAAACATTTTTGATATACAATATAGATTTTTTGAATACACCGAACACTCATTTTTTGGCGCATATGTGAGTTTCTTCTTTGTGCCACTTGCGAGATCGTCAGTGATATTTTAGCGACACCTTAATGACAATTTAGTCACAACGAGTGAAATAACTTTTCTGAATTGTTTTTCGTACCTTGGGGAAATTTCTCTTCATACTTTGTGAGATTCTTCAGAGGAAATCACAAATTCATAACAAATCTCACACATTTGTGAAAAGATGGAAATTTCAGAATTTTGTTTTCGAGTGTCAGGTGAGTGTTTGTTTAGTGTTCACAAATCGGGTAATACATACAGGAATTGAGAACCAAAACCAAACTGAAACGAATTCGTCAAAATTGAACCGAACCGAATTAGATATTCGGTTTCGGTTTGGATATGGTTTTGGTAAAATAAAAACCGGACTGAACTGAAAATCTAAATCACATAGATATACTATTTTATATATTTATATAAAAGATCATTGAAAATTTAACCGAATAAACTGAACAACCCGATAATCGAACCAATGAGCACCCCTAGTTTTATCATCTTCCTGAAACTAATGTGAGAATTAGAAGTTATGTGGTCTTGGTGGGCTTAAACATCCAGTATGTTTCTCTATTTTATAAGTTTAGCTATGTACATGGGTATCTAGGTTTCAAAATCCACAAGTTGAACATGCGAAGAGCCGAATACGTCTAATTGTTTTGCTTCAACGTTATTGTCCACATAGTTGGTCCCTTATTCATTCAAAATTTTTGAAGTTTGCTATATAACGGAACACTAAATCTTATATGACAAAAATAATGAACATATATATATATAACGAGCATGGAACCCGCAGCGTAGCGGCGGGGGCTTTTCATCTGTTTGGCCGATTTTGTTTGTTCCATGTCTTGTTGCAGCTTCGCAATACATTTTTGAACTCCAGAGAAGGCACAACTCATTCATAACTTTCATATAATGAATACGCATCCCAGAAACCATCCTTTAATCGCAGTTCTAAAGTTTACAACGGTTATATAAGCCTAATGGATTACCTGCCCTAATGTTTAAATAAGTGTAATCGAATACATGCTGCGAATGTCTTCTCATCCAATTAGTGAGCGCTAATGTTTTCCCACCTAATTGGTGAGCGCCTATGGTTACTATTAGCAGATAGTTGTCGCTGAAGACGTCCGTCAGCAAGAATCTTGGTGGCCTCTTTTCACTTCAACAGCACCCTAAAATATAAAACATGTTAATCAACTTTCGGATATTTCATTATGTGCAGATTATGGGGTTTGAACAACAGATAACTATGCACTGGTTAATCAAAGGAGACCACAACAAAAGAATTGAACACGTGAAAATTTTAAGCATACCCATAAACTATTTTATTGTAGCCGCTGCAACGACTATTAAGCTCGCTTTTGGCCTGTGCGTTGATGGTTTTACATTTTGTGAAGATCAATTTTTTCGATTTATTTTGAGAGTCAATAAAACCAAGATACATGTAATACTTTGGCGATTCAAAGTTTTTAATATCTATTCTGACCCATTACTTTAGACATCAGGCCCCATTACCTTGCAGTGGCTATTTCCGCTTGTCAGCTCTTAGTTGTTATAGACGCCTAGACCTGCTGGGCAGTCTGTCATAGCCTTCAGCATTCTGCCCCAAAAGCATGGATTCTCCTTTTCCTTGCACGGCTTCTGATTTTCCCAACAGGCGGGGTAGGCATATCAATAGGTTCATGTCGAATGATCCCCGAGAGAAAATCCAATATCACCTCGCCACGGCCTGCAGTTATATACATTTTTGTAAAAATGAGGTGTAACTTCTGAAATAAGTATGTCCGTATGAAACTTAACGATTACCTTGGTGTAGTTGACCAAACTGGTGCAACATTGTGAAATTTGTTGACTGAAAATTTCTGCAGCAATGCTATCGTCATGGCACGCATCATGAGCGGCACCTACAGTCCCACGGACGGCACACATAAAAACCAATGCTCAACAAAAGGTTAGGTAAAAATAAAGTCCAACAAAATAGGTCACGGCTCACCAGAACAACCGTTGTGCAAGTTTTCGCATTGCTTTAACCTTTTCCAAATCGTGGTCACTCCCTTTTCTTTTAGAAGTATCGCTAACGCAGCTAATCGTCGCGACAATGCCGCTGGAGATACATGCAGTTTCAGCACTTGAAGTAGCAACAACCTCAGACGAAGAACATGGGCTAGGTGGGTGCGTACTTGTAGCTTTTCGTTAATGTGATTTGCAATCTCCTGTCATTAATGGTGGGTATCTTTGTTCTTTCTGTAACATAACATAAACCTCCAATTAGATTGCGTCAAACACGTAACCAAACACTAAACTGGGATTCCCTTTTAAAACAATTTTGCACAAAGAGTAACAACTTATATGAAAACCACAGAAACACGATAAGATGTAACGTTTCAACGAATAAAAAAAGAAATTAGAAGAACCCAGTTTATATTAACCTGTTATCTATCTAATTCCCATTAATATATATCCTTTATGAACATATATAATGCAATATATGCGTCTTTTTATTTGACGCTTGGTGAGAACAACAAAAACATAAGATAAAAATAGTAAAAGAATAAAATTGTTCGTTTGTGGCCGAAACTGAAAACGAATATCATAAATGAAAACAATTAAAATTAAGTTATATTGCCGTATCATTAAAGAAAAATATTTTCACCTCCTAAAAAGCGTCAATAACATACCTGTTCATATTACATATAATAAGTAAACCCAATCTGAAATCTCGCTAACGTTGGTGTTCACCTGATGATGTCGTTGTGGATCCGCTATCTGTTCTTTCAGTCCGTGTATTGAAATCAAGTGCACCTATAGTGACAATACCATAAGTTATTTAATAAGGGGGTCTTCAAATGGTATTACAGTTATGAAGGAGACGCGTGTTTAGACTACACACCACCAAATCCGGGTGGATGACTTCACCTTTTGCGAACAGTGGGCTCAGTGTGAGCAGCAGCAGCTGTTATTCAAAAAATGTCAGCAACATGTAAGCATAAAGGCAAGTGAATGAGAGATCGTAACAGCATTTGACAACAAAGGTAGGCATACCTGAGATCGATGCAGAAGACGTGCACATGTTGATAGGAATCGTAGGAGGCTAAACCCGGAATGGCGTATCTTCAGGCACGAAACAGATAAGTAACCACACACATTACCTGTTTACACATCCATGTACCTTTGTCGTGCCTTTGGCTATGACCACGGGTTTATTATTCAATCTGGGAAAAATGAATGAAAATAAAAGCGGAGGCCAGCCGTCATCGATTCTCAATATACCTTCAACTGCCATTCAAGTATCTCGGCTTAATCCCATCTCGACTTATCAACCCCTGAAGACGTGAAACGATTTTCAACAAAAATTTTTATGTTATCTTCAAGAGGGTGCTTCATGATATGAGAGTCACCTGTATGGACAACGGTAATGCATAATACTATCAGGGGTTGCACGCTGTTCTATAATCGACATTACCATACATAGTATATGACATAATTCCAACGGTTGCAACCATATGATATAATAATTGTAAAGAAGGTGAATAAGAAATATATATATGTAACAGTTAGCCGCAAAAAAAAATACTCCATTTTTGGGCTTATGAGCTTATCTTAATTCGGCCGTTTTTCCAGCTAATTTTGAAACGTATGGGTAACATTTGTGTAGAGGGCAAGTTGAAGGCAGAAGTATCTCTGCCAAATCATCTCCTTAGTGAAGGCAATCTTAATTGCATCATCATCATCATACTCATCAATCCAAAAAAAGTCCTTAGGGTCTCGATAATAATACTTTGCTTCTTCAGTTTCAATATCTTCCGGCCCCTAGAGAGAATTAAAAATATTAAAAATTGTAAAAAACAACCATGTATGTGTAGTTGCTATACCAAATTTTCATAAACAAACCTGACAGTTCTTTGTTTTGTATTTTGTTGCTTTGTTTCCCAATTTTCCTTCCACGCCTTATACTCGGGCAGTGTACAGAACAATAATCTGTGTTTTGCAGATCAGTTTCCATGTGCAGGTTTGTATTCATATAGTCTATATGATCTAGGACAAAGGGATTAGTTCTAAGGCACTTACATATAGTGTGTTTTGCACAGGTTTACCAATATATTATTTCCAAATAGTGTATATGATCTAGGAAGTTCTAATGCACTTACATGATTTTCGATTCGTTTAACCTTATTCGTAACAGCACGTGGAGCATTCTCTTTCTGTGAAGTTCTAATGCATGTCAGCGTTACAGGACCCTGCATTAGGCAAAGAAAATAGAAAGACAACATACAAATAAGATCGGTTCGAGGGCAATTACGTGTCCTGTCATCAACATACTATTGCACTTCTTGTAACCATGGCTCAAATGCTATACAAAAATAAATCCAAAAAGGAGACGAAAAGTGCCCACCGATTAAAGTGTTGCAATGAGTAACTGGGCTCAGATCTGAAAGTAGTGTTCACTTCACAGAAACATCCGTATTCCGTGGTGGCTGCAAACAAAGACAGTTTCATAGTAACTATTTAGAGTACCCCGTCCGTTTGTTGCCCTGCCAACCTACGGTCGGATCTTCTGAAGCCCATTTCATTTCGTTCGGATTACGACAATCATCACAGCCCGTTTGGAGAACATTAATCAGAAGCTACTCGGTAAACATGGTGCAATTATATTAAGTAACTTTTAGCACCGGGTATAATACCTTAACCCAAAAAAAATGTGGCGTTTAGTACCGCCTATAATAGCTATGTATAAACGAAAACTTAGCTCAGATCAATGGATGCTTGGGTTGTGCCCGTGGAGGTTGCTGTGACAACTATTTGTCGTACACTACCATCCTTCCACCTTGAACATCAAGAGAACATAGCTAAACGATCATCACAGCCAAGCGGAACACGCGACCGACAGATAAATAATATCTATCTGGTGATGTTTATCTGGAAATGTGATGTGAGGCGGTGATCTTATGTAATCGATATATGTTAAGTAATGACGTACAGATTGAAAACGGGCCACAAAACATAGACTTACCCCAGGCCAGAAACCATGGACTCAGTTAACCGAATACAGGCTCGAAGCAAAATAGCATTTAATTTCGCGGCACGTTTCCATAGGTTCCTCACCAAATGAGTGGCGTAGCTCAGATCAATGGATATCACCAGTCCAGGTTTGTATTCAATGGATATCACCAGTCCAGGTTTCACCAGTCCAGGTTTCTATTCAGTGAGCAGCCTAGCTCAGATCAACGGATATCACCAGTCCAAGTTTGTATTCAATGAGTAGCGTAGCTCAGATCAACGGATATCGTGTGTCAGATCAATGCATATCGTGTGTTCTTGATGCAGCAATTAGGGTACATTATTGTGGTAGGAATTTGACCGATTAAAGTGGAAGCCATTTGACAGCCCCCTTTTCCAGTTTCATGTAATTGGTCCCACTCCTTCATCGCCGAAGGTTTTTGTCTCTGACCAAACGCCTGTAAAAGATTTAATATCAATGTGAGATTGAAGATTATTTAGTACGATAAAAGATTGAGTCTTCAAAATGTATCCCCAACCCCAAGTCATCAGTATTGCCACATACGCAATGTCATTAGCCTGGTTTTATACACTATAAGATAAAATGTCCGGGGTGAGCTTGCAAAACAAACAAACCACTATTCAAAGTCTCAAAAATTTTGATATGCAGGCTGATACAAAAGAAAGAATCATGAATACACTATACAAAAGTAGTTAATCAAATTACCTTGGGACACACAATTTGTATACTACTGATTGTTGATGTTAGGTGCATACACTTTCCTTTAACAACTCATCATCACCACTCAACGGTAAACCGCTACTAATATAATGAGGTGCCGCTACACAATCTATTTAAACATTAGTGGAAGCACCAGCTCCCAACAGCTAATTTGTATGACTGGTGGGTATCGGTGCCAAAAGGTTCAAGCCACCATCATAATGTCTACGATCACAAACCATATAGGAGTAGTTATCTAGATATTTATTCAACTTTTCTAATATTATATTCCATCACATAATATATCAAGTTCGTAATCGCAAAGGTGCAACAAAAGTCAGTTTTTCACATTAGCAAACAAAATAAGCATAACATCAAGAACCTAACAACAATGAAAGACATTACAAATGCTCAGAACAATCATACACGAAATTTATCCTCTAAAAGCTAATACAGTAATCGAATCGGCAAAAACATGACATAATTAAGTACATGAACTTAGGTATAGAAAAGAATAATTGAACAAATCCGGAAAAAGAAGACATACTCTTATCAATATATCATGTGCCTAATCAAGAAACCACATAAACCGAAACCACTTATGCCCCCTTATTTATCTACATCATAAACGGCGTTCAAAAACGCGTAAGCACAACACACTACCATAGAAATCGCAAACCCACCAGCGGAGGAAACAGAGCTTCCAGAACAGTGGCAAGAAGATCATTAGTATGGATTAGAAAGAGGCGGTCAGGTTAACAAAGGCCACGTATGAAGCAAATTGGACACATGTTATCGCTGCTGAGATACGGCCCAAAAAAGAGAAATATGTGGGAGACACGGCCCAAGAAAGAGAAACCCGGCCCGCTATATTATCCTATATATTTAAAAGGCATGAATGCTCTTTGATCATGAACAGTCTGTCGGTGGTGTTTTGGACGGTAGAGATGCACACGATCTATGATTTTAACTGACCATATTTGATATGCGCACTGTTCATGCAACTGTAGAATGCACAGTGGCCTTATTACACACTGTTTATATTTAGTACATCCACTATGTTCCAGATCCATCCATCCACACTTCCACCACCACCTTTATATCTGTTGAATCTGTGTATATTTAGTTCATCCATTGTTCCAGATCCATCCACAATTCCACCAACGCCTTAATGTTTGTTTTTAGGAAGACACCAGATCAGAGCTACGTGAGAGATCTCTTATGTCAAGGTTTGATTTTTTTTTTTTTTTTTTTTTTTTTTTTTTTTTTTACAAAGATTCAATCTTTTGTAATATAAACATAAGTTTTCAATAGTTTGTTGGGGTTTATCTTTGTGTTGAATTTCATGATTTCATAACAAAGATAATTTTTCTAATTTCAGTGACCTTATCTTCATCTTTTGTGGTGTTTCTTTTTTCATTTTTCAAGTTTAGTTTCAAACTCCAAAAACCAAATAACTTCCAAGATTGACACAATTTGACACTTAAGCGAGGTCAAGTTATTTTATTGGATATAAAAACATTTAATTGTGCAATCATAGGATCCAAACAAAAATTGTTGTACACATGTGCATATATAACTACATAAAAGAAAATGAGTTTGGTGCAATTATATGGTTGATCAGATGATGGTTATGTTTGTTTCATGAACACCAATTGTTTGATGAAATGGCTAAATGAACAAAAAAATTTCAATTCTTACAAACATTTGTGCAAAAAAAAAGTGTGCAACCTTTAATAGAAGTAAACATTTGTTAGTTTCTTTGTATTTACAGGATACTCCAATCAGGTCTCTTGAAGATGGTTTGATGTCTTCAAATAGCTGATAGAGTTGAATCGTTGTTTAAAGGTACATTTACAATCGACTTACACATATCGATACTTATTTTAGCTGGTAATTAACAATGTTGTTGCTTCTTTATGGGTTTTTTCAGCAACAGTAGGAGTAGGAGAAGGAGAAGGGAGCAAGGGAAAAGCGGAAGGGAGCAAGCAGGCACCACCAGAAGCTGCATCCAAAACTGCATCAACAATGGATTCTACACCTACCGGTGAGTTGATATTATTTTTCATCTCTTTTCTTTTTACTTGATTGTTAGGATCGAGATTACGAGGTGGTTATGTTGAGGACACATTTGGGTTATCTATTTTTTTTAGCTTTATAGGATTAATTTAATTTGGAAAAGCTCACTTTTTCGTCTTATGAGCTCATGCTTTACTTGATAACCTCATAAGCCGGAAATAATGAACCTACACGCTTTTCCAAATTCAGCTAAGCCAACAAAGTAGGCTAATTCCGGCGGCCCCAACGTAGGTTCATTGTTATACGAGAAAGTTACCTACATTTCTATGGTTATTAATGGGGTTAATTTGCAGATGAAAAAACGAACGAGTTGTGCAGTCAACACCGATCCATGTACAGAGTCCTGCAAGCCACCAGCGGCAGCACGAAATAAAAGATGCGGTCACGGCTACTTCAGAGGCTAATACCAAATGATTAGCACCAAATTTACCATGTCAAGAATTACATAGAGGTAAACTTTGATGTTCATTTTGCTCCTTTACTACGAATCACATTAACAGTGCAAAAAAATAAAATAAAGGAGATGTTACTGTTAGGTTGAGTTCAGTACCATGCCTTGCACCATTGAACTTGATTCAGCATATGCATATAAGCAGTTTGCCATAATCAGTTTGCCATAATCAACATTCAGCATATGCATATAACCAGTTTGATTCTACTCTGTACCATGCTTCTACTCTGGTTATTTGCATTGGCTGATTCAGCATATGCATATAACCAGTTTGATTCTACTCTGTACCATGCTTCTACTCTGGTTATTTGCATTGGCTGATTCAGCATATGCATAGGTTGAGTTCAGTACCATGCTTCTACTCTGTTTTGTAACTTGATTGCATCGGCTGAATGTTGAATTATAAAAAATAAAAAAAATAAAAAAAGGAACAAAAAAAGGTACATGTCGTAGCACCTATAGTTAAAAAAAACAATACTTTAAATATTTGCTGGATGTTGTTCTAGCATGATTTTAGAGGTGGTGATATGGTAGGGATGGGAAACGGGTCAAAAAGGGTTGATTTTGAAATGAGTAGTTTTTTTAGTATGGCTTGAAATGGGTCCGGCCAGGTTAATGGCCTTCGCATAAATATATGTAGAATGTAATGTTCAAAGGAAACCACATTCAAAACAAACTTAAGCTACGAGCTTGAAAACTAGCCTCCAAATTAAAATTGTTGTTGCTATGGAGTTTCAATTAGTCTTTAACCTTTCATTACAAAGCTACACATTTGTAGTTTATATTGAACCAGTGAGATATAATTTTGTTTAATTTGTTAGTACTTAAACAGATAAGATATAAATTAAAGAAAATTAAAACATAATTATTGTTTCCATTTAAACAACATAAGAGGTCAACTATAGAATGAGATGATGAAGTAGTGGGCATGATGTATGGAAGGCAAAATAATCGTTGAAACGTTAAGTGTAAGTGAAGGCACATCATGCATTTGTAATGACATACAGCTGAAAATAGTATTTAATGTTATTTATGTCTCCCCAATAGCATGTTGACCTTCATGAATGCTTAGTAATACATTATATCTTCATTATTGGCTCAACTTCATTACAATGGTGGCGCAACAGTGTATGTGTACTTTCTCATACAAATTTCACACCTACTATTTGTCTAATTGAACTATATACTAATAAGCTTTTGATAAATCTGGTACAGGTGTATCTAGCTTCATGTATTGCACGTCGATTAACTTGAAAAGATGGGCAGTACCGTTGATCAGTTTCGCCTCATCCCGGGTTAATATTGCCTTGCTAAAACAAGATTGACGACCGACTATTGTAACTTGAAAAAGCTATTAAACCTGAGGTAAGTTATGATTTTGTAAGCATGTATATTTTTTACTATGTAAAAGTTTACTTCTTTTAATAGGTGCATCGAAACTAACAACTGCATTTGATTTATTGGTGATAATACAGGTTGAAACACACCCCTTGGACCACACACCTTGAACCAAACCCCCTGGTCCACACCCCTTGAACAGTTAGCTAAATGTATGGTTCAGGTTTTTAATATAAGCTAAACGTTCTATTAATTGTGGAATAAGTTGTTAAATGCTTATACGCAAAAAGGAGTCCTTATCTCTCTTACGATTCTATGTTATCATACATCTGCCATATTTGTCTAATTGAACTATTTCCATTCGAATGTTGTGATTGGAAAGTAAGCATCTCAAGTTCTCAGCTAAACAAACACATCTTCTTTGAAAAATGTGAACCTTCTTCTTTTGTTGATAATTGCAGGTGGATAAACAATCTACCCATTTTTTTTTAAATCTCAATGTAAACGAAGAAAAAACGCTACTGCTATAGCAAAACACAACGAAACAATGTGTATTTTGTTAACTCACTTTTTGGAATGTATCATATTTTTTCCCTTTATATTTAGCACTTTATTATAGTTTCTCATGTTTAATGGTGTACATGTTGTGAAATATGTAGGCCTTATTCATATACAAGTTAAATGTCGCAGTAAGTGAATTACCCTCTTACCCTTGCAAAACTTTAATGTGTTACTCTTTGTTGTCAACAACTTTCTTTTCATTTCGTAGGATGCACTTGCGGATTCAGAGTTAGATTCTGATACGGTTTCAGGTCATTGCAACAACCGCGGACTGGAAATAGTGCTCACACAACTCCAGCTCGGTTATTGATTGTATAAGAATTTGTATGTAGTTGCAAAAGAGTTGCTATGAATTTAAGAAACATGTGACAATGGTAACTCAATAATGTGTTTCCGGGTTTCACATGATGTCTTAATCATAAAGTCAAAACACACGCATATACTAACAATTGCATCTAAATAAACATTATCACAACGAACCCGCAGCAACACGCGGGTTACCCCGCTCGTTTTTTTAATTTACCGGGCACGTTTCCATAAGTTTCCTCGCCAAATGATTCTATATATAATATATTATCAAAATTATCACATTTTTCACTTTTGACTCACCTTAGCCGCTTAGAGGGCCATAAATACACATTTTCCTCCTATTGGTGACTCCATTTTTAGATTGACTCCATTTTCGATCTTATATATATCTTTAACGTGACTTCAACTCACAACCTCTACATTATTGAGCTACTCATATACCACTTGGCCAAAAGGCCTTTAGTACTTAGATTGGCATTTATTTTGCTTCTTGAAATGAAGCATATTGTCCTCCTCAATATAAATAAGAAATCTTATTATTAAGAACGTGATAAGCTACCAGCAGTCTCTTACATACAAAAGGGTCTTTTTATATGCAAATGTTTTAGAATTAATAGATTCAGTATAAAAAAAAAAAAAAAAAAAAAAAAAAAAAAAACAAACACAAAAAAATGAAGTCAAAACTTCAAATAACTGGAAGTCACATCCAAAGATGATGAGCGAACGATGAATATCCACGAGTGATGAAATATATGTGACCACTGTCCCACATGGAGAACTCACATAGGGCTATGTTATACTAAACGATTAGATTATGTAATAACCAAACTTATAACGTGACGTTCCTCTTTCGAGTCGTGTAATATCCTTTACGTACTTACATGACCATAGATGCAGTTCGTTCATACTTGAATCAAGTAGTTCTGTAAGGGGCTGTTTCTTTTTTCTTTTAGTGAAAGGATTGAACCCACTTAACATTTAATATTATCACTTTTTTAAGTATGGCCCATAAAAATCCCTTAAATGGTCTATATCTACAAGAGATAGAAATTCACATCCTCCCCAATAAGATGCTTGGACAGACATAGGACCCACACATCCCTTAGCTACACATCCCTTAGCTATGAAAAAAATAAACAACCCCTATGTTCTTTTAGCATTTGTACACACCAAGGGTTGTTTATTTTTTTCTTAGCTAAAAATGTGTGGGTCTCATGTCTGTCCAAGCATAAATCTAATGTGTGAATTCAACACGGATTTATCCTTGCTTTTCCATACAATAAAAACTACAAAATTGATATAATACTTGCAACAATTTTGCAAACATGTTAAATGTCTTAAAACAATCAAATACAAAAGAATTCACAACACTTAGCTACACACCCACTCACAATCAAAAGATTCTTTCTAACTTACAAGATGAACTAGAATTCTAGAAATAGTGTAGTTCATATAGGGTACCCTTCGATCAATTCAAAAAGGTGATGAAGCTTATGGTTTGGGGTCCTTATTAAAACAGATTTCCACACAATCCATGTATATTTGATATAAACTGAAATGAGACTTAAAAAAAGCTCTTAACAGGCGACCTTCCAACAGCTTTCATTAGGTTAGCGACTTCAAGAACCCTAGCCATCTTTGTTCCCCTGATCGACTCAGCTGATGTTCTCCTTTCCTCGGCTTTCTGATGTGCTTTTGCTATCTCGTTTTCCATCTTTTCCATTGCTCTCGCTTTCTTTTCCTCCAGTTTCCTCTACACAAGATACAAGATAGAGGATGAATATAAACAAGCAAAGACCAACAAATATTTAACTTATCGTTATAAAGGTGTCTCATCAACCGATAGGTTGTTGGTTTAAGTCTCAACAGGACCAACGTGAGTTGGTATTTGCCTATTTGCTTTCAAAATATTCTGAAATAAACAAGGATAAAGATCCTCTCATCATGTTAGCATATGACAAGTTACTTTTGCAAGAAATTGTCCCACTTCAAGTAAAATTTTGAACATTTAGGGCGAGACAAAATGGGCGGGCACGGGTGGTCTGGTGTCCGAGTCGATTGGTCAACGACGACTACTTCACTTATTAGATTAGTATTAGCCGCCTGTCCCGGAATGGGATGGAATAGAAAAAACGGGAATCGCCCACTTTTGTAACTCCACTCACAATATTTACCAACATGATCTATCATGTTCAGTCTCGTGTTCATTTGAACATGATAGATCATGTTGGTAAATATTGTGAGTAGAGTTACAAATTAAATTGGGCCTTCAAATTTTACTTGAAGTGGGACAATTTCTTGCAAATATTACTTGTTTATAGGCTAACATAACCTATCACGTTCAAATAAACATGAGAAGATCTATATGTAATAAACAAACCTTCAAAGAACGATAAATGTTAGTGTGGCATAGAATTAGAATTTGGTGCTAAATTGTCATTTTATCAACATATTTGTAGCGAAAAGTAAAAAATTATGTTTCGAATGTGCATATATAATTACATACTTCGACTTTCTTCATTTTCAAAGTTGCCTTCTGAACCTGCTCACTCTCCCACCCTTTTATGATAGCATCTTCACATTTGAACCTATTTGTAATCTCGGCGATCTTAGCATTCTTCCATGCAATTATCTTCGATTCAACCTCTTCTTTCTTTACACTTCTCCCAGGCACCGACATCTCCCTCCCATTTCTACGTGCACGAGACAAAGAAGGATGCAACATACCATCAACTTGATCATAGTCTTCATCATTGACACGGTTATTACCACCTTCATTTTCGACTCCCAAGCTATACAAACATAAATCCAAAAAGGAGACGAAAAGTGCCCACCGATTAAAGTGTTGCAATGAGTAACTGGGCTCAGATCTGAAAGTAGGGTTCACTTCACAGAAACATCCGTATTCCGTGGTGGCTGCAAACAAAGACAGTTTCATAGTAACTATTTAGAGTACCCAGTCCGTTTGTTGCCCTGCCAAAGACAGTTTCATAGTAACTACTTAAGAGTACCCCGTCCGTTTGTTGCCCTGCCAACCTACGGTCGGATTTCTGAAGCCCATTTCATTTCGTTCGGATTACGACAATCATCACAGCCCGTTTGGAGAACATTAATCAAAAGCTACTCGGTAAACATGGTGCAATTATATTAAGTAACTTTTAGCACCGGGTATAATACCTTAACCCAAAAAAAATGTGGCGTTTAGTACCGCCTATAATAGCTATGTATAAACGAAAACTTAGCTCAGATCAATGGATGCTTGGGTTGTGCCCGTGGAGGTTGCTGTGACAACTATTTGTCGTACACTACCATCCTTCCACCTTGAACATCAAGAGAACATAGCTAAACGATCATCACAGCCAAGCGGAACACGCGACCGACAGATAAATAATATCTATCTGGTGATGTTTATCTGGAAATGTGATGTGAGGCGGTGATCTTATGTAATCGATATATGTTAAGTAATGACGTACAGATTGAAAACGGGCCACAAAACATAGACTTACCCCAGGCCAGAAACCATGGACTCAGTTAACCGAATACAGGCTCGAAGCAAAATAGCATTTAATTTCGCGGCACGTTTCCATAGGTTCCTCACCAAATGAGTGGCGTAGCTCAGATCAATGGATATCACCAGTCCAGGTTTGTATTCAATGGATATCACCAGTCCAGGTTTCTATTCAGTGAGCAGCCTAGATCAGATCAACGGATATCACCAGTCCAAGTTTGTATTCAATGAGTAGCGTAGCTCAGATCAACGGATATCGTGTGTCAGATCAATGCATATCGTGTGTTCTTGATGCAGCAATTAGGGTACATTATTGTGGTAGGAATTTGACCGATTAAAGTGGAAGCCATTTGACAGCCCCCTTTTCCAGTTTCATGTAATTGGTCCCACTCCTTCATCGCCGAAGGTTTTTGTCTCTGACCAAACGCCTGTAAAAGATTTAATATCAATGTGAGATTGAAGATTATTTAGTACGATAAAAGATTGAGTTTGATATGCAGGCTGATACAAAAGAAAGAATCATGAATACATTATACAAAAGTAGTTAATCAAATTACCTTGGGACACACAATTTGTATACTACTGATTGTTGATGTTAGGTGTATACACTTTCCTTTAACAACTCATCATCACCACTCAACGGTAAACCGCTACTAATATAATGAGGTGCCGCTACACAATATATTTAAACATTAGTGGAAGCCCAGCTCCCAACAGCTAATTTGATTGACTGGTGGGTATCGGTGCCAAAAGGTTCAAGCCACCATCATAATGTCTACGATCACAAACCATATAGGAGTAGTTATCTAGATATTTATTCACTTTTTCTAATATTATATTCCATCACATAATATATCAAGTTCGTAATCGCAAAGGTGCAACAAAAGTCAGTTTTTCACATTAGCAAACAAAATAAGCATAACATCAAGAACCTAACAACAATGAAAGACATTACAAATGCTCAGAACAATCATACACGAAATTTATCCTCTAAAAGCTAATACAGTAATCGAATCGGCAAAAACATGACATAATTAAGTACATGAACTTAGGTATAGAAAAGAATAATTGAACAAATCCGGAAAAAGAAGACATACTCTTATCAATATATCATGTGCCTAATCAAGAAACCACATAAACCGAAACCACTTATGCCCCCTTATTTATCTACATCATAAACGGCGTTCAAAAACGCGTAAGCACAACACACTACCATAGAAATCGCAAACCCACCAGCGGAGGAAACAGAGCTTCCAGAACAGTGGCAAGAAGATCATTAGTATGGATTAGAAAGAGGCGGTCAGGTTAACAAAGGCCACGTATGAAGCAAATTGGACACATGTTATCGCTGCTGAGATACGGCCCAAAAAAGAGAAATATGTGGGAGACACGGCCCAAGAAAGAGAAACCCGGCCCGCTACATTTTTTTAATTTACCGGGCACGTTTCCATAAGTGTCCTCGCCAAATGATTCTATATATAATATAACTAGCCTATAAACCCGTGATAAATCACGGGTGGCTTATAAATTTTTTGCAATTAACCGTTCAAACATATAAAGTAACAATAACAAAATGTTAATTCTCAAAACAAAAGTATTCCAGCCGCTTTAACCTGATCCTCACGTGGGCGATTCCTCATAAAACTCATGTTGGTTAATGTCAATAACAGACATAGCAATGTCATTCCTACTCCTCTTCCCTGAAACCCTCGTCACATTTTGCACAATCTATGTCACCGGCACTGCCATTGCTCCCTGATTATTCTCACCTGACCAGTCAACGAATAACTAAATGACACGTATGCAAAAAATGTCAGCTACCAAAATATGCTTTCTGTAATCAGTTCCTACATAAAAGATTCACATATTAATCAAATGAACTTAAATCAAAACGCAAAATAAAAATAAAATTCTAAAGCTGTCTCTTTACCACTAATCACACATCTAATTCCATACTTTAAACAAAGAAACATAATAAGCCAATTTATGTGAAATAATCAATTGTGAAAGATATCAGAAACCATGGCTCCTGATATGGCTGTGAAATTCCCGTTTTCCGAAATTGCCATATAATTTGAATTTTTCCTAAGTGCTATGAACCTTATTAAATAATTAAGACTTACGTTATGTGATAATCAAATTAGCGTGACATTTAAATCAAGTTCTTAAGAAATTAAATGAGCGAATACAACTATTGTATATATATCCTAAACATAGCTTCCATAAACCAATATATTTTTGTTTTCCCTAAACTCCTATATATTTCTTTAATGCTTACCATATGTATCCATAAAATAGACATATGCACTTAAATAATTTCACATATATACGCCTAAAGTCAAATTAATGGAACTGAACCTTTTTATTTGTGTACACAATTCAAATAAAAATAAGACCAAATTCGTGATTTGACATAAATATAGAAGGCCCCATTCTAGTTCCTTGATTGATGGCTTTTCCTTATTTTATGCATTCCTTTTCATGGCAACATCATAAGTACCGAATATCAAGATTGTTTTGTCTCGAAATCAAATCACAACAAATATTTTCCTCAATCTCTTTATTTTGAGGGCCACAATAAAAAGCACTACACCTACCATTTCAAATTAAGAATAAAGGGCGGCTTATCCTTTTATTTCTCCATTATGTCGACACTAAGCACTCATATAACCTGAACTTATAATTCCTCAATTTGACCCATATTGATTTGAACCCATTACCCAGCACGCCTATGTGCCCACCTCTACTGAATCGTAATAGCTACACCTGAGATAAATTAGGCATTAAGAACAAAAATTACCTCGGCCTAAAAGGCTGAAAGATATATTATTGCATTTGGTGGAAGCGGATGCCATATTTTAGATATGACCTGCACGCACTAATGTTGGCCTATGAGCAGGCATACATGTGGCCCTTGCAACCTCTGATGCTGACCTCCTTCATCATGTTGGCTGGTTGCCGCCATTCTAGTAATTGATAGAATAGCTACTGCGCCAATCCCTGTGGTGTTTTACAAAAACCCATCTTAGTTTGACTTTCTAGTCTAGCTTGAAGTTTTAACTCTAGAACTGACAGAAAAAAATAACATCTCTACCAAGAAAATACAACTAATTATTATATATGTCATTAGACAAGGCATGGTGAAAATGTTAATCAAGAATATGGTTTCTTTGTATGTTACCCATGTAACCCATCGTATAATATTTCTATTTACATGGCTGGCAAAATACTATTGAAAAGGGGAAAGAAATCAACAAATAAAATGAAGATTCAAAGTTTTGAATTTGAATTTGAATTTCAAATGAAACTAACAAAATTTTTACCTAGACAGATTCTTTGCGGCTTTAAGTCAAGCACACTTTCTTGTAAAACCTGCAAAAACCATATTATAGAACAAATAAGAAACATAGTATCAACTAAAATTGACGTCAAATATTGATGAAGCACTAAAGTTAATCAATGCAGCCAATTAATATTGTTAAACACAGTAATAAGAAACATAGTATCAACTAAAATTGACGTCAAATAACACGTACTATCAAACTACTTGCAGCATCCAAAACACAGCCTCAAATAAGCAGTTACCAAAATATGAAAAGGAATAATCATCGTTGCACTAAATAAGGTGTGGAATTTTTACGTTGCCCAAAATACTACAACCAAAATCTAAAATGATCTGTTAAATTGAGTAATGAGTTGAACTAACCTTTCCTTGCAATCACAGTACCTCTTATTAGTTGCACAAATGATCCGTTAATTTAGTAATATACCCATCGTCAGATTGATGCACAACACATCCACTTAAAAGTTGCTCTTCAAAATCCTTTTCACTGGAAACAACCACAATTTTGACCATAATGAACATTGTTGACAAAATCAGCACTTAACTATGATGATCAACAAAACATTCTAAGTTTTCAAAATGCTATGGAGTGTATACTTTCTTCATCATTTATTTGAAAAAGTATATCATGTTAACAAATTCATCTAACCCATTATATTAAAAACCAACTCCTTATAACAAAGTAGAAACGGAATGATGAACACCCTTGCTTGTAACCATTTTATATAGATTTAGGCAACAATTTTAGTATATTTAAAAAACTAACTAACCTTTAAAACGGAAATCAGTAATCTTGCTTGGAAACCTGCAAAACACACAAATCTTAACCAATCTTAGAGGTTAAAACAATCATAAAATAACAAAAAGCTTTAAGCTCCATATCTAAATTAAGCTAAAATACAAACATATTAAGTAACACAGAACAAAAAATAAATCTTACATTATGACCATAAATAGATTGATCGAAGTTGTTCTCCCTCTCGAAAGTTGCATCCTGAATAAAAGCAAAAAACAAAAAAAACAAACACTTTCGAAAACCCCCCCAACATAAATTGCGTTATCAAAACAAATTTGATAACAAATCTAAGAAAGGTATTAAAAGGGAAACAGAAAAGATACCAGCTTGACAAATCGATTGGAGAAAAACCCTACAGACATAGGTTTGATTGTATTTGTTTTTGGAAATTTTAGGTAAAGGTATCTAAGGAATGAAGAAAATGAAGATTAATCATATGAATGAAAATGATATTGTATAGAAGCAAGTACTGTAATACAGTTTTGAATTTGAATTCTCGAATGAAGAGAAAGTGAGGTAGAAGAAAAAGTGTCTGCAAAATTTTAATAGGAAGTATAGATTGAATTGTCAACTGCTGCTGATGTGGATTAAGTGACATGGCTTTAGTGACGTGGTGGGAATGCCAACATGGCTTTAATGAGCTGTCAACATTTTCAAAAAAACTTTGGTTTATTATATATATAGATATACGCCTAAAGTCAAATTAATGGAACTGAACCTTTTTATTTGTGTACACAATTCAAATAAAAATAAGACCAAATTCGTGATTTGACATAAATATAGAAGGCCCCATTCTAGTTCCTTGATTGATGGCTTTTCCTTATTTTATGCATTCCTTTTCATGGCAACATCATAAGTACCGAATATCAAGATTGTTTTGTCTCAAAATCAAATCACAACAAATATTTTCCTCCATCTCTTTATTTTGAGGGCCACAATAAAAAGCACTACACCTACCATTTCAAATTAAGAATAAAGGGCGGCTTATCCTTTTATTTCTCCATTATTCCTCTTATTGGTGACTCCATTTTTAGATTGACTCCATTTTCGATCTTATATATATCTTTAACGTGACTTCAACTCACAACCTCTACATTATTGAGCTACTCATATACCACTTGGCCAAAAGGCCTTTGGTACTTAGATTGGCATTTATTTTGCTTCTTGAAATGAAGCATATTGTCCTCCTCAATATAAATAAGAAATCTTATTATTAAGAACGTGATAAGCTACCAGCAGTCTCTTACATACAAAAGGGTCTTTTTATATGCAAATGTTTTAGAATTAATAGATTCAGTAAAAAAAAAAAAAAAAAAAAAATGAAGTCAAAACTTCAAATAACTGGAAGTCACATCCAAAGATGATGAGCGAACGATGAATATCCACGAGTTACGCGATTTGCATATAAAAATAAGAAAATAATTCGGAAAAACTTGTAACTTCAAAAAAATTCGAAGCTTCGAGTGATGAAATATATGTGACCACGGTCCCACATGGAGAACTCACATAGGGCTATGTTATACTAAACGATTAGATTATGTAATAACCAAACTTATAACGTGACGTTCCTCTTTCGAGTCGTGTAATATCCTTTACGTACTTACATGACCATAGATGGAGTTCGTTCATACTTGAATCAAGTAGTTCTGTAAGGGGCTGTTTCTTTTTTCTTTTAGTGAAAGGATTGAACCCACTTAACATTTAATATTATTACTTTTTTAAGTATGGCCCATAAAAATATCTTAAATGGTCTATATCTACAAGAGATAGAAATTCACATCCTCCCCAATAAGATGCTTGGACAGACATAGGACCCACACATCCCTTAGCTAAGAAAAAAAAAATAAACAACCCCTAAGTTCTTTTAGCATTTGTACACACCAAGGGTTGTTTATTTTTTTCTTAGCTAAAAATGTGTGGGTCTCATGTCTGTCCAAGCATAAATCTAATGTGTGAATTCAACACGGATTTATCCTTGCTTTTCCATACAATAAAAACTACCAAATTGATATAATACTTGCAACAATTTTGCAAACATGTTAAATGTCTTAAAACAATCAAATACAAAAGAATTCACAACACTTAGCTACACACCCACTCACAATCAAAAGATTTTTTCTAACTTACAAGATGAACTAGAATTCTAGAAATAGTGTAGTTCATATAGGGTACCCTTCGATCAATTCAAAAAGGTGATGAAGCTTATGGTTTGGGGTCCTTATTAAAACAGATTTCCACACAATCCATGTATATTTGATATAAACTGAAATGAGACTTAAAAAAAGCTCTTAACAGGCGACCTTCCAACAGCTTTCATTAGGTTAGCGACTTCAAGAACCCTAGCCATCTTTGTTCCCCTGATCGACTCAGCTGATGCTCTCCTTTCCTCGGCTTTCTGATGTGCTTTTGCTATCTCGTTTTCCATCTTTTCCATTGCCCTCGCTTTCTTTTCCTCCAGTTTCCTCTACACAAGATACAAGATAGAGGGATGAATATAAACAAGCAAAGACCAACAAATATTTAACTTATCGATATAAAGGTGTGTCATCAACCGATAGGTTGTTGGTTTAAGTCTCAACAGGACCAACGTGAGTTGGTATTTGCCTATTTGCTTTCAAAATATTCTGAAATAAACAAGGATAAAGATCCTCTCATCATGTTAGCATATGACAAGTTACTTTTGCAAGAAATTGTCCCACTTCAAGTAAAATTTTGAACATTTAGGGCGAGACAAAATGGGCGGGCACGGGCGGTCTGGTGTCCGAGCCGATTGGTCAACGACGACTACTTCACTTATTAGATTAGTATTAGCCGCCTGTCCCGGAATGGGATGGAATAGAAAAAACGGGAATCGCCCACTTTTGTAACTCCACTCACAATATTTACCAACATGATCTATCATGTTCAGTCTCGTGTTCATTTGAACATGATAGATCATGTTGGTAAATATTGTAAGTAGAGTTACAAATTAAATTGGGCCTTCAAATTTTACTTGAAGTGGGACAATTTCTTGCAAATATTACTTGTTTATAGGCTAACATAACCTATCATGTTCAAATAAACATGAGAAGATCTATATGTAATAACCAAACCTTCAAAGAACGATAAATGTTAGTGTGGCATAGAATTAGAATTTGGTGCTAAATTGTCATTTTATCAACATATTTGTAGCGAAAAGTAAAAAATTATGTTTCGAATGTGCATATATAATTACATACTTCGACTTTCTTCATTTTCAAAGTTGCCTTCTGAACCTGCTCACTCTCCCACCCTTTTATGATAGCATCTTCACATTTGAACCTATTTGTAATCTCGGCGATCTTAGCATTCTTCCATGAAATTATCTTCGATTCAACCTCTTCTTTCTTTACACTTCTCCCAGGCACCGACATCTCCCTCCCATTTCTACGTGCACGAGACAAAGAAGGATGCAACATACCATCAACTTGATCATAGTCTTCATCATTGACACGGTTATTACCACCTTCATTTTCGACTCCCAAGCTCCCTATCACTGATCCTGCCACTACCAATGTACTATTATCAGCACTCATATTTGAAAAACTGTCACTTGTGTCCATGGATAAAGATGATCTAAGAGTATGGTGGTTCGGTCAGGGGAGAATGGATGATGGGGTTAAAGCATGTATGTCCCTAATCAAATTGTCATCGCCATTCGGGTTTTGTTCTTCTGTGTTAGTGCTAGCAACCCCTTGATAAGTAGACATTCAAATGTGTATCAAGAATGTTATTTTCAGGTAAATGTGTTGCAATTTAGTATGGCCAGTTATAATATATATATGCATTGTAATATAACAATTTGTCTGCATATGAATATTAAATCCTATTAGGATGCTTCCTTTTTAGTATCATAATCTCAATGTCATAGTCCAATATGAAGTTTTACAATATTATTATAAGTAGGGATGGCAACGAGTCGGGTTCGGGGCGGGTTTTAGCGAACCCGTACCCGTTTATAATATCCAAACCCGCCCAAATACCAGATTATTATTATCCATCAGGTTATCGGTTTTCCCCGCGGGTATCGGTTATCCCTAATTAAAATCATCGTTGTACAACTCAACATAAAAAAGAAACCAAAACACCCTAATATATTCAAAGTTTTAGAAGTTAAAGAAAACGACTTCAATATTCGTACTATTTGAAGATTAAAGAGTTAATGTGTCATGTGTGTGAGAATTAAAGCGTCAAGTGTAAGTGTTAGTTTGTAATTACCAAGATATATGCTATTAAGGAGTAAAGTAGAAAAAAAATTGTACAAGGTTAAGAGCTCAAAACTTATTAGGACCTTATATAAATTAGCAAAAAAAACGGGTACAAATTCGGGTATACGGGTATGGATACGGGTACGGGTAAACGGGCGGGTATTACTAGAACCCGTACCCGAAAAGAAAAGAATATATCTACCCAAACCCTTATCCAAACCCGCGAACCCGTCCCCGAACCCGACCCAACCGGTTCGGGTTTCGGTTTTCCCCATCGGTTTCGGGTGCTTTTGCCATCCCTAATTATAAGTTTATAACCTTAGATATAAAGTGATTGGAGTAGTTCAAAGAAAATTAGCAAAGGAACAAAGATTGAGAAAACGCGTTCTTGATTTGTTTTAGAACTTAGAGCATGCATAACAATAACACCATAACACCAATAACACCGTCCACGTCAGCGCCACATCAGCTTTAACATTTCACCTTAACATCCCCAAAAAAACACCCACAACAATAACATCCCAATAACATCAATAACATTTCATATTTTCAATTTCAACCCCTAAACTAAAACAAACACTTCATTTATTAAACTAAAACAAACACTTCATTAAAATTGAAAACATATTACAATACGAGATTAAAAAATAAAATAAAAAATTACAACGAAATAAAAAAATACACTGCAAATAAAACGTTACAACAAATTAAAGGAAATGACGAGAATACGATCTACTGACGAGGTTTCAAGTTATATTTTTTGATGATTCGATCTTTTTCCTCATTGATCCAATCCACGGCCATTGGATCTTGCCCTTTAGTAGGCGTCATCAAAAACTTTATCTCTTCCAACCTTGTTATTGTGAGATCTTTTTCCTGTTGGGCCCGATACGCCGCTTCGGCGGTTTCACGTTTCAAACGATACTCGTTTGCCATAGTTTCGGTGAAATAAGTTGACGAGCTCGTTCCTCCAGTGCTTGCTCCCCCAATACTTGTTGTGCTCTCGGATCTTGCTTTCTTGGTAGCACGTTTCTTTCCCATGGGGCGTGGTTGTTCATCATTACCAAACAAAGCCTCGTTTGTTTGGCTTGGCACATCGCCGGTTAAATCAACCGGTTCCGGCGTGTCCCATTTCTTATAATGACGCAAAACCTCCCAAGCGTCATCGAGACCAAACGGTGCTCCTTTGTTTTCCTCACGATACCATTGCTTTGCCCATTTCATCACATCCAGCTCACTTTCCCCGCTTCGTTGATCCCGTTGCGCACGTATGTAACAAGCGTTGAACTTTGTGCATATGCCGTTCAACGTTTTCCATTTGCTTGACATCATGTCCTTGGTGCGCCGTTGAAAGTTGTTTCTATTGAACTCATTTCTGACCCGATACCAAAACGTATCTCTGGGTTGGCACTTTCCAACTTTCGGATCCTCCGAAACAGCTATGTAACACCTTGCAAGTAATGCTTCCTCTGCTGAAGTCCAACGCGCAGTAACGACAACCTCCTCTTCATCAGAATCAATTGGTTCGGGCTCGGGGTCTTTGGATTTTTTTGATTTTCGCTTAATACGACCTTTTCCTTTTTTTGGAGGAGATGTGGGTGTGTCAGCAACATCATGTGTTTCAGTTTGTGACTGTTGTGAATGTTGTGTGAATTGTAGATTTTGAAAGTTGGAGTTTAAGGTGCTTTGTTGGTTTTGTTGTTGCCAATACAGAAATGTTTGATGTTGTTGATACATTTCTTGGCTCGAGAAGCCTAGTGGGTTGGGGTTTGAAGATGAACCCGCGTTCGGGTTAGATGATGAACCCGGGTTTGAGGGATTCCACCCACCACCGAGAAGATTGAAGAAAGTATCATCGTTGCCTCCCGACAATGTTTTTTTGCAGTTAACTGAAGTTGGAAGATTGAGAGTATTGAGGAGGATTTAGTAGTGGAAGTGTGAAAAAAATGGTGTTTTAATTGGGTATTTATAGTGGTAAAAAAAGGTTTTTTTTTTTTTTTTTTTTTTTTTTTTTTTTTTTTTTTTAAGTAGCCATTTAGGGTGTTTTTTGAATTATTTTTTAAACATAACCGCTAGTAGCCGTTACAAGGACTTGTTTTGAAAATTTATTTATTTATTTATTTTTAGTACGCATATAATGCGCGTTAGAGGGTTAACGGGGAGGGACCAACGACGTGAAAGAAGCTAGCCTCCAAGGGTGTAACGCCGATAACGGCGTTATTTGGTCTCTAACGGGCGTTATCCCGTTACCTTTGTTAATGCTCTTACAGCCGTCGTGTATGATAGATACAATCTCAACGTGTGTACGTCATACTATAATCTACTACCATGGTGAACTGGAATATATGTAAAGAATTACTCGTAGATGTGATCATTCCTTGTCGATTTTTGTAGTTAGTATATGCAGACAAACACCATAGATGAATAGTAACCTACTTTCTTACTTACTAATATGATTAATCAACTTTATTTAGGCTATGTTTGGCGACACATAGCAGTAAGCAGTAGTAGTAGCAGTAGCAGTAAGCAGTAGCATTATTTGTTTAAAAAACGTGTTTGGTAAAGTAGTTGTAGCTGTAATTATAAAATGTAAAATTACAAAAAGGGCATATATAAATCTGTTATATACTTATTAATGTTATTTTCGAGGGTAAATTGGTAATAATAAAAATAAAATGCTAGTAGTATATTGGAATGCTTCTTTAGGAAGCATTAAGATTAGAAGCAGTTGAGGTGTTGCTAAATGCTAGCAACAGCGTTGCCAAACAAGCATTAAGACTGGAACGCTTGTCGCTTATCACTTAACGCTCTTAAACGCTTCCAAAAAGGTGTCGCCAAACATGACCTTAGTGTACAAATATGATAAACGCTCTCCATATGATTGTTGGAAAATTTAGCGCACTTGTGGGATTAGTTCACACCTGGTTTTGGGTTAGGAGGTACGGAGTGTACACCCATGAGGTCCCTGAACACTCTGACTCGACTCAATAGTGGTTTGTACTGCTAGTGTATTGGTTACTACTGCTAGTGTAGTAACTGATGGTTCCTACTGGTAGTATTATGGTTCCTGCTGCTAGTGTAATGGTTCCTGCTGATGGTTCCTGCTGGTAGTGTATGGTTCCTGCTGGTAGTGTAATGGTTCCTACTGGTAGTGTTGCAGTGATTAATTTGTAACAGCTTTGACTCATTCAATTGGCTGTTATAACTGCTTTATGACCACGTTTAATTGGTCATGTAACCACTATTCATATGATAATGGAGGCTTATTATGGGTGATTAATTGGCCGTTAATCATTCATAATGTCCATTGATTAGGAGTGAGTATTCTCTACTATAAATAGAGGTGGTATTCATCAACATGGATATACGAAAAAGAGATACAACCAGCAGAAACAAACTGAAAGCTTAAACACTTGAAAGCAAATGGTTATTGATTTGTGCCTAATTCAATAACATACATTTGGTCTTATCCCAAGTAGATATTCGTGATACCCAGGCATTAAGGTCGAATAGTTTACTTTGGAAAGTGATTACACGATTCCAAGTGATATCCGGTAACCACCTAGTGGTATTGTTATTGCTACTGATTATCTTACCCTGCAGCTGGGCGAATAACCACCAACAATCAAAGTAAACTATTTGTGATAATCAATGGCTGCTGCTGCAATGAAACACATGGCTTCAAACTTTGCCAAGCTGGACAAGTTTGAAGGGGTGGACTTCAGGAGATGGCAGCAGAAGATGCACTTCTTGCTTTCCAGTATGAGCGTGGTGTATGTGCTAACCACTCCTATTCCTGATGATGGGGATGTTGCTACTGTGGAGCAGATCAGGAGGAGGAGTAAATAGGAGAATGATGACTACATTTGCAGAGGTTTAATTCTCAATGGTATGTCTGATTCTCTGTTTGACATTTATCAGAACTTTGAATCTTCCAAAGAACTATGGGATTCCTTGGATGCCAAATATATGGCTGAGGATGCATCAAGTAAGAAGTTCCTTGTAAGTAATTTCACAAATTACAAAATGACTGATTCAAGACCAGTTATGGAACAATAAAATGAACTTCTTTGTATACTTGGAAGGTTTACACAACACAATATGCACATGGATGAGGCTATTTCAGTCTCTTGTGTCATCTATAAACTCCCTCCTTCTTGGAAAGATTTCAAGCATACATTGAAACTTAAAAAAGGAGGAATTAACTCTGGTTGAGTTGGGCAGTCATTTGCGCATTGAGAAATCTCTCAAGGTGCAGGATAATGACAAGCCAAAGAGTATCAATGCTACTGGTGCATCTGTTGTCAATATGGTGGAGCATAACAACTTCACCAGGTACAATGACAACAAAGGCAAACGTAAACATCATGATAACACAAGGGCAGATCCTAACAAGAAGGCTTCTCATACTTGTTGGAAATGTGGCAAATCTGGTCACATTAAAAGGGATTGCAAGGGTGTTAAGGTTGGTGGTAAAGCCAATGGATCAGGCACTAATGGTTCAGGGAGTGGTGGTTCTACCAACTCACTGAAAGGATGATGATGTTGCGTGGTGGGTTGACTCTGGTGCAACAGTTCATGTGTGTAAAGATAGAAGCTGGTTCAAGACTTATGAGTCACTGAATGATGGTTCTATTCTTTACATGGGAAATGAGTCAACATCCTTGGTGCATGGTCGTGGTTGTGTAGATCTTAAGTTTAGTTCTGGAAAGATTGTAACTTTGTTTAATGTTATTCATGTTCCTGATGTAAGGAAAAACTTGGTTTCAAGTAGCATTTTGAATAATCATGGATATAAACAAGTTATTGAATCTGATAAATTTGTCTTGTCTAAAAATGGTGTGTTTATTGGTTTTGGCTATTTATGTAATCAAATTTTCAGGCTTAATATTGTCACTGATAGTGTTAATTCAGCCTTTATGACCACCAATGGCCTGATTGACTCTATCCTTTGGCATGCTAGACTTGGCCATGTACATTATAAAATGATGCAAGATATGTCTAAGGATGGGTTAATCCCAACATTTGACATGGACACTGAAAAGTGTAAAACTTGCATGTTGACCAAGATAAGTAAGAAACCTTTTCAGGGTGTTAAACGTGAGACTAAGCTCTTGGAGCTAATACACAGTGACCTATGTAATTTGCATGCCACTCCCTCTTTGGGGAATAAGAAGTACTTGGTGACATTTATTGATGATGCTTCTAGGTTTTGTTACGTCTATCTATTACATACTAAGGATGAAGCATTAGATAAATTCAAAGTATTTAAAACTGAAGTTGAATTACAACTTGGGTCTTTGATCAAAAGATTAAGGACTGATAGGGGAGGTGAATACATTGATACTCTGTATTTTCAGTCTGTTGGTATAATCCGTGAAACGACTGCTCCCTATACTCCTCAGCAAAATGGCATTTCTGAAAGGAAAAACAGGGTGCTGAAGGAGATGGTTAATTCCATGTTGTCCTATTCAGGACTAAGTCAAGGGTTCTGGGGTGAAGCTATGTTAACAGCTTGCTATTTATTAAATAGTGTTCCCAACAAAAGGAACAAAATTACCCCTTATGAACTCTTGACTAAAAGGAAACCCAACTTGAACTATCTCAGGGTCTGGGGTTGTAGGGCTGTTGTAAGACTCCCTGATCCAAAGATGAAAACTTTGGGTGAAAGAGGCATTGACTGCATCTTTGTTCGATATGCTGAGCATTCCAAGGCTTTTAGGTTCTATGTTATTGAACCTAATGGATATGTTTCAATTAACTCCATAATTGAATCAAGGGATGCAAACTTTGATGAGAATAGATTCTCATCAGTCCCTAGACCAAGTCAGAGGATTCCTAATGTAACTTATGACACTGGTGTATCAGAGATCCCTGATGAAGAACCATCAGAGGCCCTTGATGAGGTTGTGGTTCAACAACCTGAACCTGTGCTCAGAAAGAGCAAAAGGGTCAGGACTCCAAATTCATTTGGATTTGAGTTTCAATTATACTTAATTGAAGGTACTAGGGATGAGGTCTCTGACCAATACTCCTATTGCTTCATTGTTGAGGATGATCCCAAGACATTTGAGGAAGCAATGAAATCCCAGGATATTGCTTTCTGGAAAGAAGCAATCAATGATGAGATGGATTCCATCATAGGCAACAACACTTGGGTGTTGGTTGATCTACCACCTGGTTGCAAATGGATTTTCAAAAAAAAAATGAAGGTAGATGGAACTATTGAAAAGTTCAAGGCTAGACTAGTCATTCAAGGCTTTAAAGAAAAGTCAGGAATTGACTATTTTGATACTTATGCCCTTGTGGCACGTATCAGTACCATAAGACTGCTGATTGCTTTGGCATCAATTCACAATCTGATTATTCATCAGATGGATGTGAAAACAGCTTTCATGAAGGGTGAATTGGATGAGGAGGTTTATATGAACCAACCTCAGGGCTTCATCATGCCTGGTAATGAAAACAAGGTGTGTAAACTGATTAAGTCTTTTTATGGACTAAAGCAGGCACCTAAGCAATGGCATCAAAAATTTGATGAAGTGGTTTTGTCTAATGGTTATTTACTTAACCAGTCTGACAAATGTGTATATAGCAAATTTGATGAATCTGGTAAAGGAGTTATCATTTGTCTATATGTTGATGACATGTTGATCTTTGGCACTGACCAAAATCAGGTTGACCTGACAAAGGAATTTTTGTCATCAAGGTTCTCCATGAAGGACATGGGGGAGGCTGATGTTATCCTTGGTATAAGGATTAAACATGAAAGTAAAAGAATTTCTATCTCTCAGTCTCATTATATTGAGAAGGTGTTGAGGAAATTCAATTACTTTGATTGTACTCCAGTGAATACACCTATGGATACTTGTGAGAAGTTGATGCCTAATAAAGGCAAGGTTGTATCTCAGCTTGAGTATTCTAGGGTAATTGGCTGCTTGATGTATGCCATGACTTGTTCAAGACCTGATATTGCTTTTGCAGTGAGTAAATTGAGCAGGTATACTAGTAATCCTAGTGCTCATCACTGGCAAGCAGTTCAGAGGGTACTGAAGTATCTGAAGAGAAATATGGATTATAGTCTCTCATATACTGGTTATCCTTCAGTATTAGAAGGATACACTGATGCAAGTTGGATCAGTAACACTGAAGACAATTCGTCTACTAGTGGCTGGGTATTCCTACTTGGTGGAGGTGCAATTTCTTGGGCATCCAAGAAGCAAACTTGCATCACCAGTTCAACAATGGAATCTGAATTTGTGGCCTTAACAGCTGCTGGTAAAGAAGCTGAATGGTTGTAAAACTTGCTTATTGAGATTCCATTGTGGCCTAAACCTATAACACCTATTTCTATCCGTTGTGATAGTGCAGCTACATTGGCAAAGGCTTATAGCCAGATGTACAATGGGAAGTCTAGACACTTAGGTGTCAGACATAGCATGATTCGTGAGCTTATCATGAATGGGGTGGTATCTATAGAGTTTGTTAGATCTCAACAAAATTTAGCTGATCACTTGACGAAGGGATTGGCTAGAGACTTGGTTATAAAGTCTGCTAAATGGATGGGTTTAAGTCCAACTTAGTCACTGAATGCTAAGACACCTAACTCCCTCCTAAGGAAACTTGGGAGCTGAGTTCAATGTGGAAAGCTGAACATTCAGTGGACTGAAGCACATGTTTATTTTACATCCCAAGGTTGTGCTCAGAACCTACTGAAAGGAGGATGAAGTCTTTACTTCTTAATGGTTAATTTTCTTTGAAAAAGTACTTGGTAGGAGCATGAATAAAGAGGAACCACCCATGTAAATGTTGAATTTTTGCCGCTTCAGGGAGCTTTTGGACTTTTAGGTCTTACAACATTTATGAATTTGGATATGGACACATGGCTTGTAAAGTGTCAGGAGCGTTTAAGTGTTTGAAAACTTGTGTATTTTATCTTCAGGTATTCAAATGGGTTGAAGGGTTCAATTCTTAGAACACCCTGATTCTCGAATATTTGAACGTGTAATTTACTAAGATGGAAATTCAATCTTAAGGATATTTTCGTTTATGCACATGTTTTGTTTGATGTTTGTTTTTCATGCAAAGGAAGTGAACTAAATTTGGGGAGGATTGTTGGAAAATTTAGCGCACTTGTGGGATTAGTTCACACCTGGTTTTGGGTTAAGAGGTACGGAGTGTACACCCATGAGGTCCCTGAACACCCTGACTCGACTCAATAGTGGTTTGTACTGCTAGTGTATTGGTTACTACTGCTAGTGTAGTAACTGATGGTTCCTACTGGTAATGTTATGGTTTCTGCTGCTAGTGTAATGGTTCCTGCTGGTAGTGTATGGTTCCTGCTGCTAGTGTAATGGTTCCTACTGGTAGTGTTGCAGTGATTAATTTGTAACAGCTTTGACTCATTCAATTGGCTGTTATGACTGCTTTATGACCACGTTTAATTGGTCATATAACCACTATTCCTATGATAATGGAGGCTTATTATGGGTGATTAATTGGCCTTTAATCATTCATAATGTCCATTGATTAGGAGTGAGTATTCTCTACTATAAATAGAGGTGGTATTCATCAGCATGGATATATGAAAAAGAGATACAACCAGCAGAAACAAACTGAAAGCTTAAACACTTGAAAGCAAAGGGTTATTGATTTGTGCCTAATTCAATAACATACATTTGGTCTTATCCCAAGTAGATATTCGTGATACCCAGGCATTAAGGTCGAATAGTTTACTTTGGAAAGTGATTACACGATTACAAGTGATATCCGGTAACCACCTAGTGGTATTGCTATTGCTACTGATTATCTTACCTTGCAGCTGAGCGAATAACCACCAACAATGATGACAGTGTTGCACCATGTTGTGGGTCATGGATCTCATATGTGGAGTTATGCTAACTGTTTAATCAAGCTAGAATGGATTTAATGTAGCATCCGAAATATACGGATGTTGAAAACTACTTAAACGTTTGAAATTGTACATTAGTTTTTAACTTTATGTGAAAAGTTTATAAGACCAAATATTCAATCTGTGTCACTTTAACCACTTGTGAAAAAGTTGAACATAATGCGTTTGTATTCTCTAGAAGGTAATATTCTTATATATAAAGAGAACCCACATCTACGTCATTTCATAATGCTGTTAATATTATAATCGCTACGAAAGACGACCACTTGAAGTAAAATAAGGCAATGAGTAAATAACGTTTTTATCTGTTGGTAACAGAAACCCATGTGGCCATGTATCACTTGAAGTAAACTTGTCCGCTTGCTAAACAATATTTGGGTCACATGTACAATAACAACTTACCCAATTTTGCTGAAACGAGATATTAAAAGATAAAATGTACACAAATCATACTCCAACCCCAAATATAAACCCAACAGGGATACTAAACGAAGAAAATCTTTCTACTTTGATTTTATAAATATTAATAATTTCTAAGATTTAATTACAAATTTCGTTCTTGTAGTTTACATTTTTATCACCTTCATCCTTACATTTTAATAATAACATTCTCGTTCATGTGATTGTCCATTTTTAACAGACTCATTTTTTAGTCCTTTTACGCGTAATTATCTTCAATTTATGTGTCTTAATTCTTTTTCATAAAGGTCATAGGGTTTGTACACCACCTACCCACCACCCTTTTATTATCCGCTTTATGGACAAGACAACACAATTCTTAATGTTTTTTTGTTCCGTATATTTTGTCTTCTACTATTTTGACTTTATGTTTTTGTTCCGCATTTTTTTCGACAGTTTTACTCATTTTATTAATAGAATAAAGACGGTATTTATGGTAGAGTAATGATAAATAGTCCAATCACATTTCTAGGTGATATCATATCATTATTAGAGGCCCAAGCCCACTAATTACACGCTCAGATAAAGCCCGCACACCAAACAGTTTGCAAAGTCAACACTGACTAGAACAACACAAACCCAGGCCGAGCTAGGCCCGGTAACTTTTCTCAGGCATCATAGTACATGCACAAAGAGACAACTGTTTCAACTATCGCTAACGGTTAAAACGTACGAGTCTGACATAACATAGTGAGGAACACACGAGTAACAAAACAAGAGAGCAGAACACTAACCTGTATGAGCTAAAGGACACATGACACATGTCCTCCTTGTCTTCTCTCGGATGATCAACACCTGGCTCTCTAGCAGCCGTTGATCATCCCCAAAGGGTTTATCTCTAAACCCTATAAGCATCTCTATAAAAGGAGAGCAATACACACAACTTCACAAGTTTCACACACTTGGGCATATACTGCCTCACAGCAGTGTAATATGGTTCTTGTTTAAGTGTTTCCCGAGCTTTTTAATCTATATCAATCTCACCGGGTCCTTACCGTTCAACACGGAAAACCAAACAACAAAACCATTCTCATCCTATTTCTAAACCTATTTACTTACCATATGTAAACATAGCTACATCCGTAGGGACATGATAAAAATAGCCACAATTTCTCATAAATTTTCACCTATTTTCACTCATTTCTCACTCAAAAATCCAAAAACAATTCCAGTTCCTTCTTGTACAAACTTCTTAACCAAACATATCTGGTGAACAACCCCCTAAAATTTCAGACATAACCAATGACCACCTCGGGCCCACCCGAGTGGATGACCTCACTCACACAGAGGAGGATCATCAAATGGTCAAAAATGAGGAGCACCAGCAAGCGAAGAACCCCACAAGAAGACCATCAGGAGAGGTTCATGCAATGAATGACCATGTCAATCTGCATATAACTCTCTTCCCAAAGGGACTCACACGATCCCATAATGAACTTCAAGTACTTAGGCCAAGTCCTCAAGTTATACTTGCTCAAGAAAACAGAGGTCAGGGTAGCTAAGAGGGACTCAGGGTGCAGTCACGGGAAGATGACTTCACTACACCAATATCTAGTAACAAACAAGGTTCTCCGGTACAACAGGGAGAAGGGTTGCACTATATCCAAGTCACGCCAGCTGTATCAACATACCTATAACAACTCGCCGAAGAAAAAAGGGTGGCTAGTTCTCATGTAAACGCATTCCATCCTACTTACTCTTTCCCGCATAACAATATACCTAGCAATCAGGGTACCCCCACCACCTAACATGTAACAATTCGCATTTTCGGGGTACTATTTATTTTTACTATTCATTTCACTATTCACTTTTACTATTCACTCCCGATACCCGCACCACCTTTTGACTAATACATTTTAATTTACCTTGCCAAGTCATATACCTAGTCATTAACTAGATATTATTTAGATAATACCTAGTTAAATATCTACAAAATATCTCACTAAGAGAAGTCAAGTTGAAATTCTCTTCTTAAATATCTTACCATTCTAGGCTTTAACAGCGTTTACGTGCTCCGTCAAACTTATCACTCATTTAATATGCTAAGATAGGTTATATTAATAAGTTTTAACATTTTTATACGTTTCATATTTTTAAGATACCCGGTTTTAAGTTTTATGACTTAACGGCTTACAGTTAGAGATTACCGGGACCAAACGACACTCCGTAAACACAAGATAATATCAAGGCTTGATATTATCACTTCAAATCAGCCCTTGGTCGAAATTATGATGAAATATATGACACATAGGGTTTACTTATTCACTAAGGCTTATACATGTGTCCTTTTAACTTAGCACCTAAGTTTACAAGTGTTATACCTAAGAAAAGTCTTACACCAACTCTTCAAGTCTTCACTTATCATCTCAGTTCATCAAAAACACATAATCATCTTTCTTTTATCCTCTACATAACCAAACATACACAATCACCAACATAATTCATCTTTGATCTTCAACCTACAAGTAACACAACAAAGTTCAAGGCCTTAGTATTCCATACATGAATCTTAAGTTTATTTGGTGATTCCATGGTTGTATTAAGAGCTATAAAAGGTGATTAGGGGCTGTGGTTAGGAGGTTTTTACAAAGATTAGCAAGTGTTTATAAAGGGTTTGCAAGGTGGTGAAAAGATTTGGAAGATAGGGTTTTGTGTTACAAACATAGGTTTAGTGATCTTGATTCATGGTTCTAGTAAATATTCATCACAAGGATTGTAAGCAAACTACTATACTTACCTTTGATTTCAGTAAATACTAGTATTTCATATATGTAGTATGTTCTATATGCTTATTATACTTGATTGTGCTTGGATAAATGGATTAAACACTAGAAACCGTCGAAAGGACTAGATTTGCAACACAGAAACTGGACAGGGTCTGTAAACGTAAATTCTGGGTAAAATTCGTGGACTGAGAAACTTAATTAATTACATAGGATTATAGATCGATGTCTTGTGGTTGTTTCGCCGGGTGGCTCGTGCCGTAACTCATCCTGATGAATAAACTAGAGCCAAAACGGCTAAACATGTCCAAAACTGAGTAACAGATTTTAAACAGCTAACACTCATACAAATTGCATATAACCCCTTGTTAGTCAAAGAATAAAAGTTTTAGCTAACACCCTAACTTGAACGTGGCCACTAGCTGTGCATTAAACAGAGTTGTAGAACCCGACTTATGACCAAAACTAAGAGACAATTTGCTACTGATTGAAATAACTAGTACATTCAAGGGTAAATTGGTAATTTCACATTAGTTAAATAATTTCTGGGGAAGTAGGACCCACTAATCTGTTTAGTACATTTAATTACCTTTCTGGAGACATAAAAACCGAGTCGTGATCATTTACGGTTTAGATATAACGGGTAGATTTAGATGGGGAAAACTTAAATAAATGAAACGTAAACACTTATACGACTTCACAAATGTTAAGTATCCAAGCATAATTGAAGTAATGACTATATAAGCATGTTTATACATTCACATATTTATTTTAGAACCTAAGACACAACATCATATTCTAGGTTGCGCGTAGAGGTTTCTCGGCTTATCCATCGATTCGTTATACATTTGATATCACCTTTATTAAGGTGAGTTCGTAGCCCCACTTTTGCTCGTTTAATCATTTTACAAACTCTTTGGGGGAGATACATGCTCAACTACTTGCTTTTACTTTTACAAATACTCAAAACATTATACTTGATTGCATTATACTTGATTGCATTATACATGATTGCATTATACATGATTGCATTATACTTGATTGCGTTATACATGATTGTGTTAAACTTATATGCGTTATTCTTTAGTGCATTATACTTAATTGCGTTATTCAACTTAGTGGCTCCAAATTAAGTTGTTGGATGACCATTAATCTTTGGGAAGAGGCTCCCAGTACATGCAATTCAGTGGCTCCAAATTAAGTTGTTGGATGACCATTAATTCAATGGCTCCAAATTAAGTTGTTAGATCACCATTAATTCAATGGCTCCAAATTAAGTTGTTAGAAGGCTAATAAATTAGATATATCCCAAATTAAGTTGCTGGAAGACCCTTGTGGTAACATGCAATTCAGTGGCTCTAAATTAAGTTGTTGAATGACCATTAATTTGGTGGCTCCAAATTAAGTTGTTAGAAGGCTATTAAATTAGATACATCCTAAATTAAGTTGTTGGAAGACCCTTGTGGTGACATTTATACTTTTTACTACTATGATACATGCATGCATGATTGACATACTATATTTTAGCAGTGGGCTGTAAACACATAGGTTGCAAGTTTTGTATGGGCGGAACTTGGAACTGAGTGGATTTACAATGCCTTTGCTGTGTGAGCATTCTTTAAAGGATTACATGTTAAACAAACTCTTTGAACTCACCAACCATTGTGTTGACACTTTTTAGAATGTTTATCTCAGGTCATAAGGCGATAGCTAGAGTTTGAAGCATAGAGTCGCACGACATGTTTTGAAGACTTTATACATTCGTATTTACCATTCGAAACATTTTATAAACATTTATGTATATTACTTTGGGACCTCATTGTTTGTAACTCTGATTTCATTAATCGAATGGTAACTTTTCAAAACGTCTCATTTAGAGGTCGTTTTCTATAACTTGTACTTTATATTATGAAGTAGCACCCCAGTGACACAATCTTCCGCTGCGGTATTTTGGGGGTGTTACATAACACAAACTCCCAGGTTAACATAACTATGAACCCATCCCAACGCGAAACCCTTGTATCAATACTTAATGTATCCCCTCAGAGCAACACGACCCCTACACCATCCCAAGGTCAAAAACCTACCGAGGGAGAAAACCTAGTTAGGCTACTTACTAAGGCACTTTCCAAAGTGAAAGATAAACACCACTCAAGGTCATCCACACCTGATCACCTAAAAGCCTTAGCCATACCCAGGGAGCAATTTGTTTGTTGGATATTCGATTATGAACTACCTGATGACCTACTCATGCCCAAGAGCGTATGTATCTACAAAGGCATAGAAGACCCTGATTCTCATGTATGAGCGTTTGAAAGGGCAATAAAAGCATGCGCCTGGAATAACCCAATAGCCTATCGTATATTCCAACAAACCCTTGCCGAATCAGCGGTAGCCTGGTTCAAAAGTCAAGCCAAAACAACATCTCAGGTTGGCAAGACCTGAAGGACAAGGCCCTGGTGAATAAGACAAGGCCCTGGTGAATCGTTTGAAGACTTCACCAAATGGTTCAACAACAAAACCATGGAAGCTAATAGTTCTCCGAGGATCTAGGCTGCAAGCTACCCGCACCATGGAAGGAATGCTTGAAAATAGCAAGAGAATTCATCAAAGGAAAGAAACTAAATGCTAAGTGGCGAAATAAAGCCTCCACAGGAAACCGAAATGACAACAACAAACAGCATCACGACAACATGTCCAGGCCAAGGTTTAGTCACCCTGGAAGGGAGAGAGATAGAAGTGACACAAGGAACATTGAGCGCATCGATACTAGGAACAACATCATCAACACCTTGTAAAAAATGCCAACATAAGTCCTTATGACTGAAAGAGTATCAGTTACCTGGACCAGGCCTCGTCCATTTCCAAGGGACATCAAAAGAGACGAGATTATTCTACAGGTTTCAAAATGACCACGGGAATGACACAAACTTTTTTTGGGAGCTCAAAAAAGAAATTGAGAAAGCAATCACCCAAGGCAAGCTGGATCACTTACTCCTGGCAGCAAAAAAGGTAACCACTATCGGCCCTGAGTAGCCAGTGGGCCATAGCAACATGATATTGTCTAGAAAACCTGAGAATAACGAGGATAGCTACGCAGTGACAAGTTGGAAACAAGTCCGTTCGCGAAACATTTCAACTGACATCTTATTTGGAAAACTAGAAAGGGGGGGGGTTGAATAATTTTACCGATTAAAACTTCATTTTAAACTATTTAGATTGACTTATGTCAATCTATTAAATGTGTGTGTTGGATGTTGTCAGATAAGCATATAAATAAGTAATGCAAAGATAAAGAGTAAGAAGTACAAAACCACAACGCGAGCATTTATAGTGGTTCGGCTACAAGGACACCTTCCTTTCCCTTCTCCACTCCCCGAGTCACCTACTCAAGAGTTTGTAATCACTACACAACACAAACTCCTTGTGGCGGAGAAGCCTTCACAACGTTGCCTACTCTTTATCCGGTACAAGGCTAGACACCGGGTTCTTCCATGAGGTAGAACCAAACCTATCACAATGTCGCCTACACTTTATCCGGTACAAGGCCAGATACCTAGTTCCATTACAAAGGAGGAACTACTACCCAACCCTACACAACACCTATCCCAAAGGAGATCCACTCCTTATTACATCATCAACAAGGATATCAATATCCTTTGTCCCAAACTAATCTATCTTGTACATCGATGCACCATATCGAATGTACACCCTAGGCACCTTTCACTAATGCCTTTAACACGACACCTAGGCACCCTTCACTAATGCATTCAACACGGACCTTCAGCACCCTTCACTAATGCCTTTGACACGGATCTTCGGCACCTTTCATTAATGCCTTCGACATGACCCTTTAGACATATTTCACCTATGTCTTCAACACAACACTTCTAATTAGAGAGGAAAGAACTATCAACAAGATAACATTAGTAGTCTTGATGATGATGAAGCTTGGCAACCCATGGACTTGAGCTTGCTTGACTTCAAGAGGTGGTGATCTCGTCTTTAAGAGGAACCTAGAGAACCACACAAACACAAAACTACATAGAAAGATCCTTTGGATCTGAGATTAGAGAGTTTACAATACTAAGAGAAAGTATATATGAAAGTGGCAACTTACAATGAAGAAATGACTCACTATTTATAGACAAAAATTCACTGATGTCCCCCGGATCCCCCGGATCCCTTACATGAGGGATCCGTCTAGTGTAAACTGGGCTATCCGTAGGACGCTCCTCCTAAATGGGTTATGGGTCATATATCATGGGTTATGGGTCATAGAATTTGTACCATGGGTATCCAAATAGATACAATGTATCTAGAAGATGCAATGCATCTAGTCAATGGGTCATGGGTTAGCTCCATGGGTTATGGATACTACCCAAAATGACTTCATGCATGATGTTATGCAATGTGTCATGGGTTATAGATCATGCTCTATGGGTATGGATCATGGACTTTGGGTTTTACCCAAATATATTCAATGTATCTAGTTAATGGGTTAAGTACTTAGATTTTTACCCATTACAATATATACTAAGTATATATATATATATATATATATATATATATATATATATATATATATATATATAGGGGAGGGTTATTGTAAGATCATGCTTAAAGTTATAAAAGTAAGACCAATTGTGGACCGTCGGATCATTATGTATGTGATTAATGAGATTAATGTTTGATGAATGACATTTTTGTAAATAATTAGAACATCAGGGGCTTATGTATCACATTGTAAAAAATAAAGAGCGGGATATTTGTGTCTGTATTTAACTAAATAAATGCTTTCTGCCTTTGACTTTTGGTCAAAGAAACAAAAAATCTTCAGTTACTAGCGTGTTTCTTGGCGTCCCAAATCAAAAAATATAATTAGTAATTATAAACGGCTACAATTTGGGGATTCCGATTGTGTATCAACTACCACAAACCTAGGGTTATAAAAGCATGACCGTCGTTGAAGATGATGAAGGCATTGGTTATTCAATCTCAATTTTGACAAGTAAGTGATCCATGGTTTTGATTCGAAAAGTATTTTGTTAGTTTTATTGTGTAATAGTATATTAATATTAAGCCCTAATTGCATTTTATTTTGAAGTTCGAAGGAGCCGTAGGTTAAGTCACCTTGGAATGGCAAAAGATGATGGAATATGTGGTGGTGTAATTGATTTATCTAGTGATCAGGATAATGCTCATGTACCAGGTATGAATAACAGTTATTGATAACTAATTTTTAGCTTTTTTTGTAGCGTTTTTGGTTGATGATTGTATTTGGTACATTAGTGGGTTTTAAAAATGGTTAAAAATGAGGAGTTGTGCTCAAAATTGTTTTAGAATGGTTTTAAAGATTGGTGAATCTATATGTGTAACTTATAATGTTGTTACATGAGTTGTATATTTGCAAATTTTGTGTGTTTGGTACATTATATATGGACTGCAATGGTATCTTTAGAGCATGACTGATAAACACATGCCTTGATACTCCATTTTAAGAGGTCAACATTAGAGGTCAACATTTTAAGAGGTCAACATTAGAGTCTCCTGACTGATAAACACATGCCTTGATACTCCATTTAGTTGTGTAGTTTATGGTTTGCTGGTTTATAACGCTTACATTCACATATGTGTACCTGTGTACCTTAAGCTAACGCATATGTGTACCTGTGTACCTTATGCTAACGCATATTTGTACCTTTAAGAATGTATCTGTGTAATATGAAGAATGTATCTGTGTACCTGAAGCTAACTAATATGTGTACCTTGTATCGGAATGCTGTTGATATGTGTTTTGGTACATGAATGTATCCGTGTATCCCTGAATGAAACAAAAAATCGACAGAAATATAATCGTGTACATGTGTCTAGTCTATAAGTAAGATTATAAATCTTATGTTAACTGGTTTTCAGGGGTGGTTTGACACACATGTACACGCCTATAAAAGTTTATGAGTGTAGTACATGGTACATGAGTGTAGTCCGTAAGTTAATATTTGGTAGATGAGTGTTTTTTATAGTGGATGTGTGTGTGTCTGAGTGTTTTAAAATGAGTTCCTGTCCTCAGAATGGTGGTAAGCTAATGCATCTGTGTACCTTTAGCTGAATGCATCTGTGTACCTTAAGCTAATGCATCTGTGTTGAGGTTGCTATGTATTCGGTACATGAATGTGTCCGTGTATCCCTGAGTGAAACAAAATTTTGACAGAAATCTGGAAAGTTGTATATGTGATGAACCAAACATACATACGTTGTATACTTAAAGTGCCATTCTCTCTTTAGTTATGTGAAAAAATGTGTTTCAACCATCTAGGATTTGTATTGATATAACATATGCGTATTTTGGTGTACATGATTCAGGGTCTGGAATTCTTGGCGGTACTAGGAAGAAAACAACAAGGAAAATGTCTGCAAAGAAGCGTCCTGTGGGTAGTCTTGAAGGCGACGTGTTTTTGCCTTCACTTGTTGGGGAATTAGAAGAAGGTGATTACAAGTGTGTAGTGAAGGATGGAAAAAAGAGGATGAGTAAATTTTTTATTGTTTCCGAGGAGCAAGGTGGTCATGATGGTATGGTGAAGAAGGTTGCTGGCAAAAAGAAATTAGGTGGGATTAAAAAAAGAACTAAAAAGTGTCTAGTAGATGAGGAGAAGGAGGATAAGGAAGATGTTGAGAATGAGGGCGGGGTGAGAAAGCGAAATAGGAAGAGGAAGCTGGTTGGTGATGGAAAAGCTGAACATGACGGTGTAGGCAAGAATAAAGGTGAAAAGGGTGTTGGAAGTAAGCTACAGGCTGTAGACCGGATACATTCACGAGTATCGTTATGGGCGTTGCATCGCCTCTTACCAAACCTATCTCCAAAACAGCAAGAAGATGTTAGGAGAATGGGGTTTGGAGCCGTCCTTGGGTTTAGCATTAAGGATGTACCAACTAGATTAAGTTATTGGCTATTAGATAACTTTGATGAGGATAGGTGTGTACTAAACGTGGATGGTAAGGCGCTGACTATTAATAGGGAGACAGTTAGAGATGTTCTTGGGATACCAATGGGGAATATACATGTGGAAGCTAGTGATGAAGCTGATTTCAGAGATCCTGTTGTTGTTGAATGGAAGCGGCAGTTTGGAAATGAGACAAGGTACAAGCATATCCCCGTGGAGCAACAGATGTACAACCAACCGGAAGGAGGTTGGCTGTTTATGCTCAACTTTTTGGTTCTCTACTTCACATCTATTGGAGAAGCAAACAAGAACGCCACTGTGAATTTGAGGTTTCTGAACTGTATCCGGGATGAGAACGATATCCCCGGATTTGATTGGTGTACCTATGTTATTGAGTGTCTCGTTAGGACCAAAAAAAGCTGGGTTAGGACATCCCATTACTGCGGGCCGGTGATTGTTCTTTTGGTATGTTATTAAGTATAGTGTATCAGTCTTTTTTTATTGTAAATACAAAATTTGTTTAGTAGTTTAAAATTTTTATGATCACACAGATTGTGTACGCTGAAACGATGTGCGGAAGAAGATAAAATGGGGATGTCGAGATGCCGTTGGTAAACAACTGGACAGTTGAGCTTTTGAACAAGCTAGAGGAAGAGAGGTTAAGCCCCAGGCGTGTGGAAGTACAACCAAAGAGTATTGAGGTAACTATGAAAAGTTTAAAAAGTAATTTGTAAATATTGTTGTGAGTCTAAATTGGTAATTATATACCGAGACCAGTACACAAATGTGGGAGTTTTTACAAAAGGTATCGTTAATACACAAAAACATATGTTATTTATGGTTTTGAAATGGAACGAGTTTTGTTTTGGGTGATAGTAAGTAAAATGCAGTACATGGAATATGTATGTGATGATGTGTCTTTTGATGTTAATACAGGAAATTATAAAGAGTGTGGCGGCAAAATTCAATAAAGCGGGGGAGCTAATAGATGAGGCAGACGGAGAATTGGATGAGGCGCTTGAAGAAAATCCGACTGATGCAGGACTTCTTCAGATGAAGGAGCTGCGAGATTTTCTTTTTCGTAATCGTGTGTTTCGTGAGCCGGCAAATGAAGCTACGAAACCAACTGAGGAAGGGAATGATGGGGAATATTGTACTCTGGAAAAGGTTAAACCAAAGACTTGGAGTTCCAAGAATACGGATGAGCCATTCCCATTTACTCAGTTCTATGGGACACCATCTGCTTTTGTAGCATATAGTGAACAGGTGTCGGCAGAGAGGGCTAATAAAGAGAAAAGGCTAAGAAGTGATCAGGTAAAGGTTTCAAAGTTCGATTTAAACATAACACAACCGCCTGCAACACAGGGTAGAAGCGTAGATGTGTCAGGCGTTGAGAATACATTTGCCGAATCAGAAGCCCTGCTTGAATCCCTACAGGTTTATGATTCTCAAGATCTACCACATTTTGAATGTTTTACACCTGAGAAATTAGTAGTTGGTGGGCAAGAGTCGGGTGTGTCGTGTAATGTGTCTAATGGTGTAGTTACTCCGTACACCATTGTTGAGGCAGCACCATTACAGACCATTATCCCAGAGGATAAAAATTTAAGGCCTAAACGTTATTCCAGACCAGCGGAAGTCTTATGTTCCCCGTGGATAAGAAGGGCATGTTCTTTGGTTGTTGGCTTGTCGGGGCACGAGAAAAGAGTTACAGATTGTTTGTTCAGTGGTCGTTTCTAGGAAACGTAAGTAAGGTGTATTAGTAGAAATTCTTACGTATAGTCTGTCAATTTTTTAATTACATATTCATTGCGATTTGTGTTTCAGGGACATCCTGTTTGAGACTGATCATGCATGTGCTCCAAGGATAGTGTTGGAGAGCTTGTGCCCTGGGATAAAGATCTCAAGTGAGGTGGTAGACATGTTCACAAAGGTCCTAAATCATGCTGAGAAATACCGTGATCCGATGAAGCGTTTGTGCAAGGTGTTCTGTGATACGTCACTAATGGTACGTATTATATAACACATGTGTAGTTTGGTACACGTCAATGACATGTAACATGTGATGGAAAAACTATATGTGTATCTGATTACAAAGGAACAGAATCCATGAAAGGAAGTCATGTCATGATATGATGGCAACGAATCTTGTAAACTTAATAGGTACAGACTACCAAACAAAAAACTAGTAGCCGCTGTAGTTGAAGAGGGTCATGTGTTTCTTAATGCAGAAATGATAAAATATAGACCCCCCATGTATTTGTCTTAGTGAAAACATGTGTAGATTGGTACACATTAAAAATATGTAGTAGAATGGTTCATATACGTGAACCTTGGTTTTCAGATGCACATTTATGTTTTAAGATGTTACTAACAAATATACTTGTGTGAAAACAGCGTGAATGGGATGTAGAGGATTTGGACGACAAGGAATTTGATGTCAAGGATGCAGGAGACAAATTCATTCAAGGCATGGCTGCCATTTTGCGAACAACAATTTACAGAAGTTTGGCAAATGTGGATCTGGTAATATTTAGTAATAAATAACTATTTATGTGAGAATGATGCATTACTGTAACAAAATTTGTGTATACCTTTCTGCGCAGGTGTTCCTCCCCATAATCCAATGTGATCATTTTTACGTTGTTTGTATACATCTGAAAAGGAAGGAGGTACATGTACTGGATAACATGATGTTAGGGAGTGAAGATGTGTCAGAGAGATACGGTGGTCTTGTTGATTTTCTGGTACGTTAAGCTATGAATAAAGTTTGTAATTTTTAAAAAGTATGTGGGTAGATTGAGAAATGAATTTTTGTAAACTAAACGACCTTATTTGTTAATCAATCCAACAGGTCGCGAGGTTTGAAGACTTCCTTTCACTGGAAAGTCATCCAGCACAGGGGTTTCTGAGGTATGCTGAACGCAAGATATTACGTTTGGGATGTATGACAAAGCACAACGTAGTTGACTGTGGGGTCTTTGCGATGCGACACATGGAGACCTACCTATTCGGCGGGGAGTATGATGACCTGTGTGAATTTAGGAGAGAGGGAAAGGATCAACAGAATCAGTTGGATGAGCTCCGTAAGAAGTATGCTGCAAAGATTCTTTTGTCGAACATAAACAAGAAGAAAGCAGTTGTTGAATCTGAAATTGAAGCGTACAGAATGCTGCCTTTACAAGAAAAAGAAATATTGGAGGCTGCTTCATTTGAAACTGTTAAGGGGCGTGTTAGGACTATGCTCTAGTGTGTTAGAATAATGGGTTTGAACTTCTGTTTTAGAATAATGGGTTTTAGTTGGTTAATAGAATGGTCGTATGAAACGGGGATGCAGTTAGTTTTATTTTGTGTATCTAAGGGGTGGTGTACCTGAACTCATGTGGTTTTTGTGTACACAAAACAACTGAAGTAATGTGTATCCTTTATGAAGTCATATCTAATTTAAGAACTTTGTTTCTGTGGCAATATATTATGTTATTAAGTTATTGCATTGTGCGTTTAGATGGTAGAAAAAAAGAAAGTTTGCGTTATAATGTTGTTAAATGGTTTCATATTGCGCCCATATATTATATTTGTAAGTCGGTTAATGGTTTTAATTTTTCCTGAATATGGTTTCAGAATATGGGTTCATATTGGTATTAAAGATGGATGAATCTGTTTGTGTACCTTATAATTTTGGTACGTGAGTTGTATCTGTGCAAAATGAGTGTCGTTGGTACATTAGAAGTGAACTGGAATGGGTTTGCTACATTAGCTGGTTGGTGAGGTAGAGTTTTCTAAAATGGTTTTAAATGAGGACATGTGCTTCAAATGGGTTCAGAATGGTTTTAAAAAGTGGTTAATAAATTAGCACATCTGTTGAAAACCTTATATGTGGACTGCAATGGGGATTCAAAATGTTGATGATAAAGTACACCTGCATTAGCAAAAATTTAAAACTAATAAGGTGTCCAAAATATACCTGAAAACAGGTTGCAGATAGGTTTGAAAATGGTTTTAAAAATAATAAACGTTGCGAAACATACATGAAACCAGGTTTTAGGAAAAAGTGCAATGCAGATTCATTGATCGTAAGACACAAGTCTCAGGTAAACACCCAAAAAAGGGTGATGATAAATGGTACATGTATTGTCCCAAAAACACCCTTGAATACATAATACGTTCTTCATCTTGGTACATAGTACATATTGAGTATGTGTGGTACGTAATACATACTGAGACACAATGAACTGTAGTCAATATAATGTAGCAGAAGCATTGATGTTAAGACCCATGTCAACTCAGTTACACATGACAAATTATGGCTAGTGAGACCCGAAGTATAATAAAGAAAAAATGCTTTCCATTAAAAATGGTTCACAAGGAACCATGATAATCCGACATAACCAATAAACAATTAGTTCCAAGATTGGGAAAAAAAAAATAGAATAAAAAAAATTAAAAAAAAAAAAAAAAAAAAACAGCTAATTAAACTATTCTTCATCTTGGCTGGCATCGCTCAGTTGAGCCAAATCTGCTTTCTTTTTGGGACAGTTCCGAGAATCGTGATAACCATATGTATCACAATAGCTACAATGACGCGAAGCCTTGTTTGATTGACTAATAGCTATCTTGGCCTGTGTTTGATGCCGTTTCAATGATACAGATCCTTTGTTACGACATTCAGGTGCAATAATATCAACCGCCACAGGTTCCTTGACACCGAGCGCAGCAGCATACAATTCCTTCATGTTCAATTCAGGGGCAATTGGGATGTCAATTTTAAGCTGTTCTAATAATGCAACAAGGTCATTCTTGTAAATGGAAAGCTTGTGAATGTCAGTGACCAAACGGGAAACCGAGTCTTCAACGGTACCGTAAATTTCCCTAACAACCCCATTAACACATTCTACAGGATTTGACGAGCTGTAGACATCCGCGGGCCTCCTGGCAATTTTGATAGGCAAGGCATTCTTTGACCATCTTCGCTGCAAGTATTTTTTAGGGAAGTGGAACACCTTGGACAACCTAAGGACATAAAATATATGGCGACACAGCAGCCCATAACACTCGTATTTTAAACAGTTGCAATTGATGTCACAAGAAGCTGGTACATATTTGACCTACGTTACAAATGATAGAATAAGTAAACAGCGAGAAATTTATAAGAAAAGGTAATAATAGTATGTAAGTAAATGAAACAAATATATAAACAAAATAATAAAAAAATTAAAAACAAAGGTAGGAATATAGTTACCTCATATTTAACTTCAAATGGAACACCTTTTAAGATGTAATCTGCTTCAATGTCACGGACGAGATACGTCAAAGATGTGTCATCTTTGTGTACACTAAGTGAACAACAATGAAACAAAGATGCACATATTTCATCCTGGACATCATAGAAGACAGTGTGTGTGTATAGTTCTGCGGCTTCCTTTTCAACTTCTAAGTGAGTTTTGAGATCAGGTGTTGTGTAGTTAGAGTCGTGCGTATGCTTCCCATATTTGTATCTTTGGGAATCCATAGCGGTATCAAAATGACTCAGGAATTCGATTAAACTCAGATGTGGGTGTGTCACCTGGCCCAAAAAGTGGTTCTCACTTTCAGACCTCGATGTTGTGCGCATAAGGCCAGACATCGGTTCGTGCCTGAAATAGGCAGGTATCCAGTTGAATCGCATTTGAAACATATCCGAAAGCCACTTGTGGTCACTGAGTCCAAAGTCTTTCATTATATCGTTCCAGTGTTCGTCAAAGACCTCCGGGTCAATCTGGTCTGTCCATACAATGTCACACAAACGCCTTTTAAAGTCTGTGTTGCTGCATAAGGTTGGGCCGACCTGAAAGCAGATAGTGTGAAGCAAAAAAAAAGTGTTGTCAAAAATGGAAGTGGTATGTATGGGATGTAACAATTATAAAAATACACAGCACACCAAAGATGGATTTTTGTAGATGTGTACTGAACAAAACAACCCTGTAGTAAAATGGGTAAAAAACATACCTTCGTAGTGAGTTTCTGCATTATATGCCACATACAAAGACGGTGGCGGGTATCCGGGAATATCTTTTCTATCGCTATTTTCATCGACGGATCTTGATCTGTGACAACAACCTTGGGAACTTGAATGAATATCTTTTTAAATCTCTTCAACAACCATGTGTATCTTTTTGCATGTTCACTCGATAACAAAGCAGCAGCAAAAATGACGCATCTGCTGTGGTTATCAATGCCCGTAAAAGGTACAAGGATCATATTGTACCTATAAAAAAGAGAACACTGTTGATCAGTAAACGTGATAAGAGAAACTACATGAGTATAGGCGATAACAAAGCCGATCAAAAAAATCATTTATATGCTATGAAATAGTGGTCCAAAACACAACTGAAAACCAGGAACATATGTAGCAGTGTATAGGTGAATGATCAAAACAGCAGCATAACCAACCCCACATAACCAGATACACACGGCTATAAACTGTTATATGGTGTGTATCTGTGTGTCACAAACAGCAATATAACAAACCCCACATAACCAGATATACACGGTTAAAAACAGTTAACATATTTAGATGTGTATAAGTATCTGTGTGTCACACGGTGAAACGACTTAACCAACACCCACATAACCAGATAACCAGAACCCCATATAACCAGATACACACGGTGAAAACCACTCGACCAGATACACTAGATACACACGGTGAAAAACACTTAAAATAACCAGATACACACGCTATGAGTTTTATCTGGTGTGTATCTTTGTGTCACAAACACCCCTGAAAACCACTTAACATATTTAGATGTGTATCTGCTTATAAAGGAACATACTTTAGGACAAAGAATTAACTAAATAGGTACAGCAGTGCAGACGTACAAACACAAAACCAGTTAACTATGTAGTTTTTCCCGTATACCCATGGCACACTTAAAAGTGAAATTAGAAACAGAGCCAATGCTTTAATACCTAATAGTACAGATATTAAAAAAACAAAATTCAATAAATTTAGATGAATAAGAAACAGAGCCATGGTACCTGTTTGAACGAAAAGTGGCATCAAATGACACCACATCACCAAACGCAGCGTAATTACGTTTGGCTTGCTCATCGGCCCACAACAGCCCAACAAGTTCTTTACTTTTTTTATCTTGTTTGTATTCCACGGAATAATCTTCGAAATATTCCGCCCGACTCAACAACTTGTCAACGACCATTTGAGCATCACGATTACCAATAAATTCATTCAACCCACGCCTGTAATTCTTGCAATCAACATCTGTTGCCCCTATATATTCAAACCCACCATACACTTCTTTCCAAGATCTAACGGGGCCAATGTTGGCATTAGAAAGCTGGTTTATCAATTGTTGCTTAGAGAAAGTCAGACGACGGGATGCCCTAAGATACTTCATATCGTCTTCATATACCAAGCTATGGTTGTGTTTCTCTAAAAACTTGGACACAACATACTTTCCATCTGTTGTCTTCTTAAGTCTAAGTTGTGCGGTACATCCACAACGACACGATGCACGTTTCCTTCTTTTTGTGACCTTATTAACACCTAAAGGGTTGGTGGTTTGTTGTTTATCAGTTTTTTGGTTGCCCGGCTTATGTTGGGGTTTAAACCCCTGCCTAACACAATAAAAATACTTATTGTTGGGTTCTACTTTGTTGTCTTTGGTGACCCTTTGACCACCCTTTCTAACCTCAAACCCACCTTCCCTGGCGTAATCTTTGTACGCCTTTTGAGCTAACTCAATGTTATCAAACACTTGACCTTCAAAATGTTTGTTATCAACTCTAGGGACCCAATATTTAGTACCATTAGGAGTAGGCTGAAAACTACCAACCTGATGAGGAGGAGGTGTAAAATTTGAGTCGCCAAACGGAGGTGTAAAATTTGAGTCGCCAAACGTGTCTTGATCATTGTTAACTGCTCGAGGAGTGACTGGTTCACCTGTACACAAACAAATTTATCAACAAACTGATGAACTACGAAAATTAAAACCAAAAATTTTGTTACCTGCAACAAAGTTATCAACAAACTGAATATCTATCGAATCACTCATGATGAATTGGAAAATTTGTTTGCTTAGAACAAAAAATTCACACTGAAACCTGGATTGGATGTGGTTTCTATAAAAATTAAAAGAAATATGTGATCTTTGAGTATCATAACTGAAAATCAAAATCATTGTGGTGTAAATGTTTGATTCCATTGATTGCATTCGATTGAATTTGATTGTGGTTGTTAATGATATTAAAGAACCGGTAAAAAAAAAAAAAACGCCTGAATCTGTGTGGGTGTGTGTTTTATGTTTGTGTTGTATTGTTGTATTACTAATATGCCCCTAAACTCTAAAAACTGATTTTTATTTAATTTTTATTTTCTTTTTATGTGTATTAAAGATGTTGCCACATGTCATCTTTTCATTTGTCCTTGATATGATCTCATTTTTAGAACTTTAAGGTTGATCTCATATGATCCCAAATCTATATATATATATATATATATATATATATATATATATATATATATATATATATATATATATATATATATATCTATACATTATATATAAGAGGAGGCATGCCACATAAAATGCCACTTGGCATCCCATAATGCCATGTCATCATTCTATTTACGTGGCATTTTTTTTTTATTTTTTTAAATGACATGTGGCGTTTTAATTAATATATGCACATTTTTTTTTATAAATTTTAAAATTCGTTTTTATTTTTGTTATTTTTTAATTTTAAAATTCTTATATTAAAAAGAAGACATTTGTTGGAGTTGAACTTGGGTCATTCATGATTTTTGTAAACAACTTACCACTAGAGTAAATTGTTTTTTGATTTATATATTTCAAATCAATACAAATAAGGAGATGATAAAAAATCCTGCAATTTTTATATTAGGAATGTATATTATCAAGATAACAATTAAAAAAAATTATGATATATCCTACTTACAAGATAATTATACCATATATATTTTTAACCTATTTTTTTTTAAATACACCCTATTATATTATTCATAAACATAAGAATCCCTAAAAAGTTTAATAGACTTCTTAGTTTTACAGGTGAATAATCCCTTTTTTTTTTGACTTATGTGTTTAACAGGTTTTGTGATTTTTTAGTTTTACACTCTAATATTGGTTTTGTTGAGTTTTATGTTTGACACTGTTATCAGATATCGGATATAAGGATGGAGGCACAAAAAGAGCCAGGTTAAGACAAAGTGCAAGGATTTCAAAAGCAAACAAAGATAACAATGTCCCAGAAACTGGTACGAATGTTCTTAGGTCATCAAGCTAACAAAATAAGAAAAGGAAACCAAGACAACAATGCTAAAGTAACTGGTGCTAATGTTGTTAGTCCATCAACAGTTTTTTTTTAAACTATTATGTTATATGAATGTTGATACGAATACTGTTATGTTAGGAGATTGCATTAGTAGTTGCAAATACATATATTCATGTGGATTTTATGAAACTGTGAGAGTTCTTATGATTGTTAAAGATGTATATATAGTTTGTGAATTTTATCAAATTGTTTGTTTATAGGTTATTCATGTGAATTGTATGAAAGTGTTTGCTTCATAGGTTGTTTACTGTTGTAAAAACATATACATATTCTAAAAACCATTTACCTGTAATGGGTCGTTGATGAGTGTGTAAATACTCATCATTTTTGGTTAAATCTGAACTGCAAAACGTTTAAAAATGCTCAGAAATGCATCAAAATACTGAAAATATTCCAAAATTGCATTTTATATGTTTCAGATGCAAAATGTTCAAAATCAGATTAAAAATGAGCTAAGTTTGCATAATTGGCAGTTTCAGTCTCCCAAGTTTCTAAAATTGTCAGAAATAGTCCCTGAGTCCTAAGTTCAAAAGAAAAATCACCAAAGGTCCTTTTTAAATCATAACTTGTCAAAATTAGTCCTTTGGTGAAAAATATCAAAAGTTTTGAGAAATTACAAAATTGGTCCTTCAAGTTTCAAATTTGGCAAAAATGGTCCTTGGAAATATTGAAAATGTCAAGTTTGGTCCTTGTATTATTGAAACTTGTCACTTTTAGCCCTTGGAGCAACTTTGCAATTTGGCAGCTTTGGTCCCTCAAAATTCAGAAATTACACAAAAGGTCCCTATGTTATTATTAAGCCTAAAACCCTTTTGGACCTGCCATTACCATTTGGACCCTGCCACCCATTGTGACCCCTTCAGTTTTGACCCCCTTTAATATAATACACCCAAGTCAATGTCTGGTCAAACATAGCCTACCCGCCCTTTTTCCTGTCTTCCCCAACATCTAGCCCTGCAACCCATCCCCCCTCCTCACCTTTCCACTTTTCTTGTTCCCCCCCTTCAACAACACTCCAAAGACACATTTAATGCTTCTTCTAACCCTTCACTCAACCCCAACTGGCAAATAAGCCTTTTCCCGCCAAATTTTGATCTAATGGCCAAGATCATCTCTTGCCATCCAAAAGTCCAAATTATTGGTGGGATATGCTGAGAAGTCAAAAGGAAAGAGGATTGGCTTATAAAAGGAGGAGGAGATAGAGAGAGAAGCAAGTAGTTAGTTTTATAATTTTTCTTAATGTCGTTTTTTAAATAGATGTCTTAGTTTAATTCAAAATGTTGTAATTTCAGTTTCTTTGTATCAAATTACTTTGTTTAAGTGTATTGCAACCATCATCAAGTATCAATTTAAGTTTTTGTTCACATTTCTTATTTTCTGTCAACTGTTGCAATTTTCAATCTTAAAAGCTGATGTTAAAGTTTCAAAAAGCTTATTAATAAGCTCAAATAAGCTTCCACAAGCTTATGATAGCTTTCTATAAGCTCACAATTAAGTTTCAAACAGTTTTGGTCCATGGTCAACAAAAGTCAAACTGAGCTAGGAATTGGACTTGGTTTTGGAATTTGGGGTGTTGCAAATCCTTGAATTGGGTTGGAATAGTTTCATTTAGTGTAGGATTGGGTGTGGTTTTAGCCTGCAAACAGCTGGACACTTGTGAGTATAAATCTCAATTTCAGTTTTCATCCATTTTGCATATTGTACTTGTAAGTGTATCTGTGGTCACCTGTTAGGAATTAGAAATTCCATAGTGAAGAGTCGGTCACCCCAAATATAATCTAGCATAAGTTAGCTCGTAGACATATCGTTATTTACTGTTTTATTAGTTAGTTATTTAGTTTAGAGCAACACCGTGGAGGAAGGACGGGTCTTTACCCACTGTATGCCTGATCCACAGTCCGAAGGAGGACATTTAGTTTGTAACTATATATACCCTCTACCTCCCAAGGTAGAGGGTTGGACCTTTCATTCATCTTAATCTAACCTTCTATGTTTTCTTTCACTTTCTCTCTCTAGAAAGGCTCCCACTTTCTCTCTCTAAAACCTCTAAATAATTCAACCATATTATTGTTTGTTATGTGTTTATGAAATCCAATATGTTACAATTGGTATCAAGAGCCATGGTTAGATCATATCGTGCACATCTTTGGATTTCTAGTGGTTTTTAGGTGGTTTTTGAGTTTGAAAAAGTTTAGTGGTTTGTGCATCATTTGGTTGATTTCTTGTGTTAAAGCTTGGATTTTGTTAGTACTTTTATGTTTAGAATCATCACAAGTGTTTAGGTTTTCATTTGGTAAGCTTGAATCATCTTGGTTGGGTTGTTTTTGGATTGAAAAGTGATGTTTATGTGGTTTTTCTTGCTAGCGACTTGATATACGGATCTCTTTCTTCGTAGCGACTTGCTTCACAATTTTGTAGCGAGTTACAGTTTTGGAGCTAGCGACTTAGACCTAGCGATTAACAGTACAAGTAGTGGACTCTCCACTACGGGTAGCGATTTGGTGGTAGCGACTTGGTCTGTAGCGAGTTGCTCTTTAGCGACTTGAATCTTTAGCGACTTGAGTAGCGAATTGCTGCCAAAATTTTGCTAGCGACTTGAGGCTTAGCGAATTACTACTTAGCGACTTAGCTGTTTAGCGACTTGGTGCTTAGCGACTTGGTTCAAGTGTTATATCGACTTGGTTGATTTTTACGAAGAAGAGGTTTGACCAAAGTTGACTTTTTACGTCAAAACTTCAAACGGCCATAACTTTTGATCCGTAACTCCGTTTTCAGCGAAATACCTGTCAAAACGACCGGAACAGGCTGAATATTGTGAGGTTTCACCACGATGTCGTGAAACGAATTTTTCGAGGCCCAAATCCCCTCCGAAAGGAAGTTATTGAGGTTTTAAGTTTTTAGACCCAAAAATTCTCCGTAAAAACGTGCATCAACCAATCCAAATCTCAACCAATCAACATTTCAGCTTTTCCTACGAACAATCTAAAGCCCTATCACACAATCGTCTTTCATTGTATCGATCCATCAGTCATCTTAACACATTCCATTGGTCATTGCTTAACGGTTTGGTCTTGATTTTAGTAAAATCCCGCGAAAGATTTTATTTCTCGGTTTGAATCATAGACTTGTAAAATCCCGTGCATTCTACCACATCATGTCCTACTCTACTGACCCAGTGATTTCAGAAGTACTCAAACTGTATGATGCTGTAGACAACCATGAGAATATTAGCTATTCTGATCGAATACAGATGATGGAATCAATCAATGATGACTTGAGTTCTTCATGCTCTGAGTCCAATGAAAAAGAATTGCACCTGCTTGGACTACAGAATGCCATGCAAAAGGAAAGTAGCATTGAATCTTATCAATAACTTCACTCACACCTTATGTTACTCACACCGATTGGAATGGAACGAACATGCATTGCCCTTTTCCGTCAAGACTTATCCACATTAACGGGAACAGTACTATTGAACTTAGAACAATTGGAACAACAACTTGATAAAGAGAAGGTTCAAGAGGTTAGTTCCAGTGCTGCACTTCAAGTGATCCACAACCAATTTCAGTCATTCATCAGTGGGGAATTTACATCAGATTATGATCAAGACATGACTGAAATGTCTTTCAAGAGACACACTGGAATGGAAATTAGCGTGTTCATTGAGACATTCATACAACTCATGGATAATGTAGAGAAGTACATTGAGGAAGTTACACATAAAAATGAAAACGTGAATGAATGTCAGGTGCAGTTGAGAGATAGTTGTGATAAGTTGGGTAATGTATCTGTTGAAGAATCGGGTGTTGCTGAATGCAGAATGTCAGAGTCAACATATAATGATGAGTCGGGTAAAGCACCAGATGATGGATCAGTTGGCACTGAATACAGAGGCTCAGAGATTGATAAGCTTGACACATCCAACGGTCTAGTGACTCTTGTTACACATGATGTGGATGCAGATATCAGACCAGAAATTGAGCAGGTGTCATGTAATGAGGTACCCTTTCCTGTTCAATATAGTGCATCTGCTAAAGTACTTAAACAAACTGATCATGATGCTGAACATGACTTTGTTAAATCTTCTGTAACTGAGGCTGAGTCTGAGATTAAGTGTTTCAAAACAAACAATAAGGTTGATAAAAAGGCTTTTGATGAACTTTCAAACAAATTCTCAAATCTTGAAAAACATTGCATTTCACTTGAAATTGCGATACAAAGTAAAGAAGAAAGTTTCCAAATTAACAAACCGTGTAAAAATCTGGAACTTCCTGAATTCCGTGAACTTTTTGAAATGAACACTTTGAAAGCTCAGCTTCAAGACAAAGAATCAACCATCAACAATTTGAAGAAACATATTTCTGGTATGCATGTGAAAAGTAATTTGGTTACAAGTAATTCTGATGTTAATGCTATTGATGATATTCAAATGAGAAATGATGAATTAGCTGTTTGTGTGGCCAAATTACTAAAGGAAAATGAGTCTTTGAGAAAGAATAACATAGAACTAAGTGACTCTGTCAAAGAAGCTAGAACTAAGTCAATGGAAACAAACTCTTTGATAGCAAAAATTGATGATCTCAAAGCTCAACTTCAGGAAAAGAGTTTCGCTATTGTTGCTTTAAAAAATGAGCTCAGAAAAACAACAGGGAATAGTGTGAACACTAAGTTTTCAAAACCATCAAACTTGGGGAAACCAATTATTAGACAACCGAATGCGTTTAGATCTGAACGACCAAAATTTTCAAAAACGCGGTTTGCCTCCCAAGTTGATGCGAAACAAGTTTTGACAAAACCAGTCACTTCACCTCACTTTCCTAGGAAAATTGATATGAATGACTTGTATAAGAACTCTTATCTTGAAATGGCTAGAAAGAAGGCACATAATCTTAAAGATGGAATTTTAGGTGCAAGACCTAGGATGATGAATTCTTCAAAATTTCAAGGCACTGCTAGTAGTTCTAAACCATTACCTAGGAACACTAATCTAAAGACTAGGGATTGGCGTACATCTAAGAGTAGTTGCGTTTCGATTAAAGCTATTCCCATAGCAGATCACTCTAAGAAATCTAGATCTATTTCTGAATCCAAACAAGCTGTTTGCTCAAAGTGTCTGAAATGTATCTTTAATGCTAATCATGATAAATGTTTCACAAAATCCCTGAAGAATGTAAATGCTCATGCAATGGTACAACCTGTTAAGTCTAGGATTCACACTAAGTCATCTACAGTGCATATGAAGCAAATGAAACCAAAAGCCTCACCTAGATGGTTACCAACTGCTAAATCTTTGGAAACTAGGAATAAGGATAAGTCTCTCACTATGCATAAGATGCCTAACAATACTAGACCTTGCCATAAGTGGATACCATCTGGTAGAATTTTTAAGGATGCTAGACTTAGGTGGATACCTACAGGAAAGATGTTTACCAATAGCATTCTCAATGTTGACCGTGAAACCCCAAAGGGTTTGGATACTGATGTCACTAACCATAATATATGCAATCAAGTTTGTAATATTAGTGCAGGTAGTCCTTACTCAGTTGCAGATACTTCGATCCTTCAATACATGGACTGGCTTAAAGTATGGATAACAAAAGGATTGATATATCATAATTCACGGGTTCTAGTTACTCAACATTGATATTCAATCGGCTATGACGTCTGCTCACATCAGTTCAGGCCTCGTACTTCATCATTATGGCGTCTGCATATAACACTTCAGGCCCTGTTCCTCAAAGAAAAGAAAGGTGTACGCTTCAGTGCACTTTATCTTCTTAAGAAGAGAAATCTTCATGTTTATGACCACTCTCATCGACATTCTTCATCAACATGCTTCATGCTTTTTCCATGCGCTTCAGTCATCAAGTGAACCGGACTACTGATAATTACTCTTATTCCTCTTGCTCAATATGATGAAGATGGCGACATCATGTGCTAATTTTGCGGGGGAGAAGTGTGAATAGAATTCATTTGGCATCTCTGTATGCAATTCTTGAGGGGGAGAAGAAGTGTGAATTTTTTTCATGGTTGACTGATATTTGAGAATATATGGTCAAACAGCTCCTAACCCATGTAAGAACCGAGATTCTTCTTATCGGATCATCTTCACATGTAGTTTCTTCTAAGAGCCGTTGGTTGACATCTTCACACGGGCTGATATGATTAAATGACAAAGTGCTTCTAGTTGCTGGGCTGATTTCTTTGATGAACATCTTTCTGTTCTTGTTTGATTGGGAGGGATTTTAATTAAGGGGATTTGCTATTTACAAGTTAACGGGAATGCCTTTGGTTTGAAGAAGATGTTAACTGTCTATTTCCCCATTCGGATAATCTTGAAGAAGGTCGAGTCTACAGTCTAATCTATATTTGAAAGCTACATGATTAGAAGACTAAAGACGAATTGCATTTGATGATCTAAAGACTTCTTCTTAATCCGGGCTGAGAAGAACACTTGAAAATCTTCGTCAGTTTAGGGGAGAGCACTAATTGGGGGAGATTGAAAAGCCAAAATTTAATCCCCAATTAGACTTGCTCAGATTCTTAAGCAATGATTCATTGCTTGATTTTTGATGACACTCCTCCAACGCCTAATGCTTCAATTACTAAGGATAATTGGGATTCATTGTTTGGGATTCATTGTTTTTCAAAGATATGTTTGATGAGTACTTCCAACCTCTAACGAATGTTGATAATCCAGCTTCTGAAGCTCATGCTCTGGTTTCTATTGACTCAACTGGTTCACCATCTAAGAAGTACTTCTTGGAATTCTCAAGAAACCTTATCTCTAGTTACTTCACAAGGCGTTGTTAATGACTATCATTGCAGTTGCACTCATGAATAGTGATCCGCTCTTTGGTACTCCTTTGCCAAATCTTCACGGATCATTGTTTCATTTTTCTTCTCCAAATGTGCACTCTGTAAATCAACCACATGAACATTAAGGAAAATGACTTCCTCATCCGCTTAAAAACATTATTGGTAAATCTTCCAGATCAGTTTCTACATGTATACCGTAAGGAAGAATGCATTGATGTTGAGGAATCATTTGCTCCGGTTCAGTCAGTGGGTCAATGTACATCTGATTGTATGTTTATTCACGTGTTGGACATTTGACACAAGTTGATTACTTCGAAGTTACTCATTTATAACTTATTTGAGGTTGAAGTTGACGTTCACAAAGGCGTGTTCTTATTTGATAACTTGCTCGGGCTTAAGTATTTGAGTTGAAGACTTGGGTTATTTAGTTACCAGCAGTCGAGGTGGATGATTGAAGACCTGGTTAACTATCACTATTAGGAGTTACTTTGTTTTACTCAGTGTCACACGCATATGACGGTGTGGATAATCGCAAGAGGTGTTAATGTCTCATACTTTGTTTGAGTAGTGAGTACTTAGAGATTTGCTTGAAGCATAGATTCTCGACACCGTTCTTCCATCTTTAAGTGCAAGCTTAAGACACAAATGCGGGGAATTCGACTTCAGTTTCAAGTTTGGTATATCGGGTTTTTCTTCAACAGTGGTCACTTCAAATTGTCTACATATGGGTTGATAAAGATAGTCAGAGAGAGTTTATGTAGCAGTTGATTCTCACAGGATTCACTTGGGCTATTTGAGTTCTTCTCACAAGATTTCAAGTTTATGGATATATTATGTTTTGCTGATTCTGAGGTATCAAAACTATTTGGGGGAAGTGGTCTCTGGAGACCTTTTGTTTTTGTTACTTTAGTGTTCAGTTGGAAGAAATGTGAGAAGAATATTTGGAACGTGAGATGATACTGCCTATCGACATCTTATATACGGTTTATGATAAAGTGCTTCCGGTTATATGCACAACATGTTCACTTGATCGAGCTAATTCAGTTATTTCAGAGTTGACATCCACAGAGATGATTAGTGACTCAACATGTTACGTGGATGTCATCGTCTCTACTCTTGTTGGGTACATGTGTACATTATGTGCTGATTGGTTATATGTTATATAACTGGAATGCACTTGGTAAAATGAAGATGTTGATATATTGTTCCCCTAACTAGACAACTGGTCAATCTCGAAGAGTAAGGTGTACATCGGGGATGCACAACAGGTTCATGTGATCGGTCGTAATCAGTTAATCCGGATTTGATAACCACTGAGACGATCAATGTTTCAACTTGTTACTTCGGTGTTCTCGTGTTCTTCAGGGTGCTGAGCTTCAATCAATGAGACCGCTTTGTATTCAACTCTACTTCTTAGGGAAATGGTCTTTATTCGATGTTTGTCGTTTTGGGGGGAAGCTACCAAAGATTCAAATTGAGAAGGCTCATGTTCAGACGATTTTCTTAGAAGCCTCGGATGCTTTGGTGGCGAAAGTTTAAGAGATGTTGATTCCTTTCTTCTACAACGTGCTGAACGATATCTTTATCTCGGTACTCATTTCATCATTCTCTTAAACTAATTTATCTCTTGTATATATTTATTCGAAAAACAAAATACAAAATTATAAAACCTACAAAAAGAAAATAGAAAAATATAAAATCTTCATAAATCCATAAAAATCAGAAAATTTGAAAAAGACCAAAAATATGTTTTCTCTAGACATGTCTTCTGGTATCGATAACATCTACGGTCTTAGAAATGTCATTCAATAATGGCACGGGACTTTAGATGAAGTTCGAGCAGGAGGTGTAAATATTTCTTTTTAAACATGTCTCAAAAATATGGCTTGCAGTTATTTCAGACTGTAACCCGTGCTTAAAACTATGGCTTGCTATCATTTCAGATAGCAACCCGCTCTTAAAAGGAAGGAAAGTGCTACGCTTAAACGTTTTTCACAAATTTCGTGCACTTATCCTAAAACAAAATGAGGAAAGTATGTCGAAGGACTGCTGTTCCTACACAAATGTTTTTCTGTCTATAATTCTTCAGAAAAATATTTGTTGTATTCAAAATGGTGGTAAATGAGTTGCTTGAAAAAATCAATCAGGATCAGAGTTTTTGTATTAATTTGCAAACTCAATCAATGACTTCTGCGCTTTTAAAATTTTTTAAAAAAATGAGTCATTGATTGAGGGGGAGAATGTTTTCAAATCTATATCATCTAACGAGCTTTCTTAATTATCCTACGTGCTTAATTAAAAATGATATTTGCCTGTGTCGAAGGACTAGGAATTTAGGATATGATTGTTAGGTTTAGATGATTAGAGTTTGATTAACACATAAACCCCATGCCTTATATGATCTGATTGACATGTTGAATTGACTTTTATTAGTCGATTGTTGTTTGGGTGATGTGGACCACCATATATTTGTATGTGTGTTCACTAACGTATGCAGGTATATTGGTTATAAGAATGTTCCCGATCCGGATCCCACAATTGAAGATGATTGGATGCCGAAAGGAAAGGGTAACTATATCTTGGGTTGACAAATGAAGAAACGGAGCTTAATTGGACTTCTATGGAGAGTTGGCATAAATGCAACGTAAGAGGTCTCACTGCATCAGCAGATGGTTTTCTCCTAAGTGATTGAAGAAACAGAGCTTAATTTGACCTCAGTTGGCATTCAAAATGCAACATAAGAAGAAGTCTCACTGCATCAGCAGACGGTTTTTCTTCCAAACCCTACAACAACAACAACAGAAGCTTCTCAACCACCTAACGTATCTTTGTGCAGGATGCCATTTTTAAAACAATTTTGAATAATTTGATTAAATTGTTTTGAAAATGGAAAATATTGTTTTGAAAATATATTGGACTAATTTTTTGAAAATCACTGGACTTCTTGTTATCAAAACCTAAGTCACTCAATTATTGACTTCTGTCATGGATTGAGGGGGAGAGTGATTTAAAATAAAATATTTTCAAACGATATTTCTTCACAAAAAGTCCGGTTGTACGAAATTATGTGGTGATCTAAAGATTTAATGTTATGTCATGGTATGATTTTTCTTTTGAATCAAGGTCTTTCAAAATGAAATTTTTTCTGTTCTTGTTTGATTTTGAAATTGTTTTGTTTTACTCAAAAGATCTCTTAAAAACAATCATACCTGACACTAACAATCTTTAATGTCTAACTCTGTTCCTTATTAATCATTTTTCAAAATTAAATCTTGCCACGTCTTTCCCTAAAATTTTTCTAAATGATTTAAATCAGACGGGATCACAAATCTCAAATGGTTTGATATTTTTGATCAAGGGAGAGATAGTGATTTAAATCTCTTATCTGTTTTAATGGAAATAGTTTTAGTCCTTCAAAGGCACTCCTGCCTCCATGTGCCAAACGATTTGAAATACACAATGCACATGTTGAGGATGAGGATTTATCCTAAAACTAGATGAGTTTTTAAACCAGGCCACATATTCTCCCATGTTTTCTAAACAGTATTAAATCACTTGGGATCCAAAATCTCAAAGGGTTTGATATCTTTGATCGGGGGAGAATTTGTGATTTAATAATGAAATTTGATAAATGATGATCGATTTGATGAAATTGTGCAGGCTGCTCTCTCATATGTGCTAAACGCTTTCGAATCTCGAAGCATATATTGAGGGGGAGCATTTTAAAAGAAAAGAAACTATCGAGGTGCAAATGCTTTTATGTTTTAACATAATGTACCTTGATTGAGTTTTCAAATGGTTTCTTAAATGACTTTTGTAATCGTGGATGTGCTTCAAAAGAACTCTTGCCTCTATGTGATAAAAATGATTTCAAATATCCTATGCACATATTGAGGGGGAGAATTTACCAAAGAAAATCAAATGGCCTTTTCCATGGAAATTGTGATCAAGAAATTATTTCAAAGAAATTATTTCAAAGAACTCTTGCCTCCATGTGCTAAACAATTATAAAATCATATGCACATGTTGAGGGGGAGCATTTCTAAATGATCAAAGCTATTAAGGTACAAAATGCTTTGATTTTATATCACATGTACCTTGATTGATTTTCCAAATGATTTTTCAATTGGTTTCGAGAAGGAAAGAACAATACCAAAAGACTGACCAATTTACTTTATGCATGGTGTTATAAGGATGGTTAGGTTAGGTATTTGTTCCCACGATCCGCCAGAACCGGAGGGATCTACCCAGGGATAATCCACTAGATAGTGTAGAGTCCTTAGGTATGATGAAAAAAGGAGAAAAGTGAGATATGGGAAGAGTGCGGACTGAGACAGAGCTAGTACTGGAATTAACCCAACAAGGTTCTAGTAATGAAGTCTCGGTAAGCACTGAAGGGGTTGAAGAATGAAAAAGAACTGAATGTGAAAGAGGGTGAAAAGAAATAGCCCTCCATCAATTCAACCTTAGGGCAGTAACCGGGTTCAATACATATGCTACTGGTGTTTACCAAGGTAACGCCGGTATTGAAGACAAGACGTCATGGACCCAGTGACGCACTGCACTACAACTTCCCAAACCACTCAAGTTCCTCTTAAAAGGGCTTGTTTCATTCTCACGGGGAACCTACATAATCTATCGACTTTCTCTTAGAGATTGTTGATATTGAAGAAGGAGACCCTCTCCCTAGTCTCCGACACAGGAACCAAATGTGCACTTTTGAGTCTAGAGCCAAGAGATCATCCACAATATCTCATTAGGACACAAAATTAATGAAAACTTGCTGTTTCACACAATGTGGAAAGTAAGAATATATTGAGAGTCCTACGCATTATCCTTGTGGTTTTGCCAGAACATCTGAGTGGTATGTAAAAGTATTCACAATGAAGATGGAAATCCTTCTAGAGCCAACATCAAACAAGCTCTTGGTGGGTGACATGTGAGATCTTCTTGTAAGATCAAGCTTGTGACAACTGGATAGAAACGATGGGGAGATTCAAACCTGAATCAACCTTGGTCCAGGTATGGAATTGACGAATACTTTTGGAAAAACCGTTCGATGTGCAAACCTTCTTTTCTATAGCACGTCGAATGTGTACTTATGTTTTCAAATTCAAAAAGTATCTCTGATTGAAAAATACTTTTAGAAAAACCGTTCGATGTGCGAATCTCTTCTTTTCACTAGCACGTCGAATGTGTACTCATTCTCTAATACAAAAAGTATTTTGTTTGAAAATTGATCTTTCTCATAAAACCTTCGTCGTATTGCAAAACTCTTTCTTCAAGCAATACGCGATTGTTTTTCAAATCATTTTTCATCAATCAGTGAATCTCTATTTGCTGGTTCACTCACTCCGTGTTGTCTTCTTTGAGACGTTCCGGTTTGAGAACGGCTAGAGCAGCTGCGAAACCCTGTCAAGGAGATTCTTAGGAATCCTACCTGATCACAGGCAGTACTTGTACTGATCAACGGGGAACCGTGGGCCGTGTACCTCAATTCAACGAAAGTGATCAAAGACACTTTCGTGTGTTTTATTGCTAACTGTTGTTTGCAGGTACATTTGGACGGTTGCAGCTGATCAGAATTGAGCGGTCAATCCAAAGCCGCATGCTCACAGCATCCACACTTAATTGAAGAAATCATGACTGGTGCATATCTACATAACCTGGTTCTGATATTTTTATACTATGCTTCTGCTACGCTGCTACAAATATCATGAACCAGTAAAGCTTCCGCTACTCTGATGGAAAGATGTCATGATCCAGAATGTGTGAGCATGTCGGTCCGAAAGTCACAACTTCACATGATGGCAACACAATAAAGGGTGATCCAGAGATTTACTGTGGCAGATGATCTCCATCAAAGCTTGAAGATCATCAATGATGTGGATCAGTATAAAGGCCTCCACTTAAAGTACAAAGTTATCAGACTTTAAAGAATCACTGCAAAAGCACAAAGATGCAGATGTTGAAGAATTAATGTCTACGAGCTCAAGACTGAAGATTAAATAGAATGCTAGGATTCGAAATGTAAAATATGGGGTGACCTCCCTTAGGGGGAGATTGTTAGGAATTAGAAATTCCATAGTGAAGAGTCGGTCACCCCAAATATAATCTAGCATAAGTTAGCTCGTAGACATATCGTTATTTACTGTTTTATTAGTTAGTTATTTAGTTTAGAGCAACACCGTGGAGGAAGGACGGGTCTTTACCCACTGTATGCCTGATCCACAGTCTGAAGGAGGACGTTTAGTTTGTAACTATATATACCCTCTACCTCCCAAGGTAGAGGGTTGGACCTTTCATTCATCTTAATCTAACCTTCTATGTTTTCTTTCACTTTCTCTCTCTAGAAAGGCTCCCACTTTCTCTCTCTAAAACCTTTAAATAATTCGACCATATTATTGTTTGTTATGTGTTTATGAAATCCAATATGTTACATCACCATTAGTATAAATTAGTTTATTTAGTTGTATTTAGGATGTCTTAACTCATTTTGATCATTATTACTTGCTTGTTCAGTAGTTTGTCTCATTTAAATTGCTAAACAGTCATAAATAGGGTGTTTGGATCAGTAGCTTAATCTGTGTTATAGGCTAGTTCAGTGGAAGATACTTGTTAGTTTAGGCTTTTCTAGCTCATATGTACTCATTGCTATCTCAAAATTTGCATCTGCATAGATCAAAGTCAAAAATCAGTTCAACTGTCTTAATAACTTAACTGTTGAAGATTTTGTGAAATCAAGATCTTGTTTTATGTTTAAAATACATAGGGATAGCTTGTACTAGTTTCATTTCACCATTAAACATCATATTCAGTCCTTGAATTGGTTGCAAATCTCAAATAAGTCAACTTTCCATTTCTTTATTCAAAAGTCAATTTGCAAAAACTCAGATTTAGCCCAACTGAGATGAATTTTCATGGACTCAGTTTTGGGCCAAATCATGTCAAACTCTGGATTTTATAACTTCTACTGGTCCACTTTCTTATTATCATTTTTGTGTATTTTTGTGAATTTTCCATAAGCTCCAAATGAGCTTGTCAAATGGGCTTAATATGCCCTGTGCAACTGACTCAGTTTAAGCTGAGTCTGCACAGGGTCTTGCAGGCTTGTCACAAGCTTTAAAAAAGCTTATCTTGGTCTGTTCTTTGGTCTAGACATAGCCACCCAGGTCTAGTGTAGGATCCAAGTCTTGGTTTCATGTCTCAGCTTATTATGTAGCTTATTTCTTAGCTTAAACTTGGTACCCTCACAACTGTTTTTAGCTTATTAGCCAAAACCTCAAATCTGTTGAGCTTGTTGATCAGAGGTTAAAGCTTGTGTAATACTTGTTCATTTTGAGTTCTTGTAGCTTAATATAGCTTCTGTTATAGTTGGGTAGCTTTTTGTTTTCATTTGGCTTATTCAAAGTGCTTATTCACAAGCACTTGCAATAGCAGTTTCAATTTCTTGCACACAACCCCATGTTTTTATATTTTTCTTAGATTCTCAATATTATTTTAAGCTTATCTTGAATTTTTCAGATTTTTCTAGGGCAGTTTGGTATTTTTCTTAATTTAAATTAGTTTTTAAGCATTTTTAATTAGCATTTAATACAAATAATTCAGAAAAGGTTCAAAAAATAAGTTTTCAATTTTCTTAAGTTAAGATAAATATAAAAAGCCAAAAAAATATTTTTCCAAATTTTTCTTAGTTAAATTTGTATTTTTAAGCAATTTAATTAGTTTTTAATAGTTTTTAATTCCTAGAAAATAGAAAAATAATCAGAAAAATACAAAAATAGTTTTGAAAATTCTCTTTTGATATTTTAGATTTTTCCAAGTCATAATTTTATTTTTCTAGCTTTATTTCCTATTTTCTTGTATTTTAAGCTATTATTTAATAAGTAAAAATAGTTTTTAATTAATAATAATTAGATAATTAGTTATAAAAATAATTTTCTTTTTCTAAAAATTTTCTTTTATCATTAGGTTTGTAAAAATGTCATTTTCATATTTTTAGGATTAATACTGTTTCAGTTTCACATTTTCTTTTGTACGTCGCGTAGTTTTTAAATTAAGTTTTAAATACAGAAAAATCAAAAACATCATTTTGCAAATAGTGATAGCGTTTATTTAATATTTTTTATCTTTTTAATTTCCTTTAATTTGCATTTAAGCCCCTGTAGTTTATGTACTTTTTCCTTAGTTATAATAAATCAGATCTCTTTTCCATTCAAATCTCTCGATCACTATACGTTTGGTGATTCGTTGCATAGCTCGCTGGGACATAACGACCCGGGGAAACCCTATACTCTCCTGATCTTCATTGCATTTGTTTCTGAACCGTTTTAAGTTTCTTACGGTCGGCCATTCACAAGTGGCCGGCTTGTGTGAGAAAACTTGACGGTTTGGATCGAACCAAATTTTTGGCGCCGCTGCCGGGGAGCTGTGCTGATTATCTTCCGTTTAGCAGATTAGTGATTTGGATATTCACTCCTTGTTTATACCATCTGTATGTATTTATATTTTCTTATAAAAATCAAAAAACTAAAAAGATTTTCTTTCTTATTTTTACAATATGTTTATCCAAAAATCCAAAAATATCCATCTTTACCCTCTCACATCTTTGATTCTTCATCCCTACCCCTCTGAAAACCTTTGATTCTTTCTATGTCTTATCCTCACCCTCTTGGTTGTCAATGGTGTGGTGGTCCTTATAATGGTGGCAATTGCCCCAGTTGTGGCATGGTGGAGTCAGGAAACAGGTCTGTCTATAACCAAGATCCCTATTCTTACCATAACACAACTGATTTATTCCATCAGCTACCACACTGTGAGACTCAGCAGTTTTACTGTTGTGAGTACTGTGGTGGTTCACACTCCAGTTCTGATTGTCCATTGGGAAACACGCTTGTCTATGAGCAGGTTCCTGATAACAATTATGACTACAACACATGTGACTCACAGCCACATCAGTTTTACTGTTGTGAGTATTGTGGAGGTCCTCACTTTAGCTCTGATTGTCAAACAAGGAATCCATTTCCTTGTAACAATTACGACTCTTCATATCATGACCAACCTCTACAGTACCAAATGAATCAGGCACCACCTCAGCCTGATCCACTTCCTCAAAATCTTCTCCTTGATCTTTTGGATTTAGTGAAAGATTTGAAGGAATGTAAACATTCCCAAGATAATCCAAAATCCATGGAAGAATTGTTAGCTGAAGAGCAGGCTGCTAAATTAAATTCCCAAATTGCGTTTGAAAAATCTATTAGGGAATCAATTGCAAAAGAAAAAGCAGCCAGATCTAGCTCTCAATTTCGTTTCATTCCTGATGACAGTGATGATGAGGATACACTTGATATCCTTCAATTCTATAAAGATTCATCAAGTTCATCAGTTGATATCCCAGCAGTTGAGATTCATTCTCAAACAACTGCTATCACACCCGAAGCTCCCACTCACTCTCTGAACATGGGGGACGAGCATCTTGACACTGTTCCTGAAAAGGAATCGGACGAATTCATAAAGTCTAGTGTTGAGGACCTTGTCCCAATCCCGAGAGAGTCACAGGGAACTTTTGACCATATGTGTGATTCTCTTTCCCCTCTTGAGTGTTCAAAAGATCATTTTGAAACTTTCTCGGATCTTAGCGAAGATTGTGCTTCTTATGGAAACATCGAGTATGTTGAGGCATCACTTCCACAATCTGATGCTGATCATCTTCTTGAGGAGTTCTCCGGTGAACTCACTCACATCAGTCCACTTTCATCAGAAAGTAATGATTTCGAAGCCGATCTGAGAGAGACTGAAAGTCTCCTTGATAATGATCGTTCACTCACTTCTTATCCTAACAGTCCAATAGAGAATGTTGATCACTTTGTTCCCAAAACATTCAAAGCTACTTTCACCAATCCTCTATTTGAATTCGACTCTGAATTCACTTTAATTTCTGAGAATCCACTCTTTGATGCTCAGACCGAGGATAGTGATGAGCCCACAATGGAACAAGAGTTCACAAATTCATTTCATGTGAATGATTCTCTTCATGAAGAGTTCTCCGGTGAACTCTCTCATGACATATCTCCTCTGGAACATGATCATTTCTATTTTGATCTTGAGGATGATATTAGCTCGGAGGAAGGTGTACTCTATCATACGAGTTTGCCTATTAATGATACTACCTTCACCCTTCCTCCCGATATGTCTACATTTGAGGATGAAGAATGGATCTTGATTGTTATCAAAATCTTTCTTCCTTTCCTCAAATATCTTGTGATTTCTCTTCATCTTCACTCCTTCGGGAATGAAGACACTATCTTTGACCCCGGCATTTTCATTTATCATTTTTGAGCCGGTTCTATGTATATCTCATCGGTGTGGAACTTTCACGTGCTTCAAATGTTTGTCCAAACATCTTGAATGAAAGTCCGATGGAGATTGTTTCTTCCACTTTGCTTCCCCATGAACAAATTAATTCGGGGTCGAGTCAAGCTAGCGACTCGGTAATCAAAAACAGTAGCTAAACACTGGTTTTCACCCGTGTGCACCACCCTAGTGTGGGGGAGTTGCCCCACATGTTATATATATATATAAGTTTTCATATAAAAAAAAAAAAAAAAAAACTTTCTAAATAATGGCCGTAGTATTTCCCTTTTACGTTCTATGTTTCGGCATAACCGCCGGTACTTTGAATATTGAGGGCAATATTCATTTCTAAGTGTGGGGGGGATTCTCACGAATTTTATCATGTAATTATACCGCCTAATTCCCCCGTTTTTGGCCAAAAAAAATTTTTTTTTTTGGAGTAAGTGTTTTGCATTTACTCAATTGGTTATCAGTCCGCCTTGTCTAATAAACAAAAGGATTGGCTAATCCAGGAGCAAACGGCTCTTGGTAAAGATATCTCAAATCCGTTGACGGCTTGCAATTTGCCCAAAATTGTATGGTATTCAGCTCACCATATCTTTAATTAGTGAAGAGTTGGCTAGCCCGCAAGTTTATGGCTTGTGGTAAAGGCAGTTGGAAAACCATAATTGGTAATCGACTCACCAAAGATATTTTATCTAAGAGTTGGCTAGTCCAGAAGCAAACGGCTTCTGGTAAAGACAAATCAAATCCGTTGGAAGCTGGTGGTTTGCTCAAAATCACATGGTTATCAGTGTACCATGGTTCTTACTTGAACTGAAACATTTGGCTACTCCAGAAGTAATGGCTTTTGGTAAAGAGATTCAAATCCATTAAGTTTTTCTCAAAAGATTGCTAGGGACTAGCAATAGTTTAGTGTGGGGGATTGATGAGTGTGTAAATACTCATCATTTTTGGTTAAATCTGAACTGCAAAACGTTTAAAAATGCTCAGAAATGCATCAAAATACTGAAAATATTCCAAAATTGCATTTTATATGTTTCAGATGCAAAATGTTCAAAATCAGATGAAAAATGAGCTAAGTTTGCATAATTGGCAGTTTCAGTCCCCCAAGTTTCTAAAATTGTCAGAAATAGTCCCTGAGTCCTAAGTTCAAAAGAAAAATCACCAAAGGTCCTTTTTAAATCATAACTTGTCAAAATTAGTCCTTTGGTGAAAAATATCAAAAGTTTTGAGAAATTACAAAATTGGTCCTTCAAGTTTCAAATTTGGCAAAAATGGTCCTTGGAAATATTGAAAATGTCAAGTTTGGTCCTTGTATTATTGAAACTTGTCACTTTTAGCCCTTGGAGCAACTTTGCAATTTGGCAGCTTTGGTCCCTCAAAATTCAGAAATTACACAAAAGGTCCCTATGTTATTATTAAGCCTAAAACCCTTTTGGACCTGCCATTACCATTTGGACCCTGCCACCCATTGTGACCCCTTCAGTTTTGACCCCCTTTAATATAATACACCCAAGTCAATGTCTGGTCAAACATAGCCTACCCGCCCTTTTTCCTGTCTTCCCCAACATCTAGCCCTGCAACCCATCCCCCCTCCTCACCTTTCCACTTTTCTTGTTCCCCCCCTTCAACAACACTCCAAAGACACATTTAATGCTTCTTCTAACCCTTCACTCAACCCCAACTGGCAAATAAGCCTTTTCCCGCCAAATTTTGATCTAATGGCCAAGATCATCTCTTGCCATCCAAAAGTCCAAATTATTGGTGGGATATGCTGAGAAGTCAAAAGGAAAGAGGATTGGCTTATAAAAGGAGGAGGAGATAGAGAGAGAAGCAAGTAGTTAGTTTTATAATTTTTCTTAATGTCATTTTTTAAATAGATGTCTTAGTTTAATTCAAAATGTTGTAATTTCAGTTTCTTTGTATCAAATTACTTTGTTTAAGTGTATTGCAACCATCATCAAGTATCAATTTAAGTTTTTGTTCACATTTCTTATTTTCTGTCAACTGTTGCAATTTTCAATCTTAAAAGCTGATGTTAAAGTTTCAAAAAGCTTATTAATAAGCTCAAATAAGCTTCCACAAGCTTATGATAGCTTTCTATAAGCTCACAATTAAGTTTCAAACAGTTTTGGTCCATGGTCAACAAAAGTCAAACTGAGCTAGGAATTGGACTTGGTTTGGGAATTTGGGGTGTTGCAAATCCTTGAATTGGGTTGGAATAGTTTCATTTAGTGTAGGATTGGGTGTGGTTTTAGCCTGCAAACAGCTGGACACTTGTGAGTATAAATCTCAATTTCAGTTTTCATCCATTTTGCATATTGTACTTGTAAGTGTATCTGTGGTCACCATTAGTATAAATTAGTTTATTTAGTTGTATTTAGGATGTCTTAACTCATTTTGATCATTATTACTTGCTTGTTCAGTAGTTTGTCTCATTTAAATTGCTAAACAGTCATAAATAGGGTGTTTGGATCAGTAGCTTAATCTGTGTTATAGGCTAGTTCAGTGGAAGATACTTGTTAGTTTAGGCTTTTCTAGCTCATATGTACTCATTGCTATCTCAAAATTTGCATCTGCATAGATCAAAGTCAAAAATCAGTTCAACTGTCTTAATAACTTAACTGTTGAAGATTTTGTGAAATCAAGATCTTGTTTTATGTTTGAAATACATAGGGATAGCTTGTACTAGTTTCATTTCACCATTAAACATCATATTCAGTCCTTGAATTGGTTGCAAATCTCAAATAAGTCAACTTTCCATTTCTTTATTCAAAAGTCAATTTGCAAAAACTCAGATTTAGCCCAACTGAGATGAATTTTCATGGACTCAGTTTTGGGCCAAATCATGTCAAACTCTGGATTTTATAACTTCTACTGGTCCACTTTCTTATTATCATTTTTGTGTATTTTTGTGAATTTTCCATAAGCTCCAAATGAGCTTGTCAAATGGGCTTAATATGCCCTGTGCAACTGACTCAGTTTAAGCTGAGTCTGCACAGGGTCTTGCAGGCTTGTCACAAGCTTTAAAAAAGCTTATCTTGGTCTGTTCTTTGGTCTAGACATAGCCACCCAGGTCTAGTGTAGGATCCAAGTCTTGGTTTCATGTCTCAGCTTATTATGTAGCTTATTTCTTAGCTTAAACTTGGTACCCTCACAACTGTTTTTAGCTTATTAGCCAAAACCTCAAATCTGTTGAGCTTGTTGATCAGAGGTTAAAAGCTTGTGTAATACTTGTTCATTTTGAGTTCTTGTAGCTTAATATAGCTTCTGTTATAGTTGGGTAGCTTTTTGTTTTCATTTGGCTTATTCAAAGTGCTTATTCACAAGCACTTGCAATAGCAGTTTCAATTTCTTGCACACAACCCCATGTTTTTATATTTTTCTTAGATTCTCAATATTATTTTAAGCTTATCTTGAATTTTTCAGAATTTTCTAGGGCAGTTTGGTATTTTTCTTAATTTAAATTAATTTTTAAGCATTTTTAATTAGCATTTAATACAAATAATTCAGAAAAGGTTCAAAAAAATAAGTTTTCATTTTTCTTAAGTTAAGATAAATATAAAAAGCCAAAAAAATATTTTTCCAAATTTTTCTTAGTTAAATTTGTATTTTTAAGCAATTTAATTAGTTTTTAATAGTTTTTAATTCCTAGAAAATAGAAAAATAATCAGAAAAATACAAAAATAGTTTTGAAAATTCTATTTTGATATTTTAGATTTTTCCAAGTCATAATTTTATTTTTCTAGCTTTATTTCCTATTTTCTTGTATTTTAAGCTATTATTTAATAAGTAAAAATAGTTTTTAATTAATAATAATTAGATAATTAGTTATAAAAATAATTTTCTTTTTCTAAAAATTTTCTTTTATCATTAGGTTTGTAAAAATGTCATTTTCATATTTTTAGGATTAATACTGTTTCAGTTTCACATTTTCTTTTGTACGTCACGTAGTTTTTAAATTAAGTTTTAAATACAGAAAAATCAAAAACATCATTTTGCAAATAGTGATAGCGTTTATTTAATATTTTTTATCTTTTTAATTTCCTTTAATTTGCATTTAAGCCCCTGTAGTTTATGTACTTTTTCCTTAGTTATAATAAATCAGATCTCTTTTCCATTCAAATCTCTCGATCACTATACGTTTGGTGATTCGTTGCATAGCTCGCTGGGACATAACGACCCGGGGAAACCCTATACTCTCCTGATCTTCATTGCATTTGTTTCTGAACCGTTTTAAGTTTCTTACGGTCGGCCATTCACAAGTGGCCGGCTTGTGTGAGAAAACTTGACGGTTTGGATCGAACCAGTCGTTTTGGGTTATCGTTAAATTTTAATGTGACAAATCTTATTTATAGCTACTGGAGTCCACACCTTCTTCGGAAAGGCTGCACATGATAACGCTACACGCGTCGTTCGGGGTCAAAGGAACTTCCTTTTCTTCGAGCAAGTTTTATAACACCCTAGGAGGTGAACCTAATCGTTGTAGTGTAGTAATTAGGGTAAGCCACGGGTATTGATATCGTTCTCTAGGGGAATAGTGTCGTTAGGCTGAAGTGTATATCGATTTAAGTCTAAAGGTGAGGGATGATTATTTTTTTATCTTTTTATATTTTATGAAATTGAAAGGTACGAATCTCGGGGTATGGATTTGGGGAGGGTGGAATTAGTTGCTAGTCAACTATCCCAAAAGGTACTAACTAAATTAGGGGTCTACCAGTAACGTGAAGCGTATCTACTTATGATGTATTACTCCTTGCTAGCTATCCAATTCTACCTACTGAATTGTCACGTCCTATTGATGGTTGAGTTGTCACGTCCTTATTCCTAGTTGCGTTGTGTGTCTAAGGTTGTAGGGTATGCGTTTCTCCCTAACTCTTTGAAGTCACCTTTAAGTGTAGTAAACAAAATCCACTTATTCATTCATAAACTAACTTTAAGGTTATCTTTGATTTAGTAAACGAAATCCACCAAGTCATTCATAAACTATCAAGGATTTATCAAGTGTTAAACACAACGATAGCCTAGTCGCACTTCCTAAGCCAATTACAATTAAGATAAGAAACAACCAATCAAACAAGAGACAGTAGGATGTAAGAATTATAAACTAAACCAATTAGATTCATTGAAGTTGTCACACCCTAATGATGAAGATAGACACAAGCATCACTAAGAAATCAATAAGATCTAATTAATTATATACAAGTTTCACACAATCATAAGCAAACACAAGGTGAATTAGCCAAGCATAATTAATGAAGAGCAAGCAACAATTGTGATAATTGAAGACATACCATAGGATTGGATAAACAAACAAACCATTACAAGATGTTTATGGAGTGGTTGAAACCCTTTAAGTTGCTGGAAAAACACCCACCTAAACCCTGGAATCGGACTTAGGGTTTAGGGCTTGCAAAAAGTGAAGTTATAATGTTCTATTTATAGGCAGATTTTCTGTCGGCAAAGGGTGACGGCGTCACACTTATAGAGTGACGGCGTCACGACCATTTTTTCACCAAATTGTAGATTTTCTCGTTCCGGTCGCGTCGGCTTTTGAACCACCTAAATCCGAGTTCGTATGCAAAAGTTATGGCCAAAACAATATCAACTACTTCGCACATGCTGTGATAGTCTTGATCACCTTGTGACGGCGTCACCTTGTGGTTGTGACGCCGTCGGCTTTCTGACGCCGTCAAGTGTAAAAAAGAATTTTGGCTACTGAGCCGTCACAAAAGTTCTCCGACGGCGTCACTAGTTGTGCCTGACGCCGTCCCCTTGTATTTCAGCAGCTTGAGTGTCTCGATTCTTGACTTTGGCCATTTTCTTCGTATATCCGCGCCTTTTCGTCCAAATAAGTGCCATTTCAGCATTTTGCCTTCAAGAGACCTAAAAAGTGAAAAGGAACGATATTAAGCAATAACGGATACAAAAGTGATCAAATAAGGGCTTAAACGACCCCTCAAAAAGGTACCTTTTAAAACCTTATCAAATATCCCTACACTTGTTATTTGCTTGTCCTCAAGCAAATGTGCTTTTAGCCAATTAATTTATAAGTTAGGGGTCATGAAGCATTAATTGAAAATGGTCCACAACACATATAAGCCCCGCAAAAGTCATAACAAGCACGGAAATTACATACTAGCACCTCACATGGGGTGTTTGGATACTCACATCTCTCTCGGGTGTATATATGAAATATAACAAATAGGAAATGGAAGATAAACACTCATTAACCGGTCCTAGTACATAGATTACCATAGGCTTGAGAATAGATCAAACCTCCATCGCTTTGGCGTAAGCACCTAGGAAAGACTATCAAAGAGGTCTTTTAAAGGGTTGTAATGTTAGGCTTACGGTAGGGAAACAAAGGGTTTGGTGGGATAGGCTATTTAGTGGTGGCAAGTCAAAAATCTCTATGTTAAATGCATATGAAGAATGGCGTTGCTAAGCCAAGACTCGACACTCTAAACTCTAGATAACTGAAATAAACAAACATAAATTCAAAGATAGATGTAGGATGGTAGCCCGTATGTTTTTTTTTTTTTTTTTTTTTTTTTTTTTTTTTTTTTTTACTATTTTTTTTTTCTTTTTTCTTTTTCTATTTTTTTTTCGATTTTTTTTTTTTTTTTTCATACACTTTTACTCTACCATCCTCTACGATAACATCAAAATACTAGGGATTTATAGGCATATCCCTACACTTGAGTTTTTATTACTCTAACACTAATTTGACCCGATTTGAAAAGATCAAAACACTTGGGGTACATTATTATGCAAACAAAGGGAATTTGAATTTTTAACGTTCCCTTCCCGTCATTTCATAAACTTTAACTTTTCCCATGAATCCCAATCGTCCCAAAACTGTATACAAAGGATATGACTCGACTTAGCAACTTATGCAAGCAACTAGATAATTGAACTAAGGGTTTAGGGTGATAACAAACATTTGCACTAAAAGTGAGTGCATAAGGGGTAGGCTAAGGTGATTTGGGTGTATATTTGGGGGTGGGGTGTAAACAATGCTCTTCATTGATATTCCGGAAAAACCGAAATATCACGAGAACCGCGAAAAGGATAGGCTCTGAGGGGTTAACTAGGGGTATCGTGTACTAAAGATGAGTACAACGCAAAGGGTGTGGGGGAATTACTCAACCGAAGTGGAAGAAGTAATTATATTACAGGTATCAAACAAGGGTTATCCTAATGCCTCTTATCATTTAGTTATTCCTAACTACACAAGTGTAGCCTCACTTGCGATCTCGGAATGCATCACAAAACAAGTTCTAGAATCTAATATACTACCGGTTCACACTCTAAGCATTAAAGATGAATGCTTTAATTCCTACTAATCTAAGGGCGATCCTCACATTTTGGGTGGAATTTGGGTGGTAAGGGTTTTTTGTGCTAGTCATGCAACTTCCTATCCGTGAGACGCTTTTGTTAAGACTAATGGCCCACTCCTATATGTCATAAAAAATTTTAAATTTGGTGCCAAAATTACCCTAACCGACATTTCTCATGGTTTATTACACAATCACAATTGGACAAAGCAAATAGTCAAGGATAAGCATAGTTTCAAAGTTCCCGTTTTATTTTCCCTCCCTACACTTAAACTGAACATTGTCCCCAATGTTCCCCGAAAGTATCAAAGTTATGATAAAAGAAGGTAATTAAAAACGAAAGAAACTAATACTCCCCTGATTAGCTCGGTAGGATCCGTGTGTGAAGTAGTGGTTAAATTCTTTTCAAGAAGAATTTTTGCGTGAAAAGCTCCTTCCAATCTTATGTAACTTCTTCTTGACAAACTAAACCTGCACACTTGAAGAAAACAAACGAAACCTTCGCGTAAAATCGGCGGTAATAATATATATAAGACTCGATTTAAACTAGGATATAATGCTTGTGGAATGAATGTTTACAGAATTTTTAAGAAAATTAAGACCTGGAAAATTCCAAAAATTTATAAGTAGCTCAGAAAACGAGAAAAAGTAATCTGATATTTTTACTCCTTCCTGACGCCGTCAGGTTGCAATCCTGACGCCGTCAGGTTATCCTGACAAAAACTGGTCTGCGATTTTCTGGAAAAAATTTCTGGAAAATTTACATCTTTAGAATCTGGAAAAATTTCTGCAAAACATTCATTATGACTCGATACAAGCATTTGACTCGAACAAACAAACATATATATCTTTTAATTAATTGTTATTCTCATGTTTACGTTTCTTTTGAAAACGTGTGTAATCCTCCCTACACTTATCCCTTATGTAAAATACCTTTATATGTAATTAAGACGAAGTTAAAAACAAAATAAAGCATTTTTACAAATTTAAACATGAGGATAAACAATTAATAAAAGATATATGACACTAACAAGCAAACAATTAAGCATGGGTTGCCTCCCACGAAGCGCTTTTCTTTATTTAAGAGTCTTGTAGCTAGACTCGTAGTCATGCTCCTACGTACCGATATACGTAAGTCTATCCTCAACAATGTCGTAAGGATCAAACTTATCATTCAAGTTCCTAGTAGTACGTTCGGTTAGATATGCCTTTTCAAACATCTCACCATCGGGATCATAGATTTGTATCCTAATGTGCCACCTTCCATTACCATCACTAGGCGGTCTATTCCAATTCCACATGTGTTCGGATTTCTCAACTATCCATTTATTCATGACAAGGTTAACGGGCAAGCTTCCTAGGAACTCGGTCATCTTCCTAAATACTAAGGCGTCCTCGAACGGGTTCACTTCTATATCCCTAGCCAATTCTTGTTCTTGGAAAGTTGCTGCACTAGCAAAGGCCTTATCTAGGTAAAAAGGTCTTTGGGGGCCTATGATGTTCTTCTCAATCCAAGGTCCATATCGAGAAGGCTCTCTATCTAACCCTATCTCTTGTGGGATTTCCTCATCCTTATAGTACGTATGTTTTTTAACATCGTACACGGACCTAGCACTCCCCTCTCCTACCACTATTTTGGACATCTTACAATCGATGATGGCACTAGCGGTAGCTAAAAATCCTCTTCCAACTAGTAATGGGCATGTCGGGTCCTTATTCATGTCGAGTACATGAAAGTCGGCCAAAAGAGTCAACTCTCCTACATGTACTACCATGTCCTTTATTATTCCAACCGGACGTGCTATACTACCGTCCGCTAATCCTAAGATAGTTTCCGTTGGCTCAATTTTACCTAGGTTGAGGCTTCTATGAAGGGACAACGGAACGAGATTGATGCATGATCCTAAATCGGCTAAAGCATCGAGTGGCTTGGAAGTTCCAAGTCTACACGGAAGAGTGAATAACCCGGGATCATCTAACTTCTTAGGTAGGTTGTTTCGCACAAAGGCGGACCCATGTTTCCCAAGCCTAAGTTCTAACTCATATTTTTCTTTTAAAGCATTATAATAAGGTGCATGAGCTAAGACTTCAAGAATTGGTTTTTCTTGATAGAGTTCCTTGTACTCCTCCTCTAAACTAGGTTTGGATTCTTGGCTAACAGGTTTCTCAGGAGTAGGCTTTACCAAAGGTGCCGGGCCTTGGTATCTTTTGGATGACTTGGAACCCTTTTTGATAGCATTTACCGAATGAACCGTTGGGTGAGAGGGACATGGATGTGCACTTTACCATGGTGAACTGGAATGTGAAGTCGATGCAATCGAATTCACTTTTGGGTTCTTAATGGTATCACTTGGCAGTGCTCCAACTTCCCGCTCATTGAAGGCTTTTAAGAGGGCATCAAGCTTGGTTGTCATCTCGCTCTGTTTTTGCTTAAAATCGGCTTCAAGCTTATTCAATCGAGTTTCTTGGGATGACAAAAATCTAGATGCAATTGCTTCAATATTAGTGGGGTCCCTGGTATTAGAAGAATTGAACCTATTGGGCGAACTAGATGAGCTTTGGGGTGTGCTTGAGTTCTGGTTCCACTTAAGATTAGGGTGATTTCTCCATGAGGGGTTGTATGAGTTTCCTAAGTTGTTTTGTTCGGGTTTGAAAGTGTACCACTTCTCTCCCGCTCCGTCGGTACGTATGGAGGCGTAGTCCGCAAAAGCTTGTTCGGAGAGCCTCGAGCAGTCACGAGTGTCATGGGGACCACTGCATAACTCATAAGGTAGAGTGATTTGATTCACTTGTCGTGAGGACTTAGGATTTTTATAGGAACTCATGAGGAATTTAACTTGATCTTCAAGTTCGATCATTCTACGGTCGGGAGGAGGCAAGGAGATTGCCTTGACGGTTTTGGGCAACTCACGGGGGTCATCCCAACTTTCGTTGTCATAGAGGGCAAGGTCCTCTATTATTTCCCATGATTCTTCTGCGGTGAGATCACTAAGTTTTCCACCGGCCGCTTGGTCAATGGATCGCTTAGTGGGAAAGTTGACATGATCATAAAAGATTTGGACTTGGAGCCAAAGATCAATGCCGTGATGAGGGACTTTATGAAGTAAGTCCTTGAATCGGGTCCATGCTTCGTAGAGAGATTCACCTTGACGTTGTTGGAACATCAAGATGTCATTCCTAAGCTTAGTGGTTCTCCCCGGTGGGAAAAATTGAGCAAGGAAGCGAGAAGTAAGATCATCCCAACTTGAGATGGAGCCGGCGGGAAGTCGCTCAAGCCAATTACTAGCTTGGTCCCGTAGAGAGAATTGGAAGAGACGCAGGCGCGTGGTCTCCCGAGTAGTAGCATCAAGGTCGATGGAATCGACGATTTTGAGGAAATCCCTCAGATGCTGATTTGGATCTTCGGAACGAAGTCCATGGAATGCACATCCGTTTTGCACCAACCGGATGGTGTCGGATCGCAGGGCCGTAGTTTGAGCTTGGTCGGGAAGCTCAATGGTGTTCCTATAGCCTAAGTGGCTTGGTCTCGAGTATTCACCAAGAGTACGGGCTCTTGGCGGGTCATTTGGTGGTGGGTTGATGAATGGTAGTGGGTTATCACCTTCCATGATGAAAAGTGATGGAATTACTAACAAAGGTTACGAAGAAGGGGGATAGACTAAGAGAAATCTAAAAATGAGAAAAAAGTTTACTTGATAGGAATCAAGCAAAGAAACCTAAACGAGGTGGACTACTAACTAGCTATTCTATTCCCCGGCAGCGGCGCCAAAAACTTGATAACGCTACACGCGTCGTTCGGGGTCAAAGGAACTTCCTTTTCTTCGAGCAAGTTTTATAACACCCTAGGCAGTGAACCTAATCGTTGTAGTGTAGTAATTAGGGTAAGCCACGGGTATTGATATCGTTCTCTAGGGGAATAGTGTCGTTAGGCTGAAGTGTATATCGATTTAAGTCTAAAGGTGAGGGATGATTATTTTTTTATCTTTTTATATTTTATGAAATTGAAAGGTACGAATCTCGGGGTATGGATTTGGGGAGGGTGAAATTAGTTGCTAGTCAACTATCCCAAAAGGTACTAACTAAATTAGGGGTCTACCAGTAACGTGAAGCGTATCTACTTATGATGTATTACTCCTTGCTAGCTATCCAATTCTACCTACTGAATTGTCACGTCCTATTGATGGTTGAATTGTCACGTCCTTATTCCTAGTTGCGTTGTGTGTCTAAGGTTGTAGGGTATGCGTTTCTCCCTAACTCTTTGAAGTCACCTTTAAGTGTAGTAAACAAAATCCACTTATTCATTCATAAACTAACTTTAAGGTTATCTTTGATTTAGTAAACGAAATCCACCAAGTCATTCATAAACTATCAAGGATTTATCAAGTGTTAAACACAACGATAGCCTAGTCGCACTTCCTAAGCCAATTACAATTAAGATAAGAAACAACCAATCAAACAAGAGACAGTAGGATGCAAGAATTATAAACTAAACCAATTAGATTCATTGAAGTTGTCACACCCTAATGATGAAGATAGACACAAGCATCACTAAGAAATCAATAAGATCTAATTAATTATATACAAGTTTCACACAATCATAAGCAAACACAAGGTGAATTAGCCAAGCATAATTAATGAAGAGCAAGCAACAATTGTGATAATTGAAGACATACCATAGGATTGGATAAACAAACAAACCATTACAAGATGTTTATGGAGTGGTTGAAACCCTTTAAGTTGCTGGAAAAACACCCACCTAAACCCTGGAATCGGACTTAGGGTTTAGGGCTTGCAAAAAGTGAAGTTATAATGTTCTATTTATAGGCAGATTTTCTGTCGGCAAAGGGTGACGGCGTCACACTTATAGAGTGACGGCGTCACGACCATTTTTTCACCAAATTGTAGATTTTCTCGTTCCGGTCGCGTGGGCTTTTGAACCACCTAAATCCGAGTTCGTATGCAAAAGTTATGGCCAAAACAATATCAACTACTTCGCACATGCTGTGATAGTCTTGATCACCTTGTGACGGCGTCACCTTGTGGTTGTGACGCCGTCGGCTTTCTGACGCCGTCAAGTGTAAAAAAGAATTTTGGCTACTGAGCCGTCACAAAAGTTCTCCGACGGCGTCACTAGTTGTGCCTGACGCCGTCCCCTTGTATTTCAGCAGCTTGAGTGTCTCGATTCTTGACTTTGGCCATTTTCTTCGTATATCCGCGCCTTTTCGTCCAAATAAGTGCCATTTCAGCATTTTGCCTTCAAGAGACCTAAAAAGTGAAAAGGAACGATATTAAGCAATAACGGATACAAAAGTGATCAAATAAGGGCTTAAACGACCCCTCAAAAAGGTACCTTTTAAAACCTTATCAGCACATCTTGTCGACAACACTAACAATGTCGGTCATTTTCAGAAGGTTCTAACCGCTACTGGAAACTTTAGTATTTGCTCCATTGCCGTTGGTATGGTTGTTGAGATCATCGTTATGTACCCGATCCAACACAGACCATACAGAAGTGGTATCGACAATCTTTTGGTCTTGCTTATTGGAGGAATTCCAATTGCTATGCCTACTGTTCTTTCGGCCACCATGGCTATTGGATCACATAGGCTTGCACAACAGGGTGCTATTACCAAGAGAATGACTGCCATTGAAGAAATGGCTGGAATGGATGTCCTCTGCAGTGACAAAACCGGAACTTTGACGCTTAACAAACTTACAGTGGATAAAAATATTATTGAAGCGTTTGGCAAAGGCTTAGATAAGGAGCAAGTGTTGCTTTATGCTTCAAGAGCTTCTAGGATGGAAAACCAAGATGCTATTGATGCAGCTATCGTTGGAACCCTTGCTGACCCTAAAGAGGTACATCTTATACTCCTTTTCTATTCTTTCAGAGAATACGGAGTGTGAAATTGATTCAGTAAAAGAAGAAAAATGCGTTATTAACGTGTATGTTTTTGTTGGCAAGAGCTGGAATCAGGGAATTTCATTTTCTCCCATTCAATCCTGTGGATAAGAGGACTGCTTTGACTTATATTGATGGAAATGGTAACTGGTTTAGAGCTAGCAAAGGTGCACCTAAACAGATTTTGACCCTCTGCAACTGCAGAGAAGATTTAAAGAAGAAGGTTCACGCCATGATTGATAAATTTGCCGAACGTGGTCTTAGGTCTTTGGGAGTTGCAAGACAGGTTTGTATAAATCTTAAATTTATACACGAGTAACATGTTCTTTTAATATGTTTCTTATCTGATTAATGGTTTGTTTGCTAAACTTATAGGAAGTGCCACAAAAGTCAAAGGACAGCGCCGGTGGTCCATGGGAGTTTGTTGGACTATTGTCCCTTTTTGATCCACCAAGACACGACAGTGCTGAGACTATCCGAAGAGCTCTAAATCTTGGTGTTAATGTCAAGATGATTACTGGTAACTATAGCTATATACTTACGCAAAGTTTATTCTTTTAGTCCTTGTGTTTTAAATTAACTTTATACTTATTTATTATATAGGTGATCAACTTGCTATTGCTAAGGAAACTGGTAGACGTCTTTGTATGGGAACAAACATGTACCCATCTTCATCTTTACTCGGTGGAAGCAAGGATGAAGCAATTGCATCACTTCCTATTGAAGAGTTGATTGAGAAAGCTGATGGATTTTCCGGAGTTTTCCCTGGTGAGTGTTTCTGCATTCAAAGTTACTGACATTTTAACTTTGTTTCTAACTTTAAAGAATAAACTCTGCGTAAGAAGAGATATGGAGCTTGAGCACAAGTGGTAAGGTTGGCTGGCTGGGTAACATTTCAATTCTACTCTCTAACTGTATATTTATATCCAAGATATTATTAGGTTCCTAACATTTTAAGGTCATTTGGTCTGGTATTCTGTGGACTTTGGAATGGATCAGTATATCGCTATGGTAACAGCAAGCCAAATATGGTGTTGCTTTAGAGATTCTTTCTGGGAACTTATGTTCGCTTATAATGATTTAAGGCGACAAACTACGAATACAGGTACTATCTGCTATTTAATTAACTTTATTATATATTGCTTATTGGCATAACAGAGTAGGTGGGTGTAATTAGTTTCTCTATTCAGTCTTATAGTTAATGTTTTCTTACTATGGTCATACAAGGGAGTCACCATAACTGATACTTTTTTTTTCTTTACAACCCTCATGATTGGGAGTGTTTCCGTCATTATCTCGGCTGTTTGCTAGAAGATGGTTGTAGTTTTTCTACGGCAGCTAATAGTCCTTCAACCAGGTGTCGACATCAATGGACTGCCAACATAGGCACTTGGCTGATGATGTGGGAATGGTATGCAAGATTAGTGTTGCAGGATGAGGATCGGCAAAAGAGAATTAAAGGTGTGTTCTTTCGTTAAATTAAGTTTATATTGCTAAAACTGTTTTGAAGCCCACCGATATATGGTGGTTGTTTTTTCTTCTATATGACAGATCAACATTCTGATGATGGTGTGGGCAAAGCTAATGAAGTTACTGAAAGTTTAGACTCAAAAGGTGTAACAGATCGACCTTTTGATGAACACGTGAGCACAACTAATGTTTCTATTGGAAGTTGAGAATCACAGGCTGTGGCAAATCAAGATACTAATGTAGGTATGACTATAGTTGATGTTGCACATGAAAATCAGTCTCAGCAACCTGCAAGAAGCAGACTATAGTAACATGATTTAATCTTTAAACCTTTCTTGATTAAAAAGATTTAATCTTTTGATTTTGTTTCTTAAAAATATTCAATCTTTTTTTTTATATTTTTTTATATTTTTATTTTGACGTTGACGCGCATTCGACATAATGTATAACACTATAACATATAAGAATAGCATAGGCCACACTGCATTTTGTCTAGGATTATGCACTATTTCTAGGCTATGATATGGTATTCATTATCCATAGTCTGCAGGTGCCAACAGTGCATTAGGTTGCAGTTTTACCATGTTGTGGCCATAGTGCTTATGATTTGTCATAGCGTCATTTCCAATTTCCATTATGATCGGTTTATCTCATTGAGTAGCAACTGAGCAAAACTTAATTAGATGCATCATTAGCATTACCCTAATGCATTGATACTTTAATATGACAGTTTGATAATTTAAATGGACTATACGTAAATGCCTGGATTTATAGTTTTTAATGCTTCAATTTGTTTGCATTTTATAAAAGTTTGATTTCTCTGCTTTGTGGTTTCATGTAGCGAACTTTGTGTCATTTTCTGTCAAAATTTGTTGTCGTTAAATGGAAGAAAGCTGAGGTTGCTGTATCTTTGAATCGATTTGCGGTTCTTAAAAGTGATGTGTATTTGCCTCATATACATCTCCTTCAGCATTTTGGAATTGCAATGGATCTCCCTGTATGAGTAAGTCAGCTAATCCAGTTATCAAAGTCAACAAAATATCATGTTTAACTGCGTTTAAATTTCTTCAATTTTGCATCTTTTTACCTATATAATCATTAATGAGTTTTGGATAATTACGTTTTCTGATAAGTAGGTAATGAGTCTAATGGTATGGAAAAAGACATGTTTTAATAACAATACTTCATAAGGTAATATCTTTATCATCAAAACGTGTGACTGTGACTAAAGGTGACAAGATAGCATGTTGGTTAATGGGTCAAAATGAGACAATTCATTATTACATAATGGGTCAAAGCAGGTTGAGCTTGGTTGACCCGTTCCCCTTTTAGATTTTTATTTTTTATTTTACTTGAGACTACAGTTATCATGTTAACCAAACTTTAAAGCTTAACCAAGTTATAGTCTTGATAAGCTCATAGGCCCTAGAAAGATAATAAGCCCATATGCCGCACAAACAAACTAAAAAAAAGCACCCTGTAAGCAGAAAATGGTGTTTGGCAAACCGTCAACAAAACGTTCTTTAGAAACAATAATAGTTATTTATTTTGTAAGTGTTTCTGAAATTTGTGATTGGGTTTGTTTATTTGCAGGATTGTGTAGTGACAGGATGGTATAGGGCTCTTGAACTATGCTGGTCGTTTTATTATAAAGTATAGCCCACGAGGGTATATTGTGGAACATATTCCTGAGTTGGTTGCAATGTCTCTTTAGAATGTCGAAAAAAGTGTAGCTGCTCCATTACTCAAAGATGGCTTTTTGACGAGTTTTTTGCACATAATGAATGTAGAAATGTCCATGCTCTTTTTCATATTCATATGCAAGTTTTGAAAAGGTAAACTCACTATTTAACTGATATATCAAAAACTAGCTTGGACACTTGATACATTTTAGTTAGCTCAAGAAGGTATCTTCGTCTTAAAGTTACTGGTCAGGCCACACTGTAATCAATTGAGGGGTGTTTGGCTTTGTGTTTTGAAAATGAGCATGTGATATGAAATAATCAGAGTAAGATAATTAGGGGTGTGTGGGATTGCTTATTTGTTTACATAATTCATAAAAAAATGTAGAAGCACTGTCATACCAAAATCCTGAATTGAGAATTCTTTTAGAGGATCTATACCTTAAAAAGTCAGAAACAGAGAAGCAACTCGAAGAACAGAAGGAAAAGGTCAAAGCTTTGGAAAATGAAATTCACTGTATAGCTTCTTCAAATTTAGAACAGTTTCTCTTCTCTAGAAGGAATTACTGATGATTTGAAGAGGGTCTCCAGTGAGAGAGATGAGTTATGTGAACAAATATGCAACATAGACTTGAGATGGCCTATGCCATAGCTGATGAAAATTAAGCTATTGTCGTAGAAGCAATCTTCTGAGATGTTCTGTTTGCTTGCGCCTCTTTTACCAATTTCATGAGTCACAGGCAAGCAAAATGTATGCTGAACAAAAGGAATAGGAGGTTAAGATTCTAGAAAATACGGTTGGAGCTGTTAAGGTTGTAAATGACTGCTCACCTACCGATAAACCTAGGGAAGGTGTGAATATTAGTGTTGAATGTGAGACGGGTCGAAAGTTGGATATGGCGCAGAAAAGCAAGCATAGATGTTAGGATTGAAGATTAAAGATGAGTGGGATGCAAAGGTGATAGCTACAACGGGACAGTGGTATGAAGAAAGGTCAAGATTAAAGATGAGTGGGATGCAGAGGTGATAGCTATGAGGAAAAAAAGGAGAAGGCCACTGCTTGAGAAAATTGAAAAGGAGAGGGATAGATTGGTTAGTAGAAATCAGGTTATTTACTTTTAACCGCAGACTAAGTATGTTAGATGGTGTTGTTGTTTCTAAATTATTACATATAAATTATCATACCATAATAAATTATCATATAAATGATTGTTTGAATATTATTATCTGATCAGGTTGGGCACATACATATGCCACCGACAGTTGCTGGTGCATCTTATCAATCACATGTATTACACCAGGTTCGTTTTCTATAGGTGTTTTAGACAGTACCCAATGTATTTTACTGATGCCCCATCTGATTTGTTGGCGCCTTCTATTTTGGTGGACAGAATGCTGATCACCTCCATCTTCTTACTGTTATGCTGGGCGAGGACAAAAAGAAGGCAACTTTAGGCTCACCAAACCAGCTTCTACATGCTCAAGGACCTCAAGTTGCACAATTCCCGCATGCGGTTAGTCATTTGTGGATATTATTCACAATTTGATATACACAGAGAGTGATAATGAGTTTTACTAACTTTATTCACAATTTGATATACACAGAGAGTGATAATGAGTTTTACTAACTTAAACATAATGAAACTCCTGATACAACTATAGAGGTAGTTTGTTTACTTCTTGAATGATATGGTCAGTACATATGCAGATACCTTCAAGACCACCAATCATACCTGACATTAGAAAATGTCTAAAGCTATGCTGCTCAAAGATATGTAGTATTTGGAAATTCAGAAAATGAAACAAGGTTTGACTCGCACTAGCATTACCCATAATTTGTGGCAGTGAGAAGGTAGCATTAGCATTAGTTTTCATTTTGCAACAAAACTGTTAGGCTTGCTGCAAGCAGATCAATGAATATCATCTTATAATTGCAGGAAGTGAATAAATAGCGCGAGCTCTAGAAAAGTGAACAAGAAAAGAGGTTTAAGTTTTGAGAGTGACCTTAAAGATTGCAAGGTATGTTTATATAATGAGCTGTTAACTTTCGGCTATAAACTTCATTGATAGATTCTTATAGTTCCTTTCTATATTGCATTCAGGGAAATTTGGAGAACACTAACAAGACTTGCTAGATGTTCAAGGAAAACATAGGGATGCCATGTTAATGTTGAAGAAAAAGGAATTCATCATATCCAAACTTTTGGATTCAGGTGATTCATAAATCTTGGCTCTAAACCGTTTTGCCTATATTTTCCGAAATGAATACATTATTAATCTATTTAAATGTTGTCATAGAAATTCTATACATGATATCAATAGGGAAGGTTTAATCTGTATGAAGGTTTCCAAAGTCATAAACAAAGATAACAAAGTATCAAGGTTATAGCCGAATGTCTGTATTCGGATTTTACTACGGTTAATACGTTATAATACTATTCATGTTGGTATAGAATGTGTCCATGAAAGGAAACCTTGATTCAATGATGAACCCTTAATATTTATAAGTATATTTACATCACTATTGGTGCAGCCTTGAATTACTAAAAACCAATACGTTAGTCGGTTCCAGGAGTCGCCCTGCCTAAACCCTTATGAACGTTAGTTTAATATGTTAACGTTCATCTAAGATGATGAGTGGGGTGTGGTTGTTTGTGAGATCTTATTTGTATGCTAACATTTTTTATTGTATGTTATTGTTTTATACCAACTCTTAAGTTAGTAGCATTAGTTTTAGAAAATATGAATCAATGATGTATTAGAAGAAATTTTGTTATCTATTTGTTAAATCCTTACACAAGATCAGATGAAAAGATGTTGTTCTTGAGATCCTTTCAAACTGTGGTATTTTTTTTATAGCAACTTATAATTAGTGGTTTGAGGATATGCAACACGCCTATACCATTATCTTAGGTTTGAGACGCCATCTTTATACCAGCTCTTCTTTTGACACATTGAAGGTTTTTAGCTATGTTTAATACAACCTCTCATTCTAATTTATTTTTATCACACTAATATGCAGGTTGAAAAGCCAGCCAAGAATTTCAGAAAGTACTTCATGTATATTTGGCTACCCTCATTCAATTAATTTATGATTTTAGTTATGTTTTTAGCTTATAGTCCGTGTATTATATATCACTTAATGGCATAAAAAACTATAATGTTGAGCTGTTTTTCCTTTTCTTGCACATCATATTGATGATTCAAAGAGGCGAGAGACCTCCCAACATCCGAGTAAGTATTTTTTCCCGTTTCTTTCATTGTTTACTAATTTATGCTCATTTGTCTAGGAAATCAATGATCTGCCACCAAATCCTGACCAGTGTGTATCAATTCCTCACTTAGCACCCAAACCTATGGTTTATACTCTACAATTTGATACGTAGTTTACTCGATATTCTTAAAAAAATGTCTTGAACACATACGCAACTCTTAAACTAATCACTTTTTCTGTCTACCACTTAGGCTAACAAGGCTGCACAGTCAGAGGGTAGCTCAGCCTATCCTCAAGAAAAGAAAACAGCAACAGGTATAATTCTTATAGTCAAGGTAATGTTCCGGGCCAGCGTCCATCTATCAGAGCGTCCATCTATCAGTCCAATGGAGAAGGTTCAGCATCTTGGTGGCCACAAAAGAAATGCCGGAGCAGTGAGCGACCTGTACAACAATCTTCATGGGTCCCACGTCAGCCACCTCCGGTCAGTAGCTATGAAAGAAGCAGCAGTTGCTATTAAGCAACCCAAAAAGTCACCATATGAAAAAAAGAGTTAACTGATGAATTACAGTGGGTTACAAAAAGATCTGAATCACGAGATGTGTTGACCGATGTTGGTTCAGGGGAGCTCAGTAATGGCCAACATAAATGAGATACAAACGGAGGAAGAAGCAACCTATTACGAGGATTGCCCACATGTCCCTATTTAATTTCAATAGTGTCTTGCTTTGTACTTTTTAGTTCATGGTTAAAAGTAATAGTATCATTGACATAATCTAAACTTGAAAATTACAAATTATAATGAATAAGAAGCAACTTTAAATGTATTGTATACTCTTTTTGATGCACAGCAAAATAATGTTTTTGGTTGGTTTTTAGATTGTGAGAAGTCGACTATAAGGAGTTGAGGTATACTATCTATATTATAGTTGTTGGGTTCTTCTAATTAACAATTCTGATTCAATGTAGGTATACTAAACACAAAACCCACCATTCTGATATTTCCAATAAGCATATATATACTAAACACTTGGTTTGGGCTTATTGGAGTCATATAAGCTAATAAGTTCATTTAAGCTTTACCCAAATGCCCCTTTGTTATGAGTTATGGCTGTATATGTTGTTGCGGCCATATTAGTGAAGTTCAGCCGTTCAGGATATGATCTATGAGTTTGGTGTGGAAAAGTTATAGTACCTCCGTCTCAAATTATATGGTCGCTCGCAAAATGCACACTTATTGTTTTTGATTTTTTTTGTTAGGTTGTATTGTGGAAGTGAACCCTCATATGCAATAGCGATGTGCAAATTTAGTTTAGGATAGAGAAAGTATATTATATAAAAAAGTGCAAGTATTTCAAGAGCATTTTGTTTCATTTAGTTACTTTTAGCCAGGGAAGCGCAAGTTTTTATTTCGAGCTTGGTAGCGATATGTTAAGTAGAAAGTTTTTGGCTAAGGTTTTATATGACTTGGCTGGTGGGCTATATTGCACCTGACCTTAGATTAAGTTAGTATGAAAAAGACTGAGTTAAAAGATTTTAGTTTTATGGGGAACAAACAGGTACCCATTTATTTTTGTTTACAGGCTTACGCTACTACAAATACACTTCTATAAAAGCAAAATCTTCTAATGAAATATCAAGTGGTGCAAACCAATATGTCAAAGATAAACCGGATGTAGTTGGCTACTCTACAAAAGCAACTACTCCTGATGAAACAGTTAATGGAGCTAATCGATATGCCAAAGAAAAATCTGATAGAGGATTTGGAAGATTTAGTCTATGATGGTGCTGCAGCTGATAATGAGTTGCCTCAGTTTGATGTGAAATTGCTTCATCTGTATTTTTCCATTACATTTAGAGTCTTAATATATGTTATTAATTGATGTTGCAGCCTGTTATTTGTATTCGCAAAAGTTTTGTGCAAAGTCACCAGGCACAAGTACGTCAACTTCCTTTTGTGCTATCAGGAAGAGTAAGGAATCTATTTTCACTTAAGTTCAAGTATTATAGACATTTTAGTCCCCCGATTTCACCTGAGATCTTATGTATGTTGCATCCGACAAGTTGCAACTGAGTTATGCTACATCCTTTTAAACACGACAAAGTTCTTTAAATTCGTTAGCTGGTCTAACTTTGGTTGACGTGTAAGTGCAAATTCTCATGTACAATGGTCATCTTTGTTTCCTGTCAATTATTTGATAGACTTATTTTCATCACTGAAATATAGCAAATAATCGTTTTAGAGGATGTATACCAAACAAGCTTCTTTCCCAACCTGCTTTTGTGTAAGCTCTAATTTTACCTACATGTGCATTGAATGGCGATATGTATGACACTTATTGAACCCTATGAGCCTTTTTAATTGAAACAGATATGAGTCGAATGATTCAAAACAATTTTGAAATTAATAAATCTTCCAGGTATTACACATTTAGAATTTTTTGTACTTTGCAAATTGCAAATAAAGTTAACAAACTTTTGTTAAATTTTAGGTTTGAGCAACAACCTGTAGTTGCACCCTCGAAAGGGTTTAAAACTTAGGAGTTCTTATTTAAGGGAATCTGACCCGGTAAAGATGATGACACGACAATTTATTCGTTAGACTTTTAACTCTAGAATTTGATAAGGGTGAGATTGTCCAATGGATTAATCGTTAGAGTTATCTTGCAAGCTCGGGTTTAAAGAACATTTTATTCTGGAAAATAATTCGTACAAGGTAAATATGCATATCCGTATTTGTTTTTCTTACTATGATGTTGACAGAAAAGCAACAATAACATGTAATATTTGGATGTTTATTTGGAATAGGTGCATGTGTCCGTTGAAGAGCGATAAAGGGCTTGAACATTCTTTGTTGCGACAAATACGACAACTACACAAACTCAACAAAAAAAGTTGTTAACAAAGAAGTTTTATTTCCTGCTTGATAAAGCAGCATAGATTTGTAATAAAAAATAGCTAATTTTGAAACACGCAACAGCGATCCCTGGTAACATTAATTATATATCTTAACCCTTTCATTTAACTTTTAATTACTTTTTAGTATATATTTTATCCACAAAATCATAAAAATAAAAATCACAAGTCATACCCGTCCATCGGACGGGTTTTGACACTAGTATATATATATATATATATATATATATATATATGTATATATATATATATGTATATATATATATATATACATATATATATATATATATATATATATATATATATATATATATATATATATATATATATATATATATATATATATATATATATATATATATATATATATATATTATACTTTGGCGTGAGTGGTATTTCGAGTCTGTAATCTTCAAACCACCACACGAATGATGATGCTAAACTTTTTTTACGAATTATGACAATAAACTATTATAATTATTATTACGAGTATTCCACGAAAACTAAAACGCTTATCTTTTGAAAACTTATTTACTTTACAATACGCATTCTGAGATAATTCATATACTATTAGGTTGTGCCAATGACGTATCGTTGTGTCGGTACTCTTGTATAATTGTACGTTGCTACCTGATGATACTATTGTGTTACATTTCTCGATGCCAGTCGTGTTAGTTGTGATTCTTGTATTTCTTCGGACTAAGGTGAGTTTCACAGCCCCATTTTACTGTTTTACGTTTTGGGGTGAAAAGCATGCTATGATTACTTAAAAGTAAATTGGTTGTGCATTCATGAAATTATGGATTTACTGAACTGATTCAATCTACTGAGCTATGCTCTGCTATACTGTGCAAACTGGTATGTATGCTTATGTTTGGCGCCTGAGAACAACTGTAAAAGTCCCCTGGTACTATACTACTTATTAACTCACTCCCACTGTACGGGACAAGCCGTTGATATCTATGGATAGCGCTATTTAGGGGTAGAGCCATCCCCTCACTCGACTAACCGGAGTGCATAGTATCATTTCTCATGCTAGGTTAGAGCATGTTGCACGTAGGGGCAATTTTCGGCTGAATCGACTTAAGTAGTGGAACCTTTATGCCATGAACACGCTGCATACAGAATGGACCATTTGAAACTTTGACAACCAATTGATTTTCCTATTTTGGAAATTACTTGTGTATTTAAAAACTTGTGAACTCACCAACCTTTGTGTTGACACTTTTAGCATGCATTTTCAGGATTGCAGGCGATAGCTAAACTTTGGAGGCGCTTGGGCATTGGCATGGCATGATTATAGAAGACTTTGATATAACTTGGGGACCACTTAAATTCTTTTATGGGCCTACATTCTATTATATTTATATTTTGAAAGATGTAAACACAAATCTTTATGAAATGAGATTTCTTAAGTTAAACCGTCGTTCTATACATTGTGTTGCGGTACCAATCGAGTAGCACCCCGGTAACACTTACTTCCGCTGCAAACAATTTTTGGGGGTATTACACATTGGAATTGTCAGTTTGTACAAAAATATCAGCCATCAATTCCTGTTGTTGTTCCAAACTACCCTCATCACTTCGAGCTGTGTTACCTCCTCCGAGAGGTGAATCATAGGGTGTGTCTAACATGGCATCAGACCTAGCATGAACATACATGTCCCCTATATTAGCCAGTTGGTTGGGGATTCCTCCACCTGTATTGAGTTCAAAAGAACTGTTGGGAGTTATATTTGAGTTGATTATGACAAAATATGAAAGATGAAAGACTTATGAAGACTATTGAAGACAAGGGACTTATTTGTTAAAATAGTATTTATTATATAGTCCATAGTAGTCAATTGTAACCCTAGACTCTCTAGTATATAAAGAGAGGCATGGAATTGGGTTTTAGAGTGTGTCAAGATGTGAACACCATTAGTAAAGGTGTGTGTGTTCCTAGGCGTATGTTCATGTAAACGCCTAGGTTAGTATTAAGTATATTAGTGATTAGAAGTTAGTCGATTAGTATTAGTTGGTAGAGACGATGGCGATGAACCTTTAGCAATAACATTGATGTTCTTATTATTCCGCTGTGCATTCATGTTTGTCTTTGTTATTGTTATCCCTATATTAGCTTATAAACGATCTTCACAATTGGTATCAGAGCGGGGAGCTCTTGATATAGGGATCTACAAGGTTTTTCGAAGAAAAGATGCAAAATTTGAAGCTGTTACAAATTTTCGTATCTTTCAGCAGGGCTGTTTTCAAACAGCGATAACTTTTTCTTGAACCGTTGGATCGAGCTACAATTTTTTCTGGTGCATCTCCGTATATCCGTCTAATGTTTCACTGGAGGGATTGTCAATTAGATTTCTCAATCAAAAGTTATAAGCTGTCGAAGTCTGCTGCAGAAACTGAAAAAGTTTCGTAAGGTTACTACAACACTGTTTTGTAACGATCATAACTTTTTCGTTAACCGTTGGATCGTGACGAAATTTTAGGTGGACGTTCTCTATATAGCCATCTAACTTTCCACTGGAGGGATCGTCGATCTGAGCTTTTATGCAAAAGTTACATGCTGTCGAATATGGCTGCTGACAAAGGTACTACTCCTTGTCAAAGTACTGCTCGTCCTTAAAAGTACTGCTCGTGGGAATTTGATTATTTAATTGGCGATCATGAGTACAAGCATCATTATGGGAGCTGGTAGATGAAAGATACACACACAGCAGATTGGGTTTGATTTATTGGAGGTAAGACTCGTACAAACCCTAGTTCTTATTATAGTTTCTGTTCACGAGGGTTTGCTGAGATTATTAGTTCATTACTTTTTGTTGATATTGCATTATGAGTGCACATTATTGGATACTTAATACAAAAAGTTATGAGACTATGGATAGTGATAGTGATATGGTTATTGGACACACACCATATTTGATATTCAGTTTTTTGTTTTGAAGATTAGTATGTTCAAGATCAGATTGATTGGTTTGAACACACACGCAAATAGTTTGGTTTTGGGATTCATGGTGTGACCTAATGTTCGAATATGGTTTTTGGAAAAAACCACACGCATGGGTTATTGGATGTGAGTGATGTTCCCCTACATTAAAGTTGTTCCTCTTAATATATGCTATTGGAAAAACGCTACCACTGCTACATGAACTGAAAGGTACTGCTACGTTTTTTTTTCAAGTACTGCTCATGGAATTGCTCATGGGTCGGTGGTGACTACAAAGGCTAGTATGCATATTTACTTGGTCAAGGTTTTAGAGTGTTTTTGGATCATGCTATTATGGATGGCATGGGAGGATCTTGATTGGCGACATACTTTGATTTGATACTGCTCCTATGCTCCTAGTTGTCATTGTTACTGATTTCTATATGATAATAGGGTCACGTGAGGGGAAGTTACTATATTGTGAAGATATAAAGGTGTATTGATATAACTCGTGGGCATGCAAAATTATGATAGGTCAAATATTTATGAGAGGGACGTATGCAGTATGTTGTTTGCATGACAACAATGTATTGATCGTATTATATTGGTCCCTATCCTTGATAGTATGAGTTATAGATCTGGTCGATAACATGCAATTTATGGGTACATGTTAGTAGGCTGCTAACGTGGGTATTGGTTATTATGGTGTATTAATTTGCTCACGGTATTTATTAGAAATTTTTACTGCTTATATTGTCCGAGAACAATATTAGTACTACTAGGACAGTGAAGGGTTTTAGAACTCGGATGACACACACATTGGATACACACACGAAAGTTTGGTTGATTTCAAAGTTCAAGATCTTAGATATTGTTATACTTATTTGGACTTTGACGATGATTGTAAAAATTGGTAAACCTTTGAACTATTCTTCATGTTACTACTACTTGGTTTCAAATGCGATTATAGTCATCTTTATTAGTATTTTAGGAGGTACTATGTTCTTCATGGCTGGAACTACAACGTATTTGTGATCATGGTGGTTAGTTATTCGACAAGTTCTTATGGTTATTTACATGCATCATTCGAGGGGAAGATTTTTACTACTACTTGTTGGTATTTATACTCCTGGTTCAGATTTCTTTTGCCTTAATTTCATTTTTAGCAAGCTTTTTGGTGATCTTCATGGCGGGTATCTTGAGGCATTAGAAGGATGGATTAGTTAAATGATATTGGTTTGTGGTGGTTGGAATCAAAGTTTCTTCTACTTAGCTTCTCCTAGTGGATTATGACAAAAAGGGGAAGAAGGTATTACATAGAATATTTGCAACTTGAAGATTCTTGATGATTGCATGTTTAAGGGGAAGTTCGTTTATCTTTCATCATATTAACTTTAGGGGAAGTTTGTGCTTATTGGTTTTGTCATTATCAGCTAGGGGAAGATTGTTGGGAATTATATTTGAGTTGATTATGACAAAATATGAAAGATGAAAGACTTATGAAGACTATTGAAGAGAAAGGACTTGTTTGTTAAAATAGTATTTATTATATAGTCCCTAGTAGTCAATTGTAACCCTAGACTCTCTAGTATATAAAGAGAGGCAGGGAATTAGGTTTTAGAGTGTGTCAATATGTGAACACCATTAGTAAAGGTGTGTGTGTGTTCCTAGGCGTATGTTCATGTAAACGCCTAGGTTAGTATTTAGTATATTAGTGATTAGTAGTTAGTAGATTAGTATTAGTTGGTAGAGATGATGACGATAAACCTTTAGCAATAACATTGATGTTCTTATTATTCCGCTGTGCATTCATGTTATTTATCATTGTTATTGTTATCCCTAGATGAGCTCATAAACGATCTTCACAAGAACTCTCCACATTAGGATTTGCCATTGGTTGGGTCTTATTTATGTTTTCAATGTCCTGCTCAGCTACTAAGCTTGAGGCAGTAGTGAAAGCCCTTCCAATCATGTCACCTCCAGCACCTGTGACATCCTCATTTTCTACACCACTAACACTAGCCTGAGGAAGCTCAGTGCCCTTCTTCTTCCTACGGGTGACCAAAATACGTTGGGGTTAGGAAGTGGAAGGTAAAGGCTCAGCAGTGGTTGTATGTGGTGGTGTGGTAGTGATAGCAGTGGAACCCTCATTATCAGCAGTGGTTTGGGTAGGTTGTGGTTCAGGCTCCTCTACATTCTCTGGGACATTTGGCAAATCAAGCATGTGTGGAAATAGAGGAGTAACAGTCCTTGTAAAACTTTTGCTATTTCTTTTCATGTGGGTAAATACTTTGGTGACAATGAAAGACAAATCATACTTCCTCTGATGTGGTTTGGGATCCACAATCTGACTATCTATGATCAAATGAATGAATCTAGGATATAAGAAATATTTGCCCTGATCCTTGATATTCTTTTTCAAAGCTTCAAATATCATCTTTGACCAATTATATACCCTTTGTTGAGTGAGGCAAATAAGGGCAGTAGCAATCTTTGAAGGGAATTCATCAAAACCAGTTGTTTTGCTACTAAGAAACATGAGAATGGTATATATCAAGAACTTCCACTGAAGGGAAAACATACCTTTTTGAAACTTTAAGCTTGTACCTCTTCTCCCATATCCCATTCTCTCCAAACCAGCAAAAATCTCAGTATTTGCCATATTAACCTCACCATCAGCATACTGAAACCGTAACACAGTCCTTATAACCTCCTCTGTAACCAAAATCTCCTTTTCATCAACCTCTTCCCTAATAGTGTCTACACCATCCCTCTGTTCAAGCTCAGCCGTCCTCCAAAATTGATGAATGTAAGACCTGAGAATAACTGGTGTAGCAGTCAAAGCATAATGAATAGGGTTGTGTTTGATGAAGTCAATCATCTCATGGAAACCTTCAGAAGCTTCATTCTTAACCAAGTAAGCAACCAAGTTGTGTGAAGTGGAAAGTCCGTTCACCATTGTAAGATTAGGGTTCGTGTGATGTGGGATTAGTAAAATCAAGTGATTTGTTTGATTAGGGTTCGTGTTAAGCGCCAATTGATTGTGTTTGAAAGACCAATTAAATGATCGACAGTGATTTGGGGAATAAATACGTTATCACAAAAAGTTTCAAAACAGCCCCTCAAGTTTCACACGGCATCAGAAAGTAACTAGCAGTACTTTCATAACACTAGCAGTGTTTTCATGAAAGCTAGCAGTGGAAACAGCTTTGCACTCCAATCTTCCAACCACGTCCTCCTTTGCAAATTATCTGGCAACTAAGTGATACCATGCAACTTTTTGAAGAAGAATACAACAAAATTTACACAATTTTTTTTAATACTAAAAACTCCAGCAGCAAACTCCAAATCCTAGTGCTCCAAACAATCCATAATGTACAAATCTTTTTCAAAAACCTGCATGAGAATAAACACAAACCAAAACTACACGCACTTTATTAAAGTTAGTCACTAAAAATAATATTCCCTAGCAGGACTAATGAATTTTACTCAAGGACCTTTGTAAATTTTAAGCTTATGGTCAACCAACGCATCTTATGGTCAAGCCCCTCATTTACTCCTCCAACAACTCAAAGCTTACTTGCATTAAACCATCTGATGGATTCATTGAGTCTATTTAAGAATTTTCAACCATAAACCAAACCCACACTTACTCTTCAAAATCTCTTTCACCAACATCTCTCCAACACAAATATCATCAGAATGAGCAATCCAGATGTGATTGATATCTCATCAGATTCATCCTCAAGCCCTTCTTCCAATGATGGATAGGAGAACTACTTTCCTCCTCTACACACCACACTAACCTTCATGAACACTAATCCAGCACCAGCACCTGTGGGTACTTCATTTGAAGATCTTCCTACTCCACCATCTTATGTGGAAGACACCAGCTCTGAACTGAACTCTATGCAAAGCTTTGTTTCCTCCTACCATGACACTGATGAGGATGAAGCAGTTGGAACTTCCAGAGCTTTGGTGGTTGCTCCTCTTGCACAAAGGCCAGCTCCCCCCACTCCAGCACCACAGAAGAGACAGCAGGTGCCTGGACTTCCCAGCCACCAAGTTTGGGAGGTGGTTGGGAGGAGGGGCAAGCAGAGCATGCCGGATATTGGTGGAAAAGGGAAGGGAGCCATGGAGTAGATGGTGTAGGTGGTGGTCTTTTGATGATGTCTTTTGATGATGTTGTTAATACAAATAAGCCATAAAAACATTTATTTATATTTTACGATCTTCTAATGTTTTGTCGATAACAAACGTAAAATCATTTTAACGAAACTAATAAAATACGTAAATGGTTTGAACTAATACTTTCTAACATATTCACATTTTCACATAAAACACTAAAACAAGTATAAGTGATTTTATGATTTAATATTACATATGTACAACAACTAGTGTTTACATATTTGGGTAAAATATACACATAATTAGTATGTAGTATATTGGGTAATATAAATGGGTAGAAACTTAAGTATCACAACTCATTGACCAGATACATTGAATATAGTTGGGTGCAACCCAAAGCCCATGACCCCTGGAGCTTGACCCATAACCCATTGCATGACATCATGCTTATATCATATATGGATAATATCCATAACCCATGGTATTGACCCATACCCATGTGTCTAGGTGCATTGCACTCAAGAGATACATTGTATCTAGCTAAAGACAGATGGATCAACCCATGACCCATGACCCATAACCAAAATACCCATGTGTAACATATTGGATTTCACAAACACATTATACCATGATCAAACTAGGCGTACAACTTAAGGTTTTAGAGAGAGAAAGAGTTAGAGGTTTGGGAACTTAGTGAGAGAAGGTGAAAATATTATTATGAGCTCCAACTCTCTACCTTGGGAGGTAGAGAGTATTTATAGACTTACATATAATCGCCACCTACGGGCTGTGGATCAGGCATACAGTGGGTAAAGACCCGTCCGTCGTCCACGGTTTTACTTAACTAACTACTTACTAACATTAAATAACTACGACTACGAGATTTCTAATGATTACATATACTTGAGGTGACCGACACTTTAATGACTGAATTTTCTGATTCCTAACAATCTCCCCCTAAGGGAGGTCACCTCAATTTACACAGAATACAGACAGGTATTACATTAAGATTGTTCTTGAATTCTTGTTTAACTTCATTGCTCTGTAGCTCGTAGTCTTTGATTCTTCATGTTTTGCATGTTTGGATAATTCAAGTGGAGGTCTTTAACTGATCCACGTGATGATGAGTTTTGGCCAGCTTTGAGATCATCAGCTTGCATAAATTTCTAACTCTTCCATTGTGGTGTTGACATTATGTGATGTAGTGACAGTAGACCGACATGCTCACATTCTGGATCATGATTTCTTCTTATCAGAGTAGCGGAAGCTTTAGATGATTCATGATATTTGCAGCAGAGTAGCAGAAGCATGGAGTGAGAATATCAGAGTCATTGATGCATTAATCATGATTTCTTTTGAAATGAATGTGATGTGTGAGCATGCGGCTATGGATTGACCTCTCCATTCTGATCAGCTGCAAGCGTCGGGTGTACCTGCATACAACAGTTAGCAATAAAGCGCACAAAAGTGTCCTTGATCACTTTCGTTGAATTGAGGTACACGGCCCACGGTTCCCCATTGATCAGTACAAGTACTGCCTGTGATCAGGTACAATTCCGAAGAATCTCCTTGACAGGGTTTCGCAGCAATTCTAGTTGTTCTCAAACCGGAACGTCTCAAAGAAGACAACACGGAGTGAGTGAACCAGTGAATAGAGATTCACTGATTGATGAAAATGATTTGAAAAACAATCGCGTACTGCTCAAAATAAAGAGTTTTTGCAATACAATGAAGGTTTTAAAGAAAAATCAATTATCAATCATAAACACCTTTTATTTTTGAAATATTAATACACAGTCGATGTGCTATGGAAAAGAGTTTTAAGCACAACGACCAGTTTTTCAAAGGTATCCGTCAATCCTTTTCCTGGACCAAGGTTGATTTAAGATTGAATCGCCCCATCGTTTCTATCCAGTTGTCACATGGTTGATCTATTGGATAGATCTCACATGCCACCTACCAAGAGCTTGTTTGATGTTGGCTCTAGAAGGCTTTCCATCTTCATTGTGAATATGTTTGCATATCACTCAGATGTTCTAGCAATACCACAAGGATAATGCGTAGGACTCTTAAAATATATTCTCTCTTTTCACATTGTGTGAAACAGAGAGTCTTCATTGACAATGTCCTATAGAGATTTATTGATGATCTCTTGGTTCTAGACTCAATAGTGCACATTTGGTTCCTATGCCGGAGACTAGGGAGAGGGTCTCCTTCTTCAATATCAACCATCTCTAAGAGAAAATCGATAGATAATTTAGGTTCCCATGTGAGAATGAGACAAGTCCTTTTAAGAGGAACTTGAGTAGTTTGGGAAGATGTAGTGCAATGTGTCACTGGGTCCATGACGTCTTGTCTTCAATACCGGTGTTACCTTAGTAATAACCAGTAGCATATGTATTAAACCCGGTTTCTGCCCTAAGGTTGAGATATTGGAGGGCTATTTGTTTTCACCCTTTTCTCATTTCATTTCTTTTTCATTCTTCAACCCCTTTAGTGCTTACCGAGACTTCATTACTAGAACCTTGTTGGGTTTATTCCAGTACTAGCTCTGTCTCAGTCCGCACTCTTCCCATATCTCACTTTTCTCCTTTTTCATCATACCTAAGGACTTCTACACTATCTAGTGGATTATCCCTGGGTAGATCCCTCCGGTTCTGGCGGATCATTGGAACAAATACCTAACCTTATCATCCTTATATCACCATACATAAAGTAAATTTGGTCGGTCTATTTGGTATTGTTCATCTGCCATTGGAACCAATTGAAAACCATTTGAAAATCAATCCAGATACTTGTGATATATTATCAAAGCATTTTGTACCTGAATTGTTTTTGATATTTTTAGAAAAAGAGCTCCCCCTCAACATGTGCATCATTTATTTCAAATCGTTTTGGCACACGGAAGCAAGAGGAATGATTAACTTCTTTGATTACCATTTTCTAAAAGACATCAACATCACTTCCCTGATCAAATCAAATAGATAAAGCATATTGGTGAAGGATGAGGTTTTCATAAGTTTTGCTCCCCCTCAATATGTGCCTCGAGGTTTGAAAGTTTTTTTGCACATATTAGAAGGAACCTGCACTTAGAGATAAATCAATCACGTTTCAATTCTTTGTGGTTTTAAAAAGATACTCCCCCTCAACATGTGCATGAAAAATTTGAAATCGTTTGGCACATGTGGGAAGGAAAGCTTGCTAAACACTTATGAAACCATTTATCGAATTATCAGTTTAAATCCAATTTAAATCACAAATTCTCCCCCGATCACAATTTGCAAATAATTTGAGATTTGTGATCTCTGTAGATATAAATTGATTTTGAAAGCTTTTGAGGGGAATTGTGACTTGCTTATGAAAACCGATAAGGATCAAATCTTCAAACTTTAACATTAGCAAAGGTTTTGAATCAATTGTATAAAACATTGTTCATTTTGATTTTCCAAAAGTAAACCTTGCTCATTTACGTGCCAATTGTTTAAAATTATTCTTTTTAATTCGATTGAAATCATTCTCCCCCTAAATTAATGACAAAAGTTGTTGATTGAGAGATAGAGATTTTGACAGATGATAAGCACAGATGATTTACAAGAAATAGAGTACGAGGTATTTTCAAAACAATTTTGTTTTCATTAGATGACAAATATTTTTCAGAAGAATCATTAGACGGAAAAATATTTGGAAAGAAAATCATTTGTCTTTTTGGTGACAAATATTTGTTTTAAGAATCAGAGCATGAGATTTGAAAAAATAAGATTAAGCATGGCTTTGTTCTTTCTTTTTAAAACGGGTTACTACCAGAAATGACAATAAACCACTGTTTTACTTTTTCCCATTTTTTTAAACAATTTATGTACATTCGAAGAACATTTAAAAACCCGTGACATTCTTTAAAAGTCAACACAAAGTCCGTAGATGATATCAAATAAAGAAAAAACATGACAAAATAACACTATTTTTGGAATTTTTCAAGATTTTCTAATTTTTATGGATTTTGAAAATTTTATATTTTTCTATTTGCTTTTCGTTGGTTTTGTAATTTTGTATTTTGCTTTTTGAATAACTATTTACAATAGATGGATGAAGAAAGACCTTTACTCCTCGTCTTCCTCTTGAAGACGTTCGAGTGTTTCCGGTTGTAGACTCTTTAGACCAAGTCGTGGAAGGATAAACTCAAAACGATCTCTAGGAAGAGCTTTGGTGAAGATGTCTGCTAATTGGTAGTCAGCCCTCACAAAATATAGTTCCACCACACCGTTCTCCACTTGCTCCCTGATAAAATGATGTCGAATGTCGATGTGCTATGCTCTTGAGTGTTGAACGTTGTTGCATGAGAGAGCAATAGCACTTTTATTATCACAGTACAGAGGGATTTTGTTGAATTCAAAGCCATAGTCAGATAATTGGGATCTCATCCATAGGATTTGAGCACAACAAGATGACATGACTATGTATTCAGCCTCTGTAGAGGATATAGAAGTACTCATTTGCTTCTTTGAAGACCAGCTCACAAGCTTATCGCCAAAAAACTGAGCACCTCCAGTCGTACTTCGACGTGTATCCTGACATCCTGCATGATCAGCATCTGCATAGGCTGTTAGTGACATACCGGTGTCCTTTGGGTACCAAAGTCCCATATTGATGGTTCCTTGGAGATACCGAAAGACCCGTTTAACCGCTTCAAGGTGCTTTTTAGTAGGCTTAGCCTGATATCTAGCACACATGCATACATCGAACAAGATGTCTGGTCTACTGGCTGTGAGGTACATCAGAGATCCAATCATACTGCGATATTTCGTTTGATCTACCATGATCCCTGAGTGGTCCTCATCCAGCTTAGTACGTTCTATCATGGGGGTGTCAACAGGGTCACAAGAGTCAAATCCAAATTTCTTTAAAATCTCATTAGCATATTTAGATTGATTTATAAAAATGCCTTCGGGACTTTGTGAAATTTGTAATCCCAAGAAAATTGACATTTGTCCCATCATTGACATTTGAAATTTGGAACCCATTTCATTTGAAAAACGGTCACATTCATTGGGGTCAGTCGAGGCAAAAATAATATCATCAAAATAGATTTGAACATGGATTAAATGTTTGCCTGACTTTCTAGTGAACAATGTTGGATCAACGGCTCCTTTGCTGAATCCAGTAGATAGAAGAAACTTTGATAGCGTATCATACCATGCCCTTGGAGCTTGCTTCAAACCATAAAGAGCCTTCTTCAAGCGATAGACATGAGTAGGATGCTCTGGATTCACAAAACCTTCAGGTTGGCAGACGTATACGACTTCTTTAAGATCTTCGTTAAGAAAAGCCGTCTTTACATCCATCTGATAAACTACCATGTTCTTACTTGCAGCATTAGCCAAGAAGATTCCGATTGCCTCGATACAAGCAACTGGAGCAAATGATTCTTCAAAGTCAATACCCTCCTCTTGACGGTATCCTTTTGCAACCAATCGAGCCTTGTTCTTTAAAACATCACCATGCTCATCAAATTTTACTTTGAAGATCCACTTTAGAGCAATGATCATAGCACAGTCAGGAGCAGGTACTAATTCCCATACATCTAGTCGATCGAACTCATGAATTTCTTCTTGCATGGCATTGAACCAACTGTCTTCATTCATGGCAGTTTTAATATCTTTTGGTTCGACCTTGGATAGTACGGAGTTGAAGAAGCACCATAAGGCATCAGTTGCAAGTTGTTTGCGAGTGGATACTGGACGAGAGGGATTTCCAATGATGTTGTCCAATGGGTGATCATGTGTCTAATTTCTAAGGTGTTCGTGTGGTTGTTGTTGAGGAACTAAAGTAGTAGAGTCGATTTCTCCTGATGAAGATGGTTCAGATGGTGATTCAAGAGCAAATATGTTTTCAAATGGGGCATCTTCAGGAGTAGCAAAAGGATTCTCTCCATCAGGGGTGCCAGAAACAATTCCATGATGTACACTCGATGATTGATGATTTGTTGATGAGACAGAGTGATCAGCAGCAGGCGCTTCTTGGCTTAATGACATAGAAACTGAAGGGTTAACTTCATTGACAGGGATAGGAGCAGCCTCTGTTGATGGATTTAACAGATCATTAGCAATTTGCTCATAGTGTTCATCAAACATTGGATCAAATAGTTTCTTCAAGTCATCTTCTGAGGGAGGTACATAAGGAGTTGCTGGCGAAGAATCGTATACAAGAGTAGAACTGATGGGACTACTTGATGATTCGGGTCCAGAACTGGGTTGTCCTGGAGCCATTGGACCGGTCAGCTCATCGAACGTAACGTGAATTGTTTCCATGATATTTCTGGTTCTTTTGTTGTAGATTCGGTATCCTTTTCTGCTTGGTGCATATCCTACAAATACTCCAATGTCCGCTTTAGCTTTAAGTTTGCCTAAGTCTTGGCCCTCATTAGTTGGATAACATAATGCACCAAACACACGAAGGAATGAAAGATTAGGTTTTCGATTGTGAACAAGTTCATATGGAGTTTTTCCATGAGAAGTGTGAATAAGGGATCGATTTTGTGTATAGCACGCAGTGGCAATGGCTTCAGCCCAGAGAAACATTGGAACCTTTGAGTAAATCAACATTGTTCTAGCGGCTTCCACAAGACTTCGATTTTGTCTTTCAAATACACCGTTCTGTTGAGGAGTTCGTGGAACACTTCTTTGATGACTGATTCCAACACTTTCATAAAACTCACTAAGTTTTTTATTAACAAACTCAGTTCCATTGTCTGTTCGGATGATTCTGACAGTTTTGTTAAGTCGAACCTGTAGCTGTTTGATAAGTTTGATGATGATATCTGGAGTTTCATCCTTTGTTCTCAAGAACTTAACCCATGTAAATCGAGAATAATCATCAACCACAACTAACACATATTTCTTCCCATAAATGTTCTGCACTCTCATGGGTCCACATAAATCCATGTGAATGGTATGAAGAACTTCCATAACTGAGTTTGTAGGTTTGGGTTTGTGGGCATACTTCTTGCTTTTTCCCAATTGGCATGCTGAACAAAGATGATCCTTTTCATACTTTAGTCTAGGTAAGCCTATAACTAAGTCCTTTCTGGAGAGATCATTTATGGTGCCGAAGTTCAAGTGATTAAGACGACGATGCCATAACCATGACTTTGTTTTTGAAGCCTTTGACAACAAGCAAATTGGAGAAGACTTCATCATATCTTCGATAGAGATGGTGTATAGGTATGAACCACGTGTTCCTTTTAAAAGTTCTATACCATCAAGTTCTCTAACGAAACAAGTATGTTTTCTGAAGGCCACTTCTAGATCAGAATCACAGAATTGACCGACAGAGAATAAGTTATGACCAAGACCTTCAACGTAATATACCCTGGAGATAACACTATTACCTACAACATAGTCTCCATAACCCATAATTGCACCGAAATGATCATTCCCGAATCTAACAGTCCCGATGAATTTACTCATGAAGTTCATGAGTCGCGACCGGTCTCCAGTCATATGCTTGGAACAGCCTGAGTCCAGGTACCACAGAACGATTTGAACGATCTGCAGTTGAACACAGACAAGAATGGATAACTGGATAATTGGGATCCCCATGCAAGAATGGGTTCCATTTGGTTAGTAACATTGATTGGAACACCCACATCAGAAGTAGAAACAATGGAATCATTAGGGATAGATGCAGTGCTAGTGTCCGTATTAGACCTATTCAAAGTATGTTCACTTCTTAAAGGAATAGTTCTACCAGTAGGCATCCATTTCCTAATGGGCATTGATCTAGATAATTCAGGGCACATCTCATTAAAATTGAATTTGCGGCCAGTAGGTATCCACTGATAACCTATGTTACTAAATTTCCTTCCTATGGGTTTCCAATGTTTTCTAACCTTTTTCCGCCATTGCTTTCTAGCCTTCTTAGCATGATTTTTTGCATTAACTATCTTAATAGGGCATTTAACAGCATTAATCAAATCATTCACACCACATTCAAGATTAGTAACAAAAACCACGCAATCATCATTACATGTTTTGCCAAAAGTAGCAAAATTCGCATTAATTACAGTATGCTTAGAGCTAACACTAGAATCAACACGATTCGTTTTATTCAAATTCTCCCTAAGGTGATCTTCTACTCTCTTCCATTGAACATTCCTAGCATGCAAGGTCCTATCATTCTTTGTGTTGCCTTGAGGCTTTGACCCGCTTGCTTTGGTGTTACTTCTTACTCCTGTAGAGGGAATTGGAACATTAGTTGGTTTTGCTACTTTTTGCATTCCTAAACTAGAAGTGCAGGGATCTGAACTATTTGAAGGCACTCTAGAGTTTACATGCTTAGTACTGGGCATGGAATGAGTTGCATACTTATCACAAGGCATCGAGCAAGGCATCGCAGCTTTACCTTTCGCACCTAAGGATTTAGGATATGTTGCTATTAAACATTCTAACATCTCTTGAGATCGTTTTGCTTGAATGCAAGCAAACCTAATTTCACTATCAAGTGGCTTATTTATGAAGTCCTTTTCCACAATCTCACGGAGACATTCAAGACTATCCTTAAGGCAAGCAAGATAATTATGAAATACAAGTTCGTTATTCCTAAGATGAGGAGGAATGTATTTAACAGTCACAGTATATTTGCAGTCTGTAGATGACTTCGATGTAACATTCTCATTGAAGACAAGTGGCATTTTCCCTTTTTCCTGACTCTTCAGATTCTCAATTTCTTTTTGTAAAGACATTATTTTTTCGTTGTTCTTGTCACGATTGACTTTCATTGAATCATATAAGTCTTTAAAGTGTAGTTTAACTTTTTCATTTTCTTTTAGAAAATTCTCATTTTCCTTTTGTAAAACATTAACCAAGTTTTGAAGATGAAAAGTTTGAGAATACTGAGAATCTAAAGGAGGAGGCATTTGGGAGCTAGTCACATTGTTCTTTTCACCCTTTAATTGTGCAATTTGGGTTCTCATTTTTCTGATCGTGTTACAATGAGCTCGAATCTGTTCATCACGTTTGCTAATTTCAAAAACTGCATCAAATTCAGGAGCATCCAAGGATGTCTTGACATTTGAGGGTTTAACATTTTCTTTTAGATGTTGATATTTTAATAGCAGAGCAAGATGCTCAACTTCCAATTTAGAAAACTGTTTCACCAGGTTATCATGATCATCCCGTTCAAAATTTTCATGCAATTTAGAGTTAGTTTTCTCAAGCTCAATGACACGATCCTGGGAGACTTTCAGAGCAATAGATAATTCATGAAATTGACATGCATTAATTGAAGAGTTCGTGGCAGTGTAAAACACTTCTTGAGTGATACATTCAGAAATCAGATTCTCATTTAAGGTATGCAAGTTTTTCCTCTCAATCTCATTATATTTTAATTTTCGCTCATAGTCATCGACCTCAACTATCATTGCATCAAATTCCTTTTCCATTTCTTTAATATCTGAATCCATCCCCTTTTTAAGACTCTCAAATTAACCTTTTGATTGTTTAAAGAAAGGCATGACCTCAGTTAAATAGCATTCTTTAGTTTGCTCAAAACCCCTTTCCCCTTCAGTTATCCCAGTAGGTGTTATCCTTATCTTACATGTCTTCTCAAAATCAACAAATAATTGATATATGACATACTGACTGATTAAGGTCTTGCTATTAGTGGCAATAGTTCTAGGAACTAAGTGCATTGGTGTATTTGGAGGATACACAGTAGCTGCAGGCATTTTCCTAAAGGGAGTGTTTGTTTCAACAAGTACATTAACTTTTAGCTTATCCATATCTTTCTTCCAAAAGATCTGTTCTGGGGTTAATTGAGTTTGAGGCTTAAACATGTTCAGGGAGATCCAATTTTCCTTAGTGTAATCATGGGGTTTGATCGTTATGTTATTCTTTTTACACGCTGGATCGTTAAGCTTCTGATGTGCTACGAATGGTGCAAGTTTTAAAATTTATAAACACGATTTAACCGTCTAACCTATTAACACATACAAGCAAGTATACTCGTCCGTGATAGCAAAGTTTGGTAAGTCGAGATCGTCCCAAGGGATTTTGTGTTTGAAATTGTTTTTGTATGAAAAGATTCCAACAAGAAAGCTTGTCAAGGCTTCCTCAAATAATTATGTTATAGTGAAATTCAATAATAAGAAATATATATACTTGTGTGCAGTCTATAATTAATCATAAATAGTATTCATGAAGGTTTGGTGTATACTCTTGATGTGATGCACAAATCATAAGCAAATGATCCCCCAACCATGGTATATGTTTGTAAAAATCATTCAAAGAACAAAAACATATAGGGTAATCCTTTCGGTCCTTATCCTAATGATTATTCTTTAGAAAATCCATTTGTTTGCAACATGTTCTTATTAAATTTGTTCTTACGAATCTTTCGACCCTTTCGTGATGAAAATGTTCCTAGTCTTGTTTTAATAAGCAAACATGGTGGTTGTCAATCACCATATCCCCATACTAGTTTGTCACTACACTTTTTGGAATAAAACACAAGAGAAATCCTTTCGGTCCTTTTTCTTAAAACATGTTTTATCAACAAATCAAACCAAAACTAGTATTTTTCCAACAAACTCATTTAAACAAGATCATATATACATGCATCACATTTTGAGAACACTAATATGATTAACTACATCCCAACACACAAGTATATCCCAAAACTACTCCATGATAATAATAATAACTAAACACAAATCATAACAAAGTAATTCCAACAATTCAAGAGAATAGAATTCCATAACAAAGTTCATAGAATACATAAACTTTTGTGATTACAAGAATTAGAATTCGTGGATTGTAGCAACCACGCGCCTCCAATCACCTAGATTCACCGTACAACTCCAAACTACCAAAACTATGGATGAGAATTATTCCCTCCTTGCTCCTGGACGTTTTTCAGTAAGAACTAAGCTTTTGGGCTGAATAATAATGGTTGGTATTAGTTTAGGTGTAAACTAATACAATTTTTGGTTGTGTCACACCTAGTAAACTAGGACTAGGTTCATTATATAACCAAGTATGCTTGCTCAACTGACCAAAAACGTTCCCAACAAGTTAATATCAAGAAATGATCGGACTACAATGATTATGGGGAGTTAAGGCAACAATAAATTCAACTTTGTGTAACTGCAGTGCGAGAAACCGGATCGGTTACGATGGTAACCGGATCGGTTATGTTTTGACCCAATGCCGAGCCGGATTCGGTTACGGGTTGTGACCGAACGGCTGGGTTATTGCAGTTTTGACTTTTTGTTGACTTTTTGCTCATACGCTTCATTCTTTGCTCTCGCTGATGATTTCCAAGGCAAAACTTGATCTTTCCTTGCTGTAGATACTTAGAAATCATTGTGCTTCCCAATCATTGGATCCAAAAGCTTCCTAGCTCGACTTCCTTCCTCGAGAATCTTCCAAATGTGCATAAAAACTTCATTTCTTCATTATTCGTGATACCTGGCTACATATACATACACAATACGCGTCTTTTGCACTTTTGCAACAATTATGAGTAAATATAGCTGATTATCATGCACAAAACTAACAATAACGCTACTAAAAACATGTTCATTTTAGGCGTTATCAGCTTCTTATCTATTTTCTCCCTAGATGCATCATCTAATTTTCTATCCTCTTCCTTGCACTCAGCGCAACTAGGTTTTTGCCTAGGCTTAAGGATTTCATTACCATCATAGATCACATTTTGAGCAGCTTTTGCTATCTTACCATACTCAGGATTAGGTTTCTCTACAATGGGAATACTATGCTTATTGATAAGAACTCTATGCTTAGTGATCATGTGAGCAGTCTGAATGGTATTCCCTTGTACGTACAACTTATTTTCAAGCTTGTTTTTCAAAGTTTTTAGATTAGAATAATCATTCAAAAGTTTTGATTCCTTAGCACTGAATTCTTGTTTAAGCACTTTAACATTATCTTGCAGCTCTTGCTTTTGCTTAACAGTTTTAGAAAGCTTTTCTTGTAAGGAGTTTAACTCTTGTTTTAACACTTCTTCTCTAAAATTACTTTTTCTAATAATTGTACGCATTTGGTCATCCATTTCCTGCTCACGGGTAGTTAACTCAAACTTAACACGTTGTTCATAAATAGCAACTTGTTCTTTATAGGCATTCAGTTCAGAAGTAACAGAATCATCAGGGGCACATGCAGTGTATTCATAAAAAATATAGTCATCATTGACTGCAGAAGATATATCACTTGGTTCAATCACATTCTCACTTTGGATCACATATTGATCATATGGGACAATATTATTATTACCCATTTTAGCAATATCTGAGTCACAAGTTTCCTGTGATTGCACTTCATCATGTATCTTTTGCAGATCAACATCATCATATAGTTTTAATACCTCTGAGATGATTGATTCTTTGGATGGACCAGCTTGCTGTGATGATGAGACCTTTAGAGAGACCATTGGAGAAATGCTAGCCATGAAAATTGTCTGAGCAGTAGGTTCATCATCGACGTCAAAGTCATATGCATCACAGTCAATGACTTGAAAGGCATTCTGATGATTATGACCTATCTCCTGAATTGGATGCTCATCCACATCTGCATCATATGTCTTGGCATTTCCCTCATCAAGAAACAGCAACTCCTCTTCATCCAAAATAACACCATTATCCTGAGGTTGCACAAGTAACATCTTGTCTCTGAAGTACTCTGCATTTTGAGGACGTTTTGGAGATGTGCAGTTCCTTGCTCTATGTCCATCACCACCACAGTTGTAGCACTTAATTAGCTTTGCTTGACCTTGATTTCCATTCCTTCCCCGATTCTGATTTGCAACATAACCTCCACCTACTCCACCTCCTCCCTGTTCATATTGCCTTCCTTGAACCTGTTGCACCATAACTTTTCCATCTCTGACAGTAGCTTGATTGTGTGGATTGGATGCAGTTTTGAGGTTATTGTTGGTGTGTGGGGTGGAATTCATATTTTGACTAACCAAGAGAGACATTTGATTGATGAAGTTTTCCATGAATGTGTTCGAGTCTGGAGGCTTATATGATGGATCAGGGATGAGTTTGTAATTACCATTACCCGTGGGTATGACTTGTGAAGCTTTGGTGGTAATTCCAATATTTGTGTAAAAGGATGTTGAATCATTTGAAGAACTTGTTTCTCCCTGTTTAGTTTTGAACTGTTCAAGAATCCTTCGTTCAAACATAGCATGACTCTCATTCTGAAGAAGGAATGCATACAGTTGCTCATAGTTGGTATTCTTCAATCCTTTGGTTAGCTTCACAGATGTGACAAATTTATGCCATTCGGGATTCATGTTGTTCACAAACTTTGAATTCAGCTGAATATTTGGCATGCTCATTTTGATATTCCTCATATCATTCACAAGCTTGTGGAATCTCACGTAATACTCATAGAAACTTTCTTCTGGCTTCATCTTAAAGTGCTCAAATTCATCATACATTTGTGATTCTCTGTCTTCCTTAGTTAATTCAGAACCCGAGAGAAGCATCTTGACATTATCCCAAACCGCCTTGGCTTCAGTGTTGTGATTGATCAGCTTGTAAATGTCTTTTGGAAGACCCTGAAGTATAATGTTTGAAGCCCTAATATCAGCATCGTATCTCTTCTTCTCCTTATCAGTCAGTTCATCATACATTTTAGGTCTATCCAATCCTAATATTACCGAGCCATCAATAGCAGTATCAAGTATGTCTCTGGTTGTCTCAACCTAATACGGTCCTTCATCAATTAACTTGAGAATGTTGACTCCATTTTCCTTTCCCAGACAGTACAGTCTGATTCTTTGAGCCCATGAGTCGTAGTCAGTTCTGTCAAGCATGGGTGGATGAGTGTCTGAACCAGCTGCTTGAACGTCCTCAACTACAGTAGAGATGATTGTAGGCACGTTGGTAGACATGTTTACAGATTTCACGGGATTTTATAACTCTATGATTAAACCAAGAAATATATTCTTTCACGAGATTTTACTAAATCAAGAGAAAACCGTTTTAGAAACAGAAATCTACCAAGTCGCTATAACCCTTGAGACAAGTCGCTAAGTCACCAAGTCACTAAGTGCAAGTCGCTAAAGCACCAAATCGCTAGGTAGACAAGTCGCTAAAGAACAACTCGCTGTGTGCCAAGTCGCTAAACACAAGTCGCTAAATAACAACTCGCTGAAGACTCAAGTCGCTGTGAATCAAGTCGCTAAACACAAATCGCTACCTCAACAAATCGCTAAGCTGACAAGTCGCTAAAGAACAGCTCACTAAGATCAAGTCGCTAAGAACAACTCGCTAATAACTATAAAGACAAGTCGCTAGAAATAATAGAAACAAGTCGCTAACCCAACCAAGTCGCTAGCCGAAGTGGAACCTCCACTAACTTGTACTGTTTGTTGGCTTGTCTCAATAGAAAAGTAGCTAAGATCAAGTCACTATGACTTAAACTACAACTCGCTGGAAATTACTGAAGCAAGTAGCTACGAAGAAAAACACACAGAGACTTAAGTCGCTAAGATGAAAAACTTCAAAACCACACTTTTTAATCCAAAACAAGCTCAACCACAGTGATTCAAGCTTTCCAAATCAAAACCCAAGCACTTACAATGATTCTAAACACAAAAGTACACACAAAATTCAAACTTTAACACAAGAAATGATCCAAATGATGCAAAAACCACTAAACTTTTTCAAACCCAAAAACCACATAAAACCACTAGAAATCCAAGGATATGTAAGAGAGATGATCAAACCATGGCTCTTGATACCAATTGTAACATATTGGATAACACAAACACATTATACCATGATTAAACTAGGCGTATAACTTAAGGTTTTAGAGAGAGAAAGAGTTAGAGGTTTGGGAACTTAGTGAGAGAAGGTGAAAATATTATTATGAGCTCCAACTCTCTACCTTGGGAGGTAGAGAGTATTTATAGACTTACATATAATCGCCACCTACGGACTGTGGATCAGGCATACAGTGGGTAAAGACACGTCCGTCCTCCACGGTTTTACTTAACTAACTACTTACTAACATTAAATAACTACGACTACGAGCTTTCTAATGATTACATATACTTGAGGTGACCGACACTTTAATGACTGAATTTTCTGATTCCTAACACCATGGGTAAAGAGAAGCGTCCCACGGATCCCTAGCTTTACGATAGACGGATCCCTTGTGGGAGGGATCCGTGGGATCCGGGGAACAGTAGAATTTTTCCTCTATAAATAGTGAGCCATTTATTCATTGTTTCTCACCCTTTTCCAACATACTTCCCCCTTGAGTTAAAAACTCTCTAACCTCATATCCAAGAGACCTATGTTTGTAGTTTTTTTTTGTGTGATCTTCTAGGTTCCTCTTAAAGGCGAGATCACCACTGTGGAAAACTAGAAGGGGGGGGGGGTTGAATAGTTTTACCAATTTAAAACTTCCTTTTAAATATTTAGATTGACTTATGTCAATCTATTCGATTGTTTATGTTGGACGTTGATAGATAGATATATAAACGTGTAATGAAAGATAAAGAGTAAGAAGCACATCACCACGACACAAGTATTTATAGTGGTTCGGCTACAAGGACACCTTCCTTGCCATACTCCACTCCCCGAGTCACCTAATCGAGAGTTCGTAAACACTACACCAACTCCTTATGGCGGAGAAGCCTTCACAACGTCGCTTAACCTTTTTCCGGTACAAAGCTAAATACCGAGTTCTTTCACACCAAGGCGAACCACACCTAACACAACGTCGCCTACCCTTTATACGGTGCTAGGCTAACCACCGAGTTCTTTCACACCTTAGGAGAACTAATCCTTCACAACATCGCCTACCCTTTATTAGGTACTAGGCTAAGCACCTAGTTCCATTACTATGGAGGAACTACTACCCTTCACGACACAACACATATTATCAAGGAGATCTACTCCTTGTTACAACACCATCAAGGATATCACCATCCTTGTAAATAAACAAATACTTATATGTATAACGATGCACCTCATCGATTATACGACCTAAGCATTCTTCCCAAATGCTACTTGATTTGATTCTTTGGCATCCTTCACTAATTCCTTTGACACAATGCTTGGCACCCTTCACTAATGCCTTCGTCTTGACACCTTTAGCATTCTTCACTAATGCCTTGACACGAATGATGAGCATCTTTCACTAATGCTTGCATCTTTACACTTTCGGCATTCTTCACTAATGCCTTCAACCCAAAGTCTATGGAGAAAGGTAGATCTATCAACAAGAGAACCTTCGTTGTCTGGATGATGACGAAGCATGGCAACTCATGGACTTGAGCTTGCACGTCTTCAAGAAGTGGTGATCTTTCCTCTAGGAGGAACCTAGTAGATCACACTAAAACAAAAGACAAACTAAATAGATCACTTAGATCTGAGGTTAGAGGGTTAGAATACTTTGGGGAAGTATATATGAAAAAGCTCTCCTAGAGAGGAAGAAATGGTTTTCTATTTATAGAGGAAATTCTCTTCTGTTTCCCCGGATCCCTACCACAAGGGATTCTGCTAGCACAAAGCTAGGGATCCGTGGTCCGCTCCTCTTTGCCCATGGGTATTTTTGGTTATGGGTCATGGGTCATGGGTTATGGGTTGATCCATGGTTTTCTTTCTAGATACAATGTACTTGGTTAAGTGGTATATATAAAACCATGGGTTATGGGTCAAAACCATTTGCTAGTATTTACCCATTTAGTATATACTTGTATTTACCCAATTTAGCATACACTTAGTTTTTACCCATTTTAGTATACTTAGTTTAAGTATATGTTTAACCCAATATGCAAACACTAGTTGTTGTACATATTTATCTAAATCATAAAATCACTTATACTTGTTTTAGTGTTTTATGTGAAAGCGTAAGTGTGTTAAAAAACTATTAACTCAAACTATTTACGTACTCTATTTGTTTCGTTAAAATGATTTTATATTTGTTATCAACAAAACATTAGAAGATCGTAAAATATAAATAAACATTTTCACGGCTTATTTGTATTAACAATCTCCCCCTTTTTGTTGATGACAAAACATAAAATTATTTTAAGGAAAAATCTAAAATTCATAAAAGTTTGAATTTGTAGTTTTTACTTTCTTCTCCCCCTTTTTGTCGAAACAAAAAGTGATAAAAGAAATTAACACAATTTTTTATAAGAGAAAGAGAAAAACAAATGTAAAAATGTGAAGAGAGCAAGTGCGGGAATGGAACTCGTCTTAACTCCCCCTTGACGAGTCCATCCCTTTGAAAGGGCGTCAAGGACATAATGTAAAATAAACTAATTGTGTTTGCAATTAAGTTTGCAAATGGTTCGTCTAAGTGACGAGAACATGCTCCCCCTTAAATATTGCAAAGTTGCAATGGGGTGTCATGAAGTGTAACCCAAAATTTAGATTTAAGTTTGCAAATGATTTTGCAATGTCGTTTTGACACAAAGCTCCCCCTAGCTTTATGGTGTCAATATCTTCATGTGTATTTTGAATAACTACAAGACAAGGTTAGAAAAACAAGAGTATAGTGCATAATTTCCTGAAAAAGAGACTCAAGTTAGTAGAGATTTGTGCTTCTGTACCACGGATCCCGCGGTTCCTTTCAAGGAGGGATCCGTCTAGTTATCTGGAAGGGATCCGGCTATCTGTTACAGTTTCTTCAGCAATGAAGAAATATCAAGGAATACTATTTGAGGGAATGAGATATTTGTACAATATAACAGGCACAACTCACATAATAATCATAGCATATAAGTATTCATTCAATAAAACAAGAGATACTCAACCAAATCTCTAAAAACTAAGAGAATAAACTAGCCAAATAAGTGCCACTAATGCTAATAAGTTAACCCAAATTTATGATTCGACTAAAAGCTTAACGATGATCAAGGATGAGAAAGGTTTCCTAAATGTTCTAAGTTTGACCTTTTGAATATGATGCTCATTGTAGTTTAGGCTTGTTAACCTCTTCGAAACATTCGAGGAGGTGATAAAACATGAAACGTTGCTCTTCCTGTAGTTCATGTATCAACTTTTCAACATGTTTACAATGATAGCAATCCTTGTCATGGTTTTGGGTTTCTTGAGGTGAAAGTTCAAGTGAAGTGGGTTGAGGATCTTCAAATGAAGGAGGATTTGGTGGAGGCTCATTAAGTGGTGGCTCTACAATGTTTGAGGGTAGAGGTAAAGAAGCATCAACTTCCATTTGATCGGGTGGTTGCCTTTGATGTCTTCTCATAATCCAAAATGGACTATTGGGAGGAATAATAGAGTTTGCTTTTGGATCAAGTGTTGATTCAACACTTTGATTTTGTAGCTCAATCTTTTCAAGTGAATTAGTTGGTAATGGTGAAAGATGAGATGGCCAAGAAGGTAAATCTTCTACGTTGTGAGAGTGTGGAGATGATTGGGAGGTGGCTCTAGGTATTAATGAAATAGGTTGAGTTGTGGAGGGTATGTTTGGTATAATAGAATTTGGTGATGAAATCTTAGTGAGAACACTCTTCTTGGGAATTAGTTTGATTGGTTTCCTTGGGGTAGGAGAAATCCTAGCATAAGTGGACTTAACCGGAGATGATTCGGTTGAGGAAACTTCGTGTATGATTCTAGCAAGTTTCTTAGGTGGTTTTTGAGTGGATGAGTAAGCACTAGGAGCTTTTCTCATGATGAGATGACTAAGGAGGATGGTTGTAATTGCTGATAATTATGTTTGTGTTTGATGACTAAAGTGTTCTTGGCAATGTGGGTTATAAAGGGAAGAACTTTGCAATTGCATTTAAGACTTAATCCACTAATGTTCTTGGAAAAGTGATGATTGATATGCACAAGGTTGAGATTCAGAGTTTCACTGATCTAGGAACTCATTTAAGATGAGATGAAGTGTTTGGGTTAGGAAGAAGAGTTGAAATGATTGTTTTAGCTATATTTGACATAAACTGTCACCCGGATCCCACGGTTCCCTCCTTGAAGGGATCCGGCTAGGCTAATCCTAGGGATCCGGCTCTCAGCAGTTATGACAGGTTTGTAATGAGGTTTCTGGGAGCTAAAGCTTATCTCATTTTGAATGTTTCAGTTCTCCTAAGGGTTTAGGATGAAAGGGTATTTGAATGATTAGAGGTATTAAGTGTTATAGCAAATGATTGCTTTTTATGGAAGAGGGATGGGACAAGAAGACTACCAATGGATGTCCAAGGATAACACTAAAAGTTATGAGGGTGAAAAGTCATAATAAATGATCCTAGTGATCAGGTTTTAGCTTGAGGTGATATTAAGAAAAATTCTTAAAAATTTCAAGAATTGAAAAACTAATTTTTGTATTACCTTGAGATATAAAAGACTAGAAGTAATTTCCTAAAATTGTTTAGCTTGCTTTCTTAAAGTGTTTTGAGAGGTGAGAAATAGTTTGTGAGTAGTTGAAGCGGAAATATGGCGAGTTTTAGATGTGTTGATAAAATCAGACTAAGATCTTAAGTAAGCCTTTAGTGAATCTAAGCCTTTCTCATCCTCGAAGTGGACTTAGTTGAGTTCTAAAAACATATGCCAAGCTAATGTGATGTTATCTAGAAAGCAGTTTTGATGTGCTGAATGCTGCATTGTTGATCTGATGACACGGATCCCACGGTTCCTTCAGGGGAAGGATCCGGCTAGGCTAATCCTAGGGATCCGGCATCTGCAGATCAGAATCAACATAGAACCTACACAGAAAATGATGTGCAGATTTTGTATACTATAAAATCTATAAAACAAACAAATAGGAACAAGCAAGTTATCATAAAACATCACTTACAAGGTAAAGTAACAATATCCAAAATACCATAAACTAAAAATACTAAAGAGAAATCATTCAAACATAAAATAAATGAAACTAAGCACATTCCTATTGTTTCTTTCGTCAGTTCTTCCTTTTCCTTTTTGAGGGCTTAGTGAGATTGTAAGCGAGGTTTTGAATCATGCCTCTTATTTGTTTAAATTCCGCGGACTCGTTTGGAATGGTTGGAAGTTGTTCGTGGTATTCAAGGATTTCCAATTTGATATTGGATACGGGGTCGATGTCTTCCTCATCTTCTTCTTCTTCTTCTCCGGCCGAGGAGTCCAACAGAGCTTCAGGTTTCTCTCCATTGACCATGAACCGTTTAGAGGGTTGTTTGGTAAGAGGTACCATGACGTGATCGAAAAAGTAATGATCATCGTTGATAGGGGATGGTTGCAATGTACTAACATACTTACAAAGTCGTGTTAGGAGCATACCATATGGGAGTACCATGTTGGAAGCTTTGAATACCCCAGCCATTCTCCTTACCATGTAATAGGCAAGATTAAATGGCCTTTGGTGGGTAAGACAATAGATCATTTTCACAAGACATGCGTTTGGATGATCTTTGTTTCCAACTAGGCTAATGATGTTTTCCCTAAGGATTTCTTCCCATTTTCTAAACATGGGATGCATTTCGAAAAGTTCCATTTTAAAGGGATCACGGTGAATGAGCTTTTTGTTACGATCGTAACGGGATTGGTCGGTCCTAAATTTAAATATAGTATCACGAATGGTTTCAGGATTGTCGAGAGAAGTGTTGTAAAGAGGCTTAGGATCAAGTGCAAGGTTTTGAGCGTTAATTGCCCAATCTTGAGAGTACATACAGATTCCTTCACAAGGAATGCGAAGAATTTGAGCAAAAGTGTTGAGAGGAAGAGTAAAGTTTTGTGTGTTGATGATAAAGGCGATTGAGATGCTATTATTGGTGTTTCTAATGATCCTAAAGCTTTTGTAAAACTCAAAAATGAAAACCGGACAAATTTGTTCATCAATGTCAAGAAGACAATCAAAGTTGATTGTCGAAAAAACTTGACGAATGTCGGTATCTTCAAGGAAACATTCCTTGACTACACAACCTTCGTGAATAAGTCGTTTTGTGAGGCTTTTGAAAATTTTACGGTTAGTTTTGGTCAGACCCCTTTTACGATAGGAATGAGTAAGGTAATGGACGGTGTCATGATGATCTTGTTGAGTGGCTTTGGGCATGGTTGGTCCTAAAAATACAAGTTTTTCAGTTAGGTTAAATTGGTTGATATGGGTTTATGGTTTTGATTTGTATTAACAATGTTGTGAACACAATGTGATTTAACAAAACCCCTTTTCATGATTAATTTGAAAAACCCTAATTAATTGATTAGAAATTAAGAAACCATAAACCCTTGAATTAGAATGATGAAAATTAGAACAAGTTAATATAATTACTTACAATGGTGTTCTAGGAAGGAGTACTTGAGATTATGGAAGCTAATGAGAATTAATTCAGTAGCTTGGTCATTTTTGTGTTGTGTGAATAGAGGGAAAGTAATCAGTGGTGAAATTTTGAAAGCGTATAGCTGAGTTCTGTTCTACGGTTCCCCCGAATCCTTTGTATTAGGGATCCGGCTAGTACAACTAGAGGGATCCGGCTACTGTGAACGGAAAGAGGGTTGTTTGGCATTATTTTTGTAGTAGGCTTATAGATAGGTAAAAAAAATATACTTTGGAGGTATTTAGATGAAGATTGTTTTTAGATGACGGCTTTTAATGAATCACATATCGAGGGTTCATATGTGACGATGGCGTTAGTTTGACGAATCAAAAGGAATACTATTCCCGATGATGAAAAAGACGGAAAAGTGACGAAAGAGACTTCTAATGATGTTAGAGATAAAAAAGCAAAGAAAACTTATGAAAAATAAATTGAACTCATGTAACCTATCTAATGAAAAGTAAAACATACCTCTATGCTTCTTGGTTTGGCATAATGCCAAAGATACTTCATGAGCTTTTAAAGTAATCCTTTGTACTTGATGTACGTGAGTAGTGATTACCTTTTAGATCCTTCCTTGAATGTTGACTTCATTATTCTTTGAATGAAGATTTTGGAGAGATTCTAGCATGAAGATTTCTTAGGAACAAAAGTTGTTAGAGTCATCTATCAATGTCCAACAAAATGATTTTTAAGAAAAGTATGACCCAAAAAAAAATCCTTCTTTGTAGTTTTCAAACATACACGGATCGTATCAAGTCTTTAAAGTACAACATACTTTAAGAAACTTGGTAACGAAGCTCTGATGCCAATTGTGGAAAACTAGAAGGGGGGGGGGGGTTGAATAGTTTTACCAATTTAAAACTTCCTTTTAAATATTTAGATTGACTTATGTCAATCTATTCGATTGTTTATGTTGGACGTTGATAGATAGATATATAAACGTGTAATGAAAGATAAAGAGTAAGAAGCACATCACCACGACACAAGTATTTATAGTGGTTCGGCTACAAGGATACCTTCCTTGCCCTACTCCACTCCCCGAGTCACCTACTCGAGAGTTCGTAAACACTACACCAACTCCTTATGGCGGAGAAGCCTTCACAACGCCACTTAACCTTTTTCCGGTACAAAGCTAAATACCGAGTTCTTTCACACCAAGGCGAACCACACCTAACACAACGTCGCCTACCCTTTATACGGTGCTAGGCTAACCACCGAGTTCTTTCACACCTTAGGAGAACTAATCCTTCACAACGTCGCCTACCCTTTATTAGGTACTAGGCTAAGCACCTAGTTCCATTACTATGGAGGAACTACTACCCTTCACGACACAACACCTATTATCAAGGAGATCTACTCCTTGTTACAACACCATCAAGGATATCACCATCCTTGTAAATAAACAAATACTTATATGTATAACGATGCACCTCATCGATTATACGACCTAAGCATTCTTCCCAAATGCTACTTGATTTGATTCTTTGGCATCCTTCACTAATGCCTTTGATACAACGCTTAGCACCCTTCACTAATGCCTTCGTCTTGACACCTTTAGCATTTTTCACTAATGCCTTGACACGAATGATGAGCATCTTTCACTAATGCTTGCATCTTTACACTTTCGGCATTCTTCACTAATGCCTTCAACCCAACATCTATGGAGAAAGGTAGATCTATCAACAAGAGAACCTTCGTTGTCTTGATGATGACGAAGCATGGCAACTCATGGACTTGAGCTTGCACGTCTTCAAGAAGTAGTGATCTTTCCTTCAGGAGGAACCTAGTAGATCACACTAAAACAAAAGACGAACTACATAGATCACTTAGATCTGAGGTTAGAGGGTTAGAATACTTTGGGGAAGTATATATGAAAAAGCTCTCCTAGAGAGGAAGAAATGGTTCTCTATTTATAGAGGAAATTCTCTTCTGTTTCCCCGGATCCCACGGATCCCTACCACAAGGGATCCGGCTAGCACAAAGCTAGGGATCCGTGGTCCGCTCCTCTTTGCCCATGGGTATTTTTGGTTATGGGTCATGGGTCATGGGTCATGGGTTATGGGTTGATCCATGGTTTTCTTTCTAGATACAATGTACTTGGTTAAGTGGTATATATAAAACCATGGGTTATGGGTCAAAACCATTTGCTAGTATTTACCCATTTAGTATATACTTGTATTTACCCAATTTAGCATACACTTAGTTTTTACCCATTTTAGTATACTTAGTTTAAGTATATGTTTAACCCAATATGCAAACACTAGTTGTTGTACATATTTATCTAAATCATAAAATCACTTATACTTGTTTTAGTGTTTTATGTGAAAGCGTAAGTGTGTTAGAAAACTATTAACTCAAACTATTTACGTACTCTATTTGTTTCGTTAAAATGATTTTATATTTGTTATCAACAAAACATTAGAAGATCGTAAAATATAAATAAACGTTTTCATGGCTTATTTGTATTAACAACCACCTTTGAAGTCAAGCAAGCTCAAGTCCATGAGTTGCCATGCTTCCTCATCATCAAGACTACTGAAGTCTTCTTGTTGATGATTGTTTTTCTTTTCCTAAGAAGTGTTGAAGACATTTGTGAAAGGTGTCTCAAGTGTCAAGACGAAGATATTAGTGAAGGGTATCTATCGTACATATCATAAGCACTTGTGGTGGGTGCTTAGAAGTCAAGACTAGAAGCATTAGTGAAGCGTGCTTAGAAGTCAAGACACAAGACATTAGTGAAGGTTGTCTTGAAGATATAGTTAAAGGCATTAGTGAAAGGTGCCTTAGATGTACATTCGATATGGTGTATTTCGATGTACAAGATAGATTAGTACTAGAACCAAGGATATTGATATGCTTGATGATGTTGTAAAAAGGAGTTGATCTCCTTTGGGATTAGTCGTTGGTGTAGTGTTTGGTAGTAGTTCCTCTATTGCAATGGAACTAGGTGCTTAACCTAGTACCTAATAAAGGGTAGGCGACGTTGTGTAGGTGTGGTTCACCTTGGTGTGAAAGAACTAGGTACTTAGCCTAGTACCTAATAAAGGGTAGGCGATGTTGTGTAGGTGTGGTTCACCTTGGAGTGAAAGTACCCGGTGGTTAGCCTAGCACCGGAAAAAGGGTAGGCGATGTTGTGAAGGATTCTCCGCCATAAGGAGTTGGTGTAGTGATTACGAACTCTCGAGTAGGTGACTCGGGGAGTGGAGTAGGGCAAGGAAGGTGTCCTTGTAGCCGAACCACTATAAATACTCGCGTTGTGGTTTTGTGCTTCTTACTCTTATCTTTTCATTACATACATTTATATGCTTGTTTATCAACATCCAACACACACATCCAAATAGATTGACATAAGTCGATCTAAATATTTAATAAGGAAGTTTTAATTGGTAAAACTATTCAACCCCCCCCCCTTCTAGTTTTCCACAATTGGCATCAGAGCTTCGTTACCAAGTTTCTTGAAGTATATTGTACTTTAAAAACTTGATACGATCCATAGTTAATTGAAAACTACAAAGAAGGTCTTTTATAAAAATAAACACCATGATTTTTAAAACTCTCTTGTTGGATGTTGACTAGATGACAACATTTATTTTTTATTTTTGCTCTAATCTTCTTTGTCATGTTGATTAGTTAAAGCTCACATCTATCAAGCCATAGGAATTGCTTGATAATAAGATTTCCTTCCCTAAGAAGGTACCTTCAGCATAAAGGAGCTGGAATTGTCTTCTGACATTTGTTGTGTCATTTGTAAATACATTCCTAAGTGCATTCGAGGTATGACTTTCCACTTATCTCTATATGACATTAGCTTGATAAATAAGTATGCTTACCTAAGTTTTTATTTGAGTATCCTTTGTGCATATACATGCTTGTTACATGAAGCTTCATTAGGAAGCTTTTTCTCACATACGTGTTACCTTTTCGTTCAAAGTCGGGGATTATATAATTTGTATTTTATTTCATCTAATCCAAACATTATATCTTTCTAATAATAAAACAAAAAACACAAATATCAAAAATTCCTCTTTTCCCATAAATACTCCCACCGTCATCCTCTCCATCAAATCCCCACTTTTTCAAATCTTCCAATTTCAAAAATTTCCTTTCATTCAAAACTTCTTCTTCCTCTCCATTTCATCTCAACCGAAACCAAGAAGGTTCGTCTTCAACATAGTTTACATCGCCCTCATGCTCATCTTCTTAACACTCATTGCTCTTGTGTTCCCTATGACGAAGTTCTCATACGGAGACATTTACTTTGTTTTGTTAATCTACATTGGGGTTATATACCCAATCCTTTGTATCATTCTTAGCATTGAAATGAAATATTACTAATAGCCTAGTTTATCTAGGTTATTATCATAATGTGTTTATCATTTCTTTTTATTTTATTTCATTCTCTCGTGATACATTAGAAGTCATGTATGCATGCTAAAAGAAAATGTAGGCTAAAACACACATCTTGGTATAAAACTATGAGATCTAAAAACCTATGTTTTCATCAAAGAAATCTGTTTCTGTTTCTCCAGATCCACGGATCCCTAAAGAAAGACTAGCCGGATCCCTTTTGAAAGGGAACCGTACTACTGGAGAACAATTTTTCATGCAAATTAGAAACCACTTTCTCTCTAAAAGTAATAGTCCACTTGAATGTCAAAACCATAAGTGAGTTAAGTATCATTGTTGTTAAAAACCATTGTTAATAAAAATCTAGTAAAAACATTAGATAATCATTGGTTGACCAGAAACATCACTTTCTATTAACTCATCATTTCTATAGGTTCAACTATGACGTATGAATATGAGTTTGATTTTTCACTCACTAGCATCTACACTCCGAACATCTCCCTTGAGCCCAACACACCTGGCAATCATGTCCGTGGGTTCAATAATCTCGAAAACCGTCACTTCCACGAAGGACGTATTGTAGACACCTCTCTACAATTCGAAGAACGTATCAATACCTCCTTCCGAGCCATAGGACTAGAATGTCTTCTTGAAATCAATGAGAAGATATGTCCAAGGTTCATAATGGAATTCTTCCATCAAGTTGAACTCATTCGTAACGAGGATTGCTCTCTATCTCTTTGGTTTTATATCAAAAACAAAAAGTTTACTTTAACCTTTGGGCATTTTGTTCACATCCTCCGGATTCCAAATCATGGACAATGTGCCTTCACCGAAGACTTGTCTCTTGATTCTCTCTTCAAGTTTCGTGAAGAAAATAGCCCATATTGTTCACACATACCTTCCCCGGAAGATTTAAATCACATAATATGCAAACCTCGACCATATTACTCCGATCCAAACATTATCTTCACACGGGACATTTGAGAAGAGTACAAACCCCTTGCACTCATCCTAAGTGAAAATGTTTGGAGTCTTAGGGGAAATCGAGAAATCCTTCCCGCTTGTTGTGCTCACATAATGTATTGTTTGCTAACACAACAACCATACAATCTCGCCTACTTCTTCACAAGGCGAATTGTAAATCTTTAAGGCTCCAAGAAGAAACTCATCCCTTATGGAATGTTCTTGACACGCCTCTATCATAACGTTATGCACTTTCATCCTCAATTTCAAAGTCCGTTGTACCTACTTGTGAACAAGATGATGGAACCGCTAAACATATCTCTCATGAAGACTTTCTTCATTCTTGATTCCACCAACACTCATCAACCACGTGATGATCCTTCTAGCGAAAATACTCAAGGAACTTAGTAGTATTTCAAATAGGATCAATCCTTTTTGTACTCGTGCTTTATCAATGTAATCCAATTTCCTTCATGTAATAAAACATCTTACATTTGATATCTTAATGTTAGAATCCATTTTATCTAACCTTGGAATATAATGCATTGTCAAGATCATTGCATACCTTTAGTAAAGGTTCTGCTTAGCAGATGGACGGATCCCAAAGGTTGTGCTAGACGGATCCCTACACCTAGGGAACCGTGGGATCCGGCAAACAGAAAATGCAATTGCAAACATTGTATTTCAAAAATGTCCTTATAACACATCACACTAAGCTAGACATAGTGTCTTAAGGCAAATTAAGTCCTTATCAAGTTAAGTGAATCTTTCCTACTCACACATAGATCACACTCAAAGACTCTTGTAGATCTATTGTTTCACTTAAATCCATTACTCTTCTGCTCTCAAACTCACACATCATTTTTCACATGATCCCTCATATCTAACTTTGGAAATCTTTTATAGCAAAATTGATCATAATCATCCTTACGTCAAAATTGGTCGAAATTGATCAAATTCTAGTTTTTCCATCTTAAGCCTTTAGGATATTCTCCAAAGCATGAATCTAAGTCACTAACTGATCTCTAGGATCACTTAGCTCCATTTGACACTCTCAAAATATTTAGTGTCATCTTTGTTCATTTATTGGTACTCATGAAAGTTCCAATTTCTTCTATACAAAGCAATCATTTGCTACAACACTCATTACCCTCAAGTACTTAAGCACCCCTTCATTTAAAACATTTAGGAGGACTGAAAAACTCAAGATGATATAGATCTTAGACCTTAGAAACATCACTTCTACTCTTTCATAGCTACTGAGAGCCGGATCCCTAGGATTAGCCTAGACAGATCGCTCTGAGGAGGGAACCGTGGGATCCGGATGACAGATTATGTCAACTCTAGCCAAAACAATCATTTCAAGCTCATCTTTCTAACTTAAACACTCCATCTCATCTTAAATGAGTTCCTAGATCAGTACAAACTCTGTAGTTGACTCTTGTGTATGTTAATTATCACATTCCAATAAATTTTAGTAGCTTAAGGCTAGAATGCACTTGCCAAATCTCTTGCTTTATAAACCACATTGTTAGGACTTTCATAGTCATCACCTTCATCCTCATTTTCAGCACTTAAGAAACCCTTACAAACTTCTTGAAAACATCTCATCATGAGGAAAACTCCAAGTAGTAACTAATCCACCAAAGAACCACCCAAGAAAATTGCTCGTGTTGTACACGAAATCTCTTCAACCGAATCATCTCCGGACAAGCCAACAAATGCAAGGATCTCTTCTCAACCAATCAAACCAATTCCTAAAAGGATAGTACCTACAAAACTACCTATGCCAAACACCACCATACCTCCTAGGCCAAACAATATCATCTCCACTAAACCATCACCAATGGTTCCTAGAGCTATCTCTTTTACATCTCCACTATCATCAGCACACCTTTACAATTTAGAGGGTTTGCCTCCTAGGCCGTCTCATCCTCCTCCTCCGACAACATTCTCCTAATTAGGAGGAATAATGGTACAAAATCAAGGTGTTGAGTCAACATTAGCTCCGGCTTCCTTTTAGCCGTTTCCATCATATAATCCCATTTGGATTATGAGAAATCATCAAAGTCAACCACCCGACCATATGGAAGTTGACACTTTTCTACCACCACCATCATTCTTGGTCGAGCCATTCTCAAATGCGCTTCCACCAATCCCTCCATCGTTTGAGGCTCCACAAGCCGCTTCACTTAATCCTTCGCATCAAGCAATTTCATTTCTTCCACCACCACTACCTACCATGACAAAGATTGTTATCATTGTCAACATGTTGAAAGTTTGATACATGAAGTACGAGAAGACCAACGTTTCATGTTCTATCACCTCCTCGAACGTTTCGACGAGATTAAACGTAAACAAACTTGAGCTGGAGGATTTTTAGTGGTGTCCCAGTTTCAAGCGTTACTTAGACAAGTCTAGTAATTCCAAGTCATGTATCGATCATTTTCTTAGTTTTTAGAGTCATGTATATCATATCTCTAGTTTTATTAAATGAGAATACATGTTACTTGCTATATTTCTGTGTATATGAGTATGTTGTATAATACATATTTCTGTGAAATTGATCATCAGCTAGACGGATCCCTTATATTTGCCTAGACGGGATCCCTACAAAGAGGGAACCGTGATACAGAAAACTAATTTTCTACTAACTTGGACCACATTTGCAGGAAATTGTGAATTATTTTATAACCAAGTCTCTAGCCAGACCCTTCGTCAAGTGATCAACTAAGTTCTGTTGAGATCTCACAAACTCTATAGATACCACCCCATTCATGATAAGCTCACGAATCATTCTATGTCTGACACCTAAGTGTCTAGACTTACCATTGTACATCTGGCTATAAGCCTTAGCCAGTGTAGCTGCACTATCACACCGGATAGAAATAGGTGCTATAGGTTTAGGCCACAATGGAATCTTAAGAAGCAAGTTTTTCAACCATTCAGCTTCTTTACCAGCAGCTGCTAAAGCCACAAATTCAGATTCCATTTTTGAACTGGTGATGCAAGTTTGTTTCTTGGATGCCCAAGAAATTGCACCTCCACCAAGTAGGAATACCCAGCCACTGGTAGACGAATTATCTTCAGTGTTACTGATCCAACTTGCATCAGTGTAACCTTCCAACACTGATGGGTAACCAGTATATGAGAGACTATAATCCATAGCTCTCTTCAAATACTTCAGTACCCTCTGAACTGCTTGCCAGTGATGAGCACTAGGATTACTAGTATACCTGCTCAATTTTCCCACTGCAAAACCAATATCAGGTCTTGTACAAGTCATGGCATACATCAGGCAGCCAATTACCCTAGAATACTCAAGTTGAGATACAGCCTTGCCATGATTAGGCATCAGCTTCTCACAAGTATCCATAGGTGTACTCACTGGAGTACAATCAAAGTAATTGAATTTCCTCAGTACCTTCTCAATATAATGAGACTGAGAGATAGAAATTCTATTACTTTCATGTTTAATCCTTATACCAAGGATAACATCAGCCTCCCCCATGTCTTTCATGGAGAACCTTGATGACAAAAATTCCTTTGTCAGGTCAACCTGATTTTGGTCAGTGCCAAAGATCAACATGTCATCAACATATAGACAAACGATGACTCCTTTACCAGATTCATCAAATTTGCTATATACACATTTGTCAGCTTGGTTAAGAACATAACCACTAGATAAAACCACTTCATCAAACTTTTGATGCCATTGCTTAGGTGCCTGTTTAAGTCCATAAAGAGACTTAATCAGTTTACACACCTTGTTTTCATTTCCTGGCATGATGAAGCCCTGAGGTTGGTTCATATAAACCTCCTCTTCCAATTCACCATTCAAGAAAGCTGTTTTCACATCCATCTGATGAATAACCAGATTGTGAATAGATGCCATAGCAATAATTGAATCAAGGGATTAAACATAACCAGATTGTGAATAGACATATCTTGCATTCTTTTATAGTGAACATGACCACTCCTTCTTTGGGGAATAAGAAGTACTTTGTGACATTTATTGATGATGCTTCTAGATTTTGTTATGTCTATCTGTTAGATACCAAGGATGAAGCATTAGATAAATTCAAAGTGTTTAAAACTGAAGTTGAATTATAACTTGGGTCTTTGATCAAAAGATTAAGGACTGATAGGGGAGGTGAGTACATGGATACTCAGTACTTTCAGTCTGTTGGAATAATCCATGAAACGACTGCCCCTTATACTCCTCATCAAAATGGTATTTCTGAAAGGAAAAACAGGGTGCTGAAGGAGATGGTTAATTCCATGTTGTTGATAAGGTTTTAAAAGGTACCATTTTGAGGGGTCGTTTAAGTCCTTATTTAACCACTTTTGTATCCGTTATTGCTTAATATCGTTCCTTTTCACTTTTTAGGTCTCGTGAAGGCAAAATGCTGGAATGACGCTTATTTGGACAGAAAGGCGCGAATATATGAAGAAAATGGCCAAAGTCGAAATCAGACACTCACAGTCGCTGAATGTAGAAGGCGACGGCGTCAGGTTCTATTTGCGACGCCGTCGGAGAATTA
>BPTQ01000006.1:80553288-80807815 GCA_019973895.1 Chrysanthemum seticuspe | reverse complement strand
CAAACTCAAAAACCACCTAAAAACCACTATAAATCCAAAGATGTGCAAGATATGATCAAACCATGGCTCTTGATACCAATTGTAAGATATAACTTTTCACATACACATCAAACCATAACACAAGGTGGCGTATAAGATGAAATTCTAGAGAGAGAAAGTTAGAGGTTTAGGGAACTTAGTGAGAGAAAGTGAAAGATATTATTACGAGCTCCAACTCTCTACCTTGGAAGGTAGAGAGTATTTATAGTCTTACACAAATCGCCACACTTTGGGCTGTGGATCAGGCATACAGTGGGTAAAGACCCGTCCGTCCTCCACGGTGTTACTTAACTAAATAACTACTTAACTTAAAAGAACTACGACTACGAGCTTTCTAACGATTACATATACTTGAGGTGACCGACTCTTTAATACTGGGAATTTCTAATTCCTAACAATTGGAGATCCAAAGCTCCTGGGAGAAAAGATCGTGCTGATTCTCCACATGCTCTCACCAACAACAACACATATGAAGTTCTCTCAAAAGGCAACTCAAAAGTCAAAATGATTCTTCATCAAAGCCAAAGAATCTCCAAAGTTTAAGACTAAGAGAACTACATCACATCTGAAATCCAAAGTCAAAAGGCGTGTGAGCATGTTGGAGAAAGACGTGGAGACACCTGAGCAGCGTAGCTGACCGGAGGCAGACAATCACATATTATCACTACATCCACCAAAAGAACAAAGAACAAAGAATACAAAGACGTCAAAGCTGAAAACTTCAAAAGAAACAAGATCCTTATTATTGGGAGATTGTTGGAATCAAGGCACTTCTTCTTACAAGAAAGTAGAATGCTAGAAGACGTCAAAGCAATCGCTATTACATCATCACCAACAACTTACTAAGATTGTTGAATTCATCACTAACACTTATGGGGAGATTGTTGGAATCACTCCTAACTAGTATTTCAAGTGTTAGTCATTAATATGTAATAGGTTGCTTAAATAGGCTTTTATGTTAGTAATTAAGGCTAGGCTCAAGTAGAAAGCCCATGAGCCTACGCAAAATCCTAATAAGGAAAGGAAGGGACTAGATGTGTTGCCCTAGCTCCTTTCCCCTTTAAATAGTCTTTTAAACTCTCATTTGAGAGTTGGTTGTTTACTTTATCAATTCCTACGCATAACCTTTCATTATTATCGTGTGATATTGTGTTCATCCGATCACCTTCATCTCTATTTCTTACATATTGATCCTTGTGTTAACTTATGGTGACCTAACAAAGTTAAAAACTCTTATACTTGACATTTAGAGATGTTTATTTGAAATAAATATAAGGCAAGTTGGTGTCGGTCCGCGTGTGAGCAGTTTAGTAAGAATGTGAGTTACGTCACATTAACTAGTCGTTGTGAACTAATAACATTTAAATAAGAAAAAAATTATACGTAGAAAATGGATTATATTAATTTAGTACAAAGTGAAATTTTACCAGTGGTTACAAGTGACCCTTCCTGTGACAGTTATAGCATTCCACCTTAGACTTGTCAAAGCCCATTTTATCATTCCCATTTACAGTTAGCTTCCTTCCGGTGTTCTTTAAGAATCTTTTGGCTCTCATTGTCAACATTGCCATCTGCCACCTTAAATCCATCTCTTCCACATCATCTGGATGAATTTGTGCTAAATCATCATTCTTCAGTTGAGGACTACTGGGTTGACTAGCCAAGAAAGCATAAATCACAGCATCACTCAAGTTTTCAACATTTGTTGAGTTAGCAGTAGAAACTTGAGGACTAGCAGTAGTAACTCCATAAGTAGTAGAAATTGATTCACTGGTACTGCTAGGTTTGTTAAAGGACACGAAGGCCATATTTTGTGGTTTTGAACTTGAGGTAGATGATCCTTTGACCTCTGGTTCATACACCTTCAAATTGTTGTACAGATCATCCAAACTCATTTTCTCAAGATCAACCTTGTTTCTCCACACAACTACATGTGTGCTCCATTCAGAGGATAACCTTCTCAAAAACTTTTGATTCAAATCTTCCTGAGATGTCTCCACACCCAAAATCTCTAACTGACTTACAAGCCTTTGAAGTCGATCATGGGTTTGATCGAGCATCTCAGAACCTTGAGCTGAGAAGTTCTCATACTGTTGTTTCAACAAATTCTTCCTTGTCTTCCTAGTAGCATCATTACCTCCAAACATCTTCTCAATAGCTTCCATGAGAGACTTGGCATCTTCGTAGGAATTAAACTTCAACTAATCTTCATTAGGAATTGACATCATCAAAGTACTTCTTGCTCTAACCTTTAATCTTCTTTGACCTTTTTCTTCAGCAGTTGTAGGAGGCACAATAGTCACAACACCTTCTGGAGATGTTGATGTTTTTGGTGGAGTGTTTTCATTCTCAATGACCTCCTAGAGTTGGAAGTCAAGCATCTGTATATACTGCTCAATACGCATTCTCTAGATCTCATACTTACCAGCCTTGAGGATTGGAATCCTTGATGTAGCAATCATATGTGAAGAGTCTGAATCTATCTTTAGCAGTGAGTTCTTGAATATAATAACAGGTTCTTCTTTGATCACAGCTTCTAGAATCACAAGCTCTGATACCACTTGTTGATCCTAGTTATGTACTTGATCTTAATCCCTTATCTTGCAAAGGTTATGTTATGCTAGCTAAACTAACACAACTAGTTTAGAAACTGTTTTGAGTTTAATCAAATACTATGCAAAATCTAGTAATTGATATAAATAAGAACACAATCAATTTAACAATAAACGCTTCAATATTATTGATGAATAATATGAATACTCTTAACAAGTATTAGGGTTTACAACCTTGAAGCTAACAAAACAATACGATCAATCTTAATGCCCTAGGCCTCCTTTTATAGACTAAGAAGTCCTATTAGGGTTACAATACGTATTCTCTAAGATAAGAATACTTTCCTAAATATATCAAATCATTTACATACTTATCTAAACATTCTGCACTTATCTAAACCGACTTAAAATACAAACAACATTAATAAACAACCAGCAGCACTAATCTTAACTCTAGCAGCATTAACACTTCAGCAGTACTAACCTAGTACTAGCAGTACTAACTTTCCTTCTAGCAGCACTAACTACTTAGTGTATTTCCTTTGAAGTTCCCAACAGTAGTATTATACACTAGCAGTCTTAATCTTTAACAAGCAACGGTAACTCATAACCAACAACAGTAACATACTTAGAGTATTTTTCATTGATCACCATGAACAGTCTTAACCATATAAGCAGCAGCAGTATTTGGAAGTCTTTGAAACCCAACAAATGGTTTTACCATTGCTATGAATATGCCCTTGGGAGTTGCTTAAGTCTGTTAATGATGGTAGCAAGATTTTTCAGGTATTGTTTGCTGATTTGTATGATCATTGGATTTTGTATGTGGGATTTAGATTTGAGAGTGATTAGATTAATGTGGGTTTTTAAAAATGTGTTCATTCACTTAAAGTTGCTTACTTTATGATGTATTATGGTTTAGAGGGATTATCGGTGATTATCTAATTAGTGTATAGGTGTAGTTAAACTGATTTTGATTATTGGCTTAACTTGTCAGTCTTAGTAGTGTCTGAAATGAAAATGGTTTTGATTTTATATAGTGGTCATATTAGATGTGAAAGTGGAGTTGCTGCTATCTATGTATGGAGTGGCTTTTGCCAGAACAAATTTGTTGTTTGTGTTTCGGTAGGTGCGGTGTTTGAAAAATGTTAAGAGTTATGCGTAGTTTTTGTAAAGTGATTCATGTGAAGAGGATATTCGTTTAGTGACCTGCTAAAGTTTGATTAAATTAGGGTCACTCTGTAGTTGCATGAGTTTTTTTATAGCAATAATAAGTTTTCACTGTTTGGATATCATTGGTTATCTACTTATTGCTTTACAACCAGGCTCGGGAAATGTACGTCTAATACTCTATACAACAAATAATTTTTTTTGATTGTTTGGATAAAATCAAACTACAAACCTTAATATGTTTATTTGTAGTGGAAATAAGTGATTATGAATAACCACTTTAGGGGTGTTTGAGATTGCTTTTCAAAACTACTTATTCGTTTTAAAGATAACCATGTATCAACTGGCATATTTTAAGTGCGTATTTATACTGAAATAAGGTGACACACATTCATCAAAGCACACAAAACTGCTTATCTTCTTATAAATAAGCAACATTCATAATTTAGTTCTCAACATTTTGTTAAAACTGTAAGATTTGAAGATCAACTTACACCTACTCTTGCTCATCACAATGACTACCATAACCATCTTAAATTTCTTCATAATTTGTATTATTGCTAGGAGATTGAGGCTGCGACTGTGTAGCTACATTTGGTATTGTTGGGTTTATTAATGAAAATACCTAACTCATGACTTTCCTTTTTTGGTACATAGCTTTGAAATAAACTTGTCTCCACCTTTTGGTGCTTTTGGCAAGTTGTAAATCTGGATTTTCTTCTAGCTGCCTCTTTTCTTGTTTAAGGTTTCTTATTATTTCTTGCATGTTCTCATCAAGCTGTGCACCTCCATTTTCAGCCTATAATGCAAACCAACTTCATAAGTAACATGGCCGTCAATAAGATTCCAATTTTAGTACTAAAAGTGCACATCTGTTTTGGTAAACGATCCCTTTGATAACACAGAACATTGGTAAATCATATAAATAACAGGCTAGCTTAAATTTAATTCTAACATGAAAATTGTTAATTAATGCTTGTATACTCTTAAGCTTACGATGGGCCCAACGTTGAATACCCACATCTCTGTTAGTCTAATCTCTATCTATGAACAATCGGTTATGAAATATACTAAGTTTTTATTATAATCAATCATTATTTACAGACTTGTTTTTCAGGGTATTTATAACTTTCTAAACGACACAAACTAACCGACATAACGTTTCACAATCCTAACTGCCATAACAGTTTTTAACTGTATTTCGGTTATAAACTTTATTTTTGACACACTAGGACCCTATACTTTACACTTTACATAAATAACTCTAAATACTTGACTTTCATGGATTAGATAAATTAGTATCTAATACTCCTCCCTAATTTATTAATCCATGTCTTCGATATCTTCAAGCTCCATCATCTTTATCTTTGAACTTTGGCTTGTTTCCACTTCCTTTGTCTTGATCTTCAACGCTAACTATGTTTTGAATTTCCTCCTTGATTTGACTTCTTTCTTCCTTGTCTTCAATCTCATCTCGATCATCTTTGTCTCCTTTGTCACTATCTTCCTTCATTTGTATCATTTCATAATCTTGCGTCTCCAATAATCTGTTTCTCGTATCACGATCTTCTGGTTCAACTTTCTTGTTACATGATTTAATGTCTTTCTCAATCTGGCTTTCCTTTGGAACTCTTGATGGCGTCTCTTGATGCTTCTTGCATTCGCCTTTGTCAACTCTTTCTTCTTCTAGATGTTTCTCATTTGAAACAACTTCATGGTTCTCTTTCTCAAACAATTCTCTTACTGTCTTTAACTCTTTCATCTCTTTGCTTGTGCAATCTCTCAACTTCTTGAGGTTCTCTAACTCTATCTTCATTTGTTTCTCAAATGCCATTTCTCTATTTCTTATTTTCTTCTCAAACTCTTGTTTTTCAATCTCTAACTCTTGAAGCATTTCAAACTTCCAAAACTCTAATTTACTCTTCAAATCAATTTCTATCTCTGACCGCATATCTTCTAACTTTTCCTTTTGAATTTCATCCTTTAAGGATGTTATCTCTTTTCCATCGTTACTAGTAACCATCAATAGTGCTGGTTCGTCATCTTCGAATACAAGGTTTGCTTTTCCTTCTCTACGGTTTGGTTTTGGATAATTTGCAGCAAAGTGTCCAAACTCATGACAATTATAACACTCTATTTCTCTAAAGTCTCTCCTATGGTAGTTTTGATCTCCATGGTTTCTCTTGTTTCTATCATAACTATCTCCATTATTACTATCTCTTGTGAATCTTCCTTGGCCTCTTCCTCGTGTCTGATTACCACCTCCTCGTCTATCATTTCCATAGTTTCGTTTATAATTTCTGTTATTCCCTTGACATGTGAATAACAATTTCTCACTATTATCTTCCTCACTTCCTTTTCTAAACTTAAGCCTTTCTTCATAAGTCTTAAGTTTCCCAATAATCTCCTCTAATTTTGCTTTCTTAAAATCAACAGCCATTTCAATGGTTGCTACCACTGGTACAAACTTATCTGGCACTGCATTCAATAATTTTCGTACTTTTGTTTGTTCATCAAACGTCAATCCACATGTAGCAGCCTTTGTAATAATACTCATCAACCTCCCAGCAAATGAATCTATTGATTCATCTTCTTTCATCACAAGTCTCTCAAATTCTGATTTAAGTTGTTGCGAGTGTGCCTGTTGTACATCTTCTGTTCCAATAAATCTGGACTTTAGAGAGTCCCAAATTTCTTTTGCTGTTTCACATCCTGCAACTTGCATTTGCAAATCTTCTGGTAACCCTTGAAATAGGTATGATGACGCCGAACTATCCTTTTTTACATCAATCTCTTTTGATGTACTTACTCCTTCTACTAAATCCCATACTCCATTTGCCGTTAATATCTTTTTCATTCTTAATGCCCATAATGTATAATTTGTGTTGCTTAAAACTGGGCATTGATATGATGGTAACGATGTAGTGAAAACAACTCTGTTTTCGTTTTTATCTCCCGTCATATCTTTCGTTTTGGTTTTTTTCTAAGACCAATATAATTCTACTAATAGTCGAATCTTAAATCTTTCTTTCTAACCACAATAATTCTCAAACAATTCTAACGGTTTCTAATGCGAATTGTAATGAAAGAAATCTATTCTACTAATAAGAAAAAAAAAGTACTAAGAATAATAAAACCTGAAATTTTCTTGGGCCTTTTCAATTGTGGGCTTTTGTAAGTGGCCCTCTTTTGTTAGGGCACAACTGTTGGTCGCACCTTTACTTTCTTCTGGTTCTCTTTAAATCAAACGGTGGTGGTTAATCGGTGTTTCAATCTTCTTCTCCGGTAATGATGGTTATTCGGTTACTCTTGTCTGTTCTCTTTTCAAAGCACACGGCGGTAGTTTTTGCACAACCGGGTATGTTTCTCTCTTCTCTTTTCTGATTCGATCTTTACTTGAACAAATCGTGTCTATCACTTGTTTGATTCCTGTGAATCAATTTATTTTTTTTCTTTTCCTGGAACGATTCCCTGAATCGTTGTCTTTCTTTTCTGTCTCTGGTTCCCTGAACCTTTTGGCTCTGATGCCAATTGTTAGTCTAATCTCTATCTATGAACAATCGGTTATGAAATATACTAAGTTTTTATTATAATCAATCATTATTTACAGACTTGTTTTTCAGGGTATTTATAACTTTCTAAACGACACAAACTAACCGACATAACGTTTCACAATCCTAACTTCCATAACCGTTTTTAACTGTATTTCGGTTATAAATTTTACTTTTGACACACTAAGGACCCTATACTTTACACTTTACATAAATGACTCTAAATACTTTACTTTCATGGATTAGATAAATTAGTATCCAATAATCTCAATAGTGCCTTTTGAAAGCAGTTAACCCAATATTAAGCTCTTTTGCAGCTTGTGCTATCGGCATGTGAAAATACTGGGCGATCACCTCCCTGCTAAATGCCATGAGTTTGGAAGATGGATAGCGGATATGTGTGTGTGAACAAACAACTAGTTCAGTACGGGTAGAGGTTAGAATGTCACTTTTAAAAGCGTTACCAAGCAGTTCAACTTCCTTGCAGTTACTAAAAGGTTTTGTACCTTCTACTCACCCATAAAGTCAATTTATTAGATATTCATAAGAAGTTTTATTCTTGCTATGGCTATTTAGTGGCATATGATGTCTTCTCATGTTCTAAAGTAAAACAGTTTTGAAGTTGGTTATTTATTTGTTAGTCTCTGATATTTAGACATATATAGACCTAAAGTATCTAAAGCTACAATCTCTAATTGATATTCTCATGTTCTAAAGTACCTAAAGTATCTAAACTATGTAAAGTTAATTTAAATCCAAAACAAAAGTGACTTTGCATATGATGTTAACTGCAAAACTATTCTCAAAGATGCTAAGTTTTTCAATCCTAAACACTCATTAGGAACAGAAAGGTTTATGAATTGTACATGTAGTTTTTAGGAATAGCCGTAACTTCATTGTTAGTATTCCGTGTGGCTTTAAAGATGTACATGTACTTTGAATTAAAGTTAAATTATTCCAGATACTTAGAATCCTATAACACATCAGTTATTTATAATTTTAGACATTGCTTCATTTCATCATGAATGGATGAGAAAGATATCAATTATTTGAAAAGTAACAGATACATAGTAGCATTGGTTCATTATCAGAATAGTACCACAACTTGTTAAATTAGGTTACTAAAAATCTCCTTGAAAACAATATTTTGTGTTCGTTCTTTTAACTCCATGTCTTCGTCTTCCGTCATTAGTTTTTTTAGTCCATCAAGGCTTGTGACTCTAGAGAGTGCGACATATAGTTGCCCATGGTTGAACACAGGGTTAGGTAAATAGACCCCAACATACTTAAGTGACCGTCCTTGGCTTTTGTTAATGGTCATCGCATAGCATGGTTTCACAGGAAACTGTCTACATTTCATTATGAATGGCCACTTTGGCTGTGTGAATGTCACTGTTATCCTAGGTATAAGAACACTATCTCCTATATGTGACCCAATTAGGATGTTGGCTTGAATAACAAACTAGCCAATATCAGTAATGATTATCCTTGTTCTATTGCATAAACCCTGGCTTGGATTAACATTTCGCAAAAGCATTATCGGGAGTTCCTTTTTTAAGCATAGAGAATGTGGTGGGATTCCTTGGAAATTTAAAGAATTCAAGAATTCAATGAGATATAGTTGGTCTTGACCTAGAGTATCAGGTGATGCCTTACATACTTCATCTGCACTATTGTACGTGGCAGACTCACTTGCAAATTTCTTAAACATATGTTCATTTATTGCATCGACGTCCTCATTTTTTGGAGTCAGTATAGCCCTTTCTTTTAGATACGGATCTTCATTATGCCTTGCTGTAAAATCAGGGAATGTTTCTGCGGTGATTTGCTCAATTGGAGAATCCCCTGATTTAATAATAAAATTACGCGAAATCTGAATCCAGCTTGGCTCATCCTCCCATTCTTTAATTTTGGCTTCCAAATTCCCATCGCCCACATCCAACACCCATTTATTGAATTCTTATTTTCGAGTATCAATGTTTCCATTTTCCATTTACTCATTTACTCGCATACTGCGTGTAAGGGTGAAACTTTGCAAGTTTTGCATAGTTCTGATCGGTTTATGTAAGCTTGGATAACTTCTGATCTTTTGGCTTTCGGAATTACCGGCAGAATTTGTTTGAAGTTACCTCCCACTAACATTGTCATTCCCCTGAAGATGCGGTCTCTACTTTTAGGATTCTCGAACCCTAATATATCCCTCAATGTCTTGTCTAAGGCTTCAAAATCATATTAGTGAGTCATCGGGGCTTCATCCCAAATTATCAACCATGCCTCTTTCATTAATTATGCCAAGTGCGTGTTTTGTTTGATACCACACGTACTATTATCCATTAATTCTAATGGAATAACAAATCTGCTATGAGCAGTCCTCCCTCCCGGTAGCAGTAAAGAAGCAATTCCTGGTTCAATACTAAAGGTTGCACAATTTAGCGCTTCTTTAAGTAATGTAATATGGACATAATGCAGGCTATGAATATATAATGTATTAATAAATGTTTATCAAATGATGTACCTAAAGATGCAACTTCAAGCATTGTCATTCTTTCTGATCTTAGTTTAGAAATTATTGTCTTGTATAAAAAAAAGTCTTGCCGCTCCCTCCGGGCCCATAAACAAAGTAAAACCCTCCATTTTGATTGTATGCAGACTCAATAACTTCTTGATAGATCAAATGTTGTTTGGTGTTTAACATCGAATGAAGCTGTTCATGTTTAATCTTGCTTGTTTTCATATCAAACTCCAAGGCTTCTTTAATCAAACGATTGTCCATGTTTGTTAGGAACATTGGGTATGGTCATGGCAGATCTTCAAATTCAACTAAAGATCTACCATATCTGTGTAACAGTTCCTGTATTTCATGTTGGATATTTTAGTGTAATTGGATTAACTTGTTTTGACCAATTTCATCATAATAATACATCATTTAGGTTTGGAGGTGCGGAGTGCACACCTACTTGAATTTATTATGATCTTAGGGGCGAAGCCCCTAAGGGACAGGGGTCCGGGGGCAGCGCCCCTCAGGGTCCAAGGGGTGGCAGCCCCTGGCAAGGTCCAAGGGGCAGAGCCCCTGGCTGGGGTCGAGCTGAAATTCCTGCTGAAGGATTCTGCTGAAGTTATGAATCTGTTGAAGTTATGATTCTGCTGAAGTTATGTTCCTCATAAATTAATTTTCGGAAATTGAGGGACAAAATTTGACAACTTGGAAACCCTAAAACTGCATTTGGCAGTTATCCCGTATTAGAGTTAAATACAGTTTATTTGGTCAAATAATAAAATACGGTTCATAATATCTCATACAAACACATACAGAAAATTCGAAACTCTGAATTGTATCCGATTGAATAATTTGGTAGAACCACCGAATTGATTCGATCTGAAAGTGTTCACACGCCTTTCAGAGAGTTAAGTATATCTATAGTGTTCGTTATTACTACATATCCCCTACAAAGATCGAATCAATAAGATGACGAACCCTGATTCTGTGAAAGATATGAACAAGACGTTTGCAAAGTTGGAGAAGTTTTCTGGGCAGGATTTTCGTAGATGGCAGAAAAAGATGCATTTTTATCTCACGAATTTGAAAGTGGTATATGTTCTGAGTACCCCGTGCCCTGAGGCTGTTGAGAATGAAACGCTGGAACAGACTCGTAATCGTTCAAAGTGGGAAAACGCAGACTACATATGTCGTGGTCATATTCTTAACGGTATGTCTGATTCCTTATTTGATATTTATCAAAACGTAGAGTCTGCAAAAGAATTATGGGATTGCCTAGAAGCCAAATATATGGCAGAAGATGCGTCTAGTAAGAAATTCCTTGTTGGTAATTTTAATAACTATAAAATGGTAGACACTAGGCCTGTCATGGAACAGTACCACGAATTGCAAAGGATATTAGGACAGTTTGCGCAATATGATATGAAAATGGATGAATCAATTTCTGTCTCTAGTATCATAGATAAACTGCCCCCCTCTTGGAAAGATTTTAAAAACAATCTAAAACATAAGAAAGAGGAATTGAATCTGGTTGAACTTGGAAGTCATTTCCAAATTGAACAATCCATACGTGATATGGAAAAGGGTTCTGTTGGTGGTACTAAAACCATGGCTGGTTCTTCTGTGAACATGGTGGAGGAGGGTGAATCCTCTAAGGCTGGTAAAGGGAAACGTAAGTGGCAAAGCAATAACAACAAAGGTTCTGATAAGAAACCAAAAGTAACCTGTTGGAAGTGTGGGAAACCCGGACACTTTAAGAAAGATTGCAGGTCTAAGGGTGGAGGTAAAGGAAAAAACGAGGCTGGTTCTAGTGGATCCAAGGATCCTGGAAAGCAATCAGGTTTGTTTTTGGTACCTACTGATCATTCTGTTGAGAATTATTATGTATCAATAATTTCTGAAACATTCTATGTGCAGGATGATGATTTATCATGGTGGGTGGATTCAGGAGCAACATGTCATATATGCAAAAATCTTCAATGGTTCAAGGACTTTAAGCCAATTGAAGATGGATCTATGTTAAAGATGGGCAATGTTGCAACTGAACCAATTAAAGGACTAGGATCTGTTAATCTAGTCTTTACTTCTGGAAACTCTTTACTTTTAAATAATGTTGTGTATGTACCTGGAATTCGTAAGAACTTAGTATCTGGTATTGTATTAAATAATTGTGGCTACAAGCAAGTCTTGGAAAGCGACAAGTATATATTGTCTAGACATGGAACCTTTATTGGCTTTGGATATTTGAATGGCATGTTTAAATTAAATTTGGATGTTTCGTTTATTAATAATTCTGTTTGCATGGCTTCTACTAGTTCTAGCAATAATTGTGGTAAATCTGAATTATGGCATGCTAGACTAGGACACGTACATTACAAGAGAATGATAGACATGTCAAAAATGAGTCTAATACCTACTTTTGAATTGAATAGTGAAAAGTGTAAAACTTGTATGTTGACTAAGATAACTAGACAACCTTTCACCAAAAATGTCATTAGAGATACTAAGGTATTAGAACTTGTACACAATGACTTGTGTGATTTTCATTCAACTCCATCACTTGGTAATAAAAAGTATGTAGTTACTTTTATTGATGATGCTACTAGATACTGCTATGTTTACTTGTGTCATACAAAAGATGAAGCTCTTGATAAGTTTAAAATTTATAAAGAGGAAGTAGAGCTTTATCATGGTGTGAAGATTAAAACACTTCGCACTGATAGGGGAGGTGAGTATTATGATCCAGTATATTTTCAATCTACTGGTATAATACATCAGACCACTGCTCCATATACACCACAACAAAATGGTATATCTGAAAGAAAGAATAGGACATTAAAAGAAATGGTTAATTCCATGATATGCTATTCTGGCCTAAGTGATGGATTTTGGGGTGAGGCTATGTTGACAGCCTGTTATTTATTAAATAGAGTTCTAAATAAAAGGAACAAGATAACCCCTTATGAACTTTGGTATAAAAAGGCACCAAAACTGAGTTATCTCAGAGTTTGGGGCTGTAGAGCTGTGGTAAGATTGACTGATCCTAAAATAAATAATATAGGTCAAAGAGGTATAGATTGTGTATTCATTGGCTATCCTGAGAATTCTAAGTGCTATAGGTTCTATGTCATAGAACCTAATGATTATGTATCCGTGCACTCTGTTATTGAGTCACGAGATGCTGATTTTGGAAATAAGGATAGGTTTACATCTTTACCTAAACCCGCAGACATGATTGCAAGTTCTAGTAACCTTGGTGCATCTGACCAAGTGACTGTTTCTCCTCCTGTGCCTTCTGAGCCTAGGAGGAGTGTAAGAGCAAGAAAAACCAAATCTTTTGGTGGCGATTTCCAACTATATTTGGTCGAAGGTTCAAGGAATGAAATTCAATTTCAATATCAATATTGTTTCAATGTTGATGAAGATCCTAGGACCTACAGTTAAGCTATGGCTTCAAGGGATGCTGCATTTTGGAAAGAGGCAATCCAAGATGAGATTGATTCTATAATGCACAATAATACTTGGAAACCGTCTGATTTACCACCTGGTTGTAAACCATTGAATAGTAAATGGATCTTCAAAAGGAAGACGAAGGTGGATGGAAGCATAGACAAGTATAAAGCCAGATTGGTTATCCAAGGCTTTAGACAAAAGGAAGGTATTGATTTCTTTGATACTTATGCTCTTGTTGCTAGGATTACCACCATTAGATTATTGTTAGCACTTGCGGCTATACATAATCTTGTAATTCACCAAATGGATGTTAAAACAGCCTTTCTGAATGGTGAATTGGATGAAGAGATTTACATAAAACAACCAGAAGGTTTTGTCATGCCTGGTAACGAAAATAAGGTATGTAAATTGGTTAAGTCTCTTTATGGTTTGAAATAAGCTCATAAGCAGTGGCATCAGAAATTTGATGATGTTATCTTGTCTAATGGTTTTGCATTAAACCAAGCAGACAAGTGTGTATACAGCAAGTTTGATGCTTCTGGTAAAGGAGTAATCATTTGCTTGTATGTTGATGACATGTTGATCTTTGGTACTGACCAAGATCAAGTTGATACAACTAAGGAGTTCTTGTCCTCTAAATTTGAGATGAAGGACATGGGGGAGGCTGATGTGATTCTTGGCATTAAGATCATACGTGGAGAACATGGCATTACTATCTCTCAATCACATTATATTGAGAAGATGTTGGATAAATTTAATCTGAAAGATTGTTCTCCAATAGGTACTCCTATGGATCCCACAACAAAACTTGTGCCTAATAAAGGTGTTGCTGTGAATCAACTTGAATATTCAAGGGCTATTGGATCTTTAATGTATGCCATGATTAGTACTAGACCTGATATAGCCTTTGCTATTGGAAAGTTGAGTAGATATACTCACAATCCATGTTTAATCCATTGGCGAGCAATTAATCGAGTATTTAAGTACTTGAAAGGAACAATGGATTATGGTTTGACTTATACTGGATTCCCTTCTGTCTTGAAGGTTATTCAGATGCAAGTTGGATTTCCAATAAGGAAGATCATTCTTCCACAACTGGTTGGGTATACCTACTTGGAGGTGGTGCCATTTGCTGGGCATCTAAGAAGCAAACTTGCATAACTGATTCAACAATGGAATCTGAGTTTGTGACATTAGCGGCAGCTGGTAAAGAAGCTGAATGGCTAAGGAACTTAATTTATGAAATTCCATTGTGGCCTAAACCGATATCATCCATTTCTATCAGATGTGATAGTCAAGCTACTTTGGCTAAGGCATACAGTCAAGTATATAATGGGAAGTCTAGACACTTAGGTGTTAGACATAGCATGATACGTGAGCTTATCACGAATGGTGTGATATCTGTGGTGTTTGTGAGAACACAACAAAATTTAGCCGATCATTTAACCAAAGGGTTGAATAGAGATCTCGTGAAAAATTCGGCTATAGGGATGGGATTAAAGTCTATCAGAAATCTCTGATATCAAGATACCCAATTCCCACCTAGTATGACGCTAGGTGCTGAATTCAATGTGGAAGGCTTAATATTTAGAGATTGGAACACATTTGAAGAATCATCCCAAGGTATGTGTTCAGACCTACAAGTTAGGGAGGTTGAATGAATATATTCTTAATAACTCTTTTGACAAATTGCGTTGTAGGTGCAAGACTAAAAGAGCTACCTATATGAGCATGAAGTTTAGCCGCTTCAAGAAGTTGGGACTTGGCTTTGACATGCTTATGAAGGATAAGGACATAGGCTAGTAAAACATGTGTCAAGATAGAACTACTATGTATGTAAACTTTTGTGGACATTATCTTCGTGTATTCATATTGAATTCCCAGGGTTCAATCCTAAGCGACACCCTGGTATTCGAATATTTGGAATGTGTAATGTACTAATGTGAAATTCAATCGTCACGACATTTTATTTATGCAACAGTTTGATTGTTTGAGATTACTTGTTTTAGTTAATCAAGGATTGCACTAAAATAGGGGAGGAATGTTGGATATTTTAGTGTAATTGGATTAACTTGTTTTGACCAATTTCATCATAATAATACATCATTTAGGTTTAGAGGTGCGGAGTGCACACCTACTTGAATTTATTATGATCTTAGGGGCGAAGCCCCTAAGGGACGGGGGTCCGGGGGCAGCGCCCCTGGTAGCAGGGTCCAAGGGGCGGCAGCCCCTGGCTGGAAAATTTTTTATTTCCACTAAGTTGCTATGTAAAAAACTCCTGCTGAAGGATTCTGCTGAAGTTATGAATCTGCTGAAGTTATGATTCTGCTGAAGTTATGTTCCTCAGAAATTAATTTTCGGAAATTGAGGGACAAAATTTGACAACTTGGAAACCCTAAAACTGCATTTGGCAGTTATCCCGTATTATAGTTAAATACAGTTTATTTGGTCAGATAATAAAATACGGATCATAATATCTCATACAAACACATACAGAAAATTCGAAACTCTGAATTGTATCCGATTGAATAATTTGGTAGAACCACCGAATTGATTCGATCTGAAAGTGTTCACACGCCTTTCAGAGAGTTAAGTATATCCAAGGGGCGGCAGCCCCTGGCAGGGTCCAAGGGGCAGCGCCCCTGGCTGGGGTCGAGCTGCCAGGTCAGCTGGAAATTTTTTTATTTCCACTAAGTTGCTATGTAAAAAACTCCTGCTGAAATTCCTGCTGAAGGATTCTGCTGAAGTTATGAATCTGCTGAAGTTATGATTCTGCTGAAGTTATGTTCCTCAGAAATTAATTTTCAGAAATTGAGGGACAAAATTTGACAACTTGGAAACCCTAAAACTGCATTTGGCAGTTATCCCGTATTAGAGTTAAATACAGTTTATTTGGTCAAATAATAAAATACGGTTCATAATATCTCATACAAACACATACAGAAAATTTGAAACTCTGAATTGTATCCGATTGAATAATTTGGTAGAACCACCGAATTGATTCGATCTGAAAGTGTTCACACGCCTTTCAGAGAGTAAAGTATATCCATAGTGTTCGTTATTACTACATATCCCCTACATTTCAACCAAACAATAGTTCAGAATCTGTTCCTCTGTAAGTTGTAGTCTCGGTACCTAAAGTGTTTTCTTTTTTTTATGTAGTATATCCTCTGATAAAGCCTCCAAGTTTTCTTCCCATAATTGTCGTGGCCTGCTTACTTCACAAACAACAAAATTGTAACAAATAAATCATGCAATTAAGGGGCTAATGCATCTTGCCTCTGATATAGCATGTGTCCATTCCTTGTCATCATTGAGCAAACCATATGCAAAACATACTTCCTTAAATGTTCGATATAATCTCTTGTTAACTGTCATCAGCTCTTCAATAGATTGAGGACTTCTGGCTACATTGAGTACCATTCTGAGATACTATCGTTCCCTTGAGGCATGGTTGGAATAAACTATCCATACTATGCATTTTTTTGTCTTCTAGGTTTCCAAATTCTCTCTTGTTCATACCATACATACTTTTTCGGTATTTCAGTATAAGTCAGTTCATGTGCTTCTATGTCACGCTTTTTTAGCTCAAACCACTCGGTAAACATAGTTATGTTGATGCCTTCCTTTTGAAGTAGTGCCGAAAAACTTTCAGAATCACGCAATGTTATTGCGTTTTGATTGGGTAGGTTTCCAAATTCTCTCTTGTTCATACCATACATAATTTTTCGGTATTTCAGTATAAGTCAGTTCATGTGCTTATGTGTCACGCTTTTTTAGCTCAAACCACTCGCTAAACATAGTTATGTTGATGCCTTCCTTTTGAAGTAGTGCCGGAAAACTTTCAGAATCACGCAATGTTATTGCGTTTTGATTGGGTAGGTGGTAAGTTAGCTTTATGAGGAATGGGTAGGAGTAATGGATGTCAAAAGAAATGAGTCATCACACTGCTTCACATGGCACTAAGTAGCGACACTTCAAGAAATTCTTGATTTCATCAACTTCAATAACATGTGTAGGAACTGCTGGATCAAATTTTTTAATGTTTTCTTGGATGATAGTAGTAGCTCGGTCACACCCTTTGTTTAAGTATATAAATAATTACTTAATTTCCCTTGATCTATTGCACCATTCAGCATTTATGTGTGCTTGGTACTTAAGCAGAAGGTATCGATTGTAAAGAACGACATATCTGTTGTTGTAAGTGAACTTACCCTTTAAAACAGTGACTTTATTATCTCTCCGGCGGTAAACAGGGTAGCCATCTCCATCAACTTTTGTTTCTAGATAAAATGGTTTAGGAAAATATTTTGAACACGTCCCTCTATGTTTCATGGGGCGTACTTGGCATCCTCCCCGCAAGGTCCATGCAACATCTATTCAGTAACAACTTTGTATCCATCTGGATCATCTGTTGGGGATGGAATCTCTTCTAAGATTATATCATCTATTTCAGGCCCCATCCTGCACTTGGAGTGTTCTTCGAGCCAGAGTAAAATATGTGCGTGGAGCAGGCCATGTTTTTGGAATTCGATAACATACACAACTGAAATGAAATGTTTGAAAAGTATTAGGTACAAATCATAATGATTTAAAGGAGTAGTCACATTGATTGTATGATGTGACTTGTATTTTTTTGAACGACAATTGTGGCTACATGGCCCCTAGCCCAGAAGGTGTAGCGAGCCCACACAACCAGGTTGGGTCCAGCCCATAAGGCAATGGCACCCTTCCCTTTACGCACGCGGGAGGAAACCCCTATCGCCCTAGATAAGACTCGAACTTGAGACCTTGCCTAGGAGGGTAAAACCTCCACACCGCTGGACCAGAGGCCCGTTGGTTGATGTCACTTGTATTACCTGCACAACAGTCTCCAAAAATCTGTTTTTTTTTTTGTAAGATCATCCAATAACTGATTTCGTTTGATTTTAAAAACACGCGTTCCTATTTTCGGAAAATCGTGAGATTTCTGACCAAGAATATAGGCAAGCATCTCACCAATTTTGGTCCATTTTGGATTAGAAGTGAACCTGATGAGCAGATATGGATTCCCAAACGCCCTACATAGAGCCATGACATCTTGGTAATTTTGCATCATATACCTTGGGCTGCCTGTAAAGCTTGAGGGTAAAATTATTCTTTTCCTAATTGCGGATGCGTTTGTATCTCCTCTTGTAACAGCATCAAACCCATTATGATAAAGATCCACACGTAGGTTGTCTTGATTATTTCTCGTCCATTTAAGCATTTGCTCTTCTATAGCTGTGTATGCATCTACCAAAAATTGCGGAAAAAGTCACCCTCCTCTCAGCAAAGTAGTACCCTGGTTATTTCGTTGTTGAATTATGTAAGAGTAATACTCCTTCATTGTAACGAATCCATGTACAGTTTTCCATACACTTGTATTGTTATGATAAGGTATGTTATCATGGAATCCATCCTCTCCATACGGAAGTAAAGGATATTGAAGTGCCATGTAACATGGATGCAATTCTCAGATTTTTTGGGTGCTCGTGGCTTTACAGCTGACAATGATATCTCGTAAAGGGATGCCCTGACCAAAATCATTTGTGATTAGAGCAGCTACTTTGGACACAGTTGGTGTGTTGTAATGTCGTGAACTTGTTCTATTGATGAGAAGCCGCAGTTGTAAGTTAGGCATACCGTGTAAAGCACACCAATCTCGCGCCATGCGAAATGTCTGGGCAACGACGCTTGTCTGTTTTAACATTGCAATCAGGCTTGCGACCGTTGTTTCATCAATCTGGTCACATGTGTCTTTATCAATAAAAGCAGACATGCGATTGCTAGCTTCATTGTGTGTGTCAAAGAAGTAAAGTTGAGCAAACTTGGGCTGCTCTTCTTCTGTTGGAAAAAAGGACCCAATTAGGTGATAGTTTTGTCTGTTTATTCTAAATGTATATGGCCCCCTACCTAAATTAACCGAGTAATAGCAAAACATACTGTTGTATATTTTAATATGATCTCTGAATTTTGATGCAGAAGAATCGGTATAATCAAGAAGCTAGGTTCTTTACCAGGGGCGGTGATTCATTGAATTTGGAGAGCAGCACTTTACCATCTTGGCAACAAAGGGAGAATGTTGGATTTAAAGGCTTGTGTGCCTTATTAGTTCTTTCTTCATACCACATGGTTTCTTCACAATTCTAGCATTGATATGATGGTGGCCCAAGGTTATGGTAAGAGATACGAACCCCTTGTTTAAAAAGAAGTAGTAATGATAAATGATTTCCTTAATTACTTTTGAGTCAGTGTAGGTTAAGTGAAATTGAGTAAATAGTTAGAATTAGTGAAATAATTACCTCTAGAGGTGAACCCTGATCTTTTATGGTTTTTTAGCCCTACGTCGTTCCATTTGTTCTGATATAGTATCTGATGTTGGTAGCTGGTAACTGGAAGTAGAACCTTGAGATTTATGTTTTACTTTAGTAGACTTGTTAAAAAATGTTACCACACATATACTAAAAATTTACCTTTATATGTTAACGCTAATCTTTTGCGGGTTATTTTAGACATGTTAGAAACAGGAACTGCTGCTTTTTGTTTAATATTTTCCTGTTCTTTTCTGGAACTGTCGATGTTCCTGGACCAATATTCTTTTTTTAGCATAGCTGTAGTGATTATTCAAGGTACAAAAATATAGCCGTGTATGCGTTTACCTGCTTCTTGCGTATTTGCTTCTCTTCTTTTCAGACCACATTAACTCTCGACTTTGCCATCTGGTCTGATATTTCTATGTGAATGAATCATTATAGAGTTGTGAATTATCTTGGACAGGGATGGAATCTCGGTGTGGTTGTTAAGTGAATCTGTAAAATAAACAAATCCATAATTCTAGTTTCATGAACAATTTAAATATATGAAAAGTTATTAAATTTAAACATATCATGATCCATAGTTTCATAAAAACGGCCCTTTACTTATGTTTCATAAGGTACTACAGATCAGACATATATTTAGAGAGAGATAGAATGAAGAAGATTAATAGATGCCTTTTAGAATGAAGAAGATTAATAGATGCCTTTTGGAATTTTGTTATGTAAATGCTACATTTATTGATTATCAAGATGGAAAGTGAAAACCTTACAATGTCACAGAAAAGAGTTTGTGGGTCATGAACAATAATCATATAAATTTGGGCCAAAAGAAACTAAAAAATGCTACATTTAAATATAGCAGAGACATTAATTAAATAGAAACACAAAACCAAACACGAGTTATTTGATGAATAAGGCATAAAGCCACAAGATCCTAACAACGCCTCTCATTCATCTTATTATCTTTTTCCTAACTCCCTATTTGTGGAGCGCTTCAATCATCATGTTCTTTAGCATGGTTGAGTTATCCACCCTGAGTTTTATTGATGATCTTTGTATCACATCTTTTTATAGGAAACTGTCTGCAATTCATTTTGAATGGCCATTTAGTTATGGTTGATGTGAGCAAAATTCTTGGTATTGAACCGTCTCTCTTATATTTGACCCGGTGATGATTTATGCTTGAATAAAAAATCTTCCTAGATGCTTGATAATAAGGTGGGTTCCATTGCACAATTACCTTGGCTTGGATTCACATTTCTTATGAGCACAACTCGTAGCTCTTTTTGAGCTTTAGGACATGATGAGACATAGTGTCGGGATGTTTTGGTATGTGGATAGCAATATGTTATTTATATTATGACATAGAAGGGTTAATGAACTGGAGCATGTATTGGTAAGAAAATGAAAAGCATTGGCGAGTTGATGATGACTGTTGAGAGTCCTAATTTAACAGTGCTAAAACTTGGAAAGGTTTGGTGACCCTAGTGTAACTAACAACATAGTTTACAACCTAATTGAACTGTTATCAAATTTTAGTAATGAAGACCATGTTTTAATTTAAATAGCATTTTAATATGTAGTTTAGTCAAGTAGTTTAAATCAGTCATGTTGTCTAGTTTATTTCAGTTATGCATTTAGGTTCTTCCAGAAATTATTAATGTAGTATGAATAAGTGTTCGAATGTAAGTTTTATTATGTAGGAAGTCAAGTAATAATAAATAATTGTGGTGGTGTGTTTGATATATGTCAGCAGAGACTGAACAATTTTTAATACGTTTAAGTTATACTAGATTTGCAGGCATTGAACATGGAAACAAAGGTGATCCATTAAGAATATGACAACCGATAACTAAACATAACTATTGTCTCAAATGTATGAAACTCCATAATCCTAATTTATTACAATTTTCCTAACTACTTATCCATGGAATGATTCACTCATCATGCGCTTCATTATGCTTGCTGCTAGCAAGGACTTGATTGTTTGATGTCTACTCCAGGTCCGAGGCCGCAACAACAACCCTATCAAAGCATGCAAGAAATCACCTGTTAAGATTTGGCACAATATTAAAGCAATGGGTAAGTTTATATCGGGTACGTACTTTTTTCAGCTTCTTCTTAGAAGACCCCCCATCTTTGTCTTTTATTAGTTCCTTAGTGTCGGTGGCTGAATCCTCAATAACAACCCTGAAATAATAAAACAATAAATAACAACAACACTAACAATGCATGTAAGAAATTCACCTGTTAAGATTTGGCACAATATTAAAATAATGGGTCAGTTTATATTGGGCACGTACTTTTTTTTAGCTTCTTCTTTGAAGACCCCCCATCTTTGTCTTTTATTAGTTCCTCTGGTTCGGTGTCTGAATCCTCAATAACAACCCTAAATAATAAAACGATAAATAACACGCTAGTCTATAGTTCAATAACAAAACAAATAACTAGCATCCAGACCTTATTTTTTTCTTCACTTCCTCTATTTCAGCCTCTGAATCCTCAACATCATCCCTTAAATAATACAACCATAAATGACATGTAAACAGTTGTATTTTAAACTGTTTCCATATGTGAATGTAGGAAACATTGCCTAACCTTTTCTAGATTTTTTCCTCAGCTTTCTTTGATGGGGTAGAGAGTGATGGGTCATCTGATAATTTCTTCAACCGAAGCTTTTCAGAAGCGGTAGCTTGGTCCACTTTCATTTCCTCTATTTTAGTGTCTGAATCCTCAACAACATCCCTTAAATAATACAACCATAAATGACATATAAGCAATCGTATTTTAAACTGTTTCCAGATGTGAATAGAGGAACCATTGCCTTACATTCTCTTGACATTTTCTTCAGCTGGCTTCGGTGGAGTAGATTCAGTAGCAGCACCTTGGTCCATTGTGCTAGAAATCACACTTTCAACAGAAGGTTGGTGATAACATCAAATTAACCTGATATTTATATCAAATTCCCATGTTTATGGCCTCATTTGTATTAATATGATACTTAATCCGTTCATATTTGTTCATATTTATATTTCAGGATAAATGAGGCGTTGGAGCGGAAAAAATGCGTGAAAAGGCCAACTAGTGCTAAATTATATTATGAAGAATAGTTACGACGTAGCTTAGTTATTAAGGTTACGCCGTAAATATCCAAGGAGTTAGCCTTATTCATGTATTATGAAGGTTACGGCGTAACTAGTGAGTTGTGTTACAGCGTAAATATGACACAGAATGTGATTTATGAGATTGAAGAGATTACGACGTAACCTACTATTAATATTACGCCGTAATTAATAAATGTGAAGGTTACGGTGTAACTTGGTAACTTAGTTACGCCGTAGAGATATTTAAGGAGTAGATAAGTATGTGATGATGAAGAGTTACGGCGTTACCTATTGATTTAGTTACGCCGTAATTAATAACTTGAGCACAAAGAAGTTATAGTCCAGGGGCCAAAGGCGGCAAGTTAATATTAATTTTATTTAGTACGAGGACTAATGATAATATGAAGAAGTACGATGAGGGGCTGAATTTTTCAATATCATAAGAATTTAGTACACATTTACATGTGTAAATAAATGAAAAATCCACAAGGAATTTAAGCGAAGAGTGACGCAAGATTAAGGGCTAAAGGAGGACAAGACCAAATGTTCTATTTACTATTTAATAAAAATGATGTACGAGGTATAGAAATCAATTAGGTTATATTAATATCTGTGTTTTTTCTCTGTGCCGTACGAGAGAAAGAAAAAGACAGCAGCAGTAGGGTCGAAGGTTTTTGTGGGGCAAACCCTTCGGAGTTTTGCCTCGGTACTCAACTAGGGGATCGATAACATTTAATTGGCGCAATATGTAATCACTTTTCGACTTTCATTTATTAATTATGGTTCATTATTATTGTTATAATTTTGATTCAGTTTTGATTGTTGATGAATTGATGCTTATTGTGCTTTAATTAATTGTCTTTTAATTTATTATTAGTCAATTAGTTATTTAATTCTTATTCCTAGTTTATTTATCGTTTTATGTGTTTGTCTTTTTAGTCATCCCCCGATCCAAGTGTTTTGGTAATGAGGAAACTAGTTGCTAGCCTAGTTTAGATTCCTTCATTATTTTTATTATGTTTCGTACTTTTATTATTGCTTCTAATGTGTACATGCATAGTTTTTTGATAGATCATCTAGTTTCGGTAGTTCTGAAGACCGGTTTTATCTCTTGCACTAGGAGAATTGACCATAGGACCTTAGTGTGATTAGTTGCGAGGATTGACAACCCTTGTGTGTGAATTGACCATAGGATCACCCTCCGGGTTGGATGAACTTAAGAAGTTAGATGTGTGGCCTAAGTTCCGACCGGCCGGGCCACACAAAGAATAATCATCATGTAGCGGCACTTAATGACTCAAACTAGTCTACCGTACTTTCGCTTACTACAGAGGAGAGTACATTTTGGTTCCGGATAGGATTCTAGGGAGATAGGCTAGGAGAATTGACCATAGGAGTCTAGTGATACTTATGCCCCACTTGAAGCAATAGGAAGCATAATTGCAATAGGAGTCTAGTGACTTTTGAGCCCCATGTATTGCGATAATAAACACCGGTTCTTAATGACTATGAATAGATTACCGAATGATCCCGGGTGACTAATAATCATCTTGGTGAGGAGTATAGGATCATAGGGTAGACGAATTGACCATAGTAGTCTACCGCCCTTTTGCCACAATTCAATGCGTGGATAGATACGGTTTGAGAATTACATCACTATCCTTCCCATTAGCTTGTTTGCCAGAGAACCTTCCCAATTGATCACGTAGAATAATTATAATTAAATTATCCATCCTAAATATAATCAATTAATCAATCTATAGAAACCTTTAATTATTGTGACAATCATTTTAATTAGACAACTAGAAATCAACCGTTCTTGGGACGACCTCGGTCTTGCCATTCCCTCACTACATGCGACCGGGTACACTGCCCATTAGTGCATAAGGTAGGCCATAGGTAGACGAGTAATTATAAATAGTAAAACTTGGTCAGAAATCATGCATCAAGTTTTTGGTGCCGCTGCTGAGGAACGGTCTTCGTATTTTTAGTTGTTTGATTAAAATTTATGTTTATGTTCCTCTGTCTTAACCTACGGTGTAACATAGTAATAATTGTTACGGCGTAACCTGTTCTTATTTTATAAAAGATTGTTATCAGATTGATGTTACGGCGTAGTTAGTAATTGGACTTACGCCGTAACCAAATCTGAAACATCTTAAAATTGTTTATTATGTGATATATATTGGTTTTTTCTCATGTTTATTGGTTTTTACACATTTAACGCACGAGGTTGTGATAGTGTGCAGGATTGAGTAGGAAGAACAAGTTGAGAGGATTGTTGGCATGCCAAGATGACGAGAGCAATGGACATGATTGGAGACGTCCATTACATGTTTGTTGATGATGGCAGCAGGAGTCTAACTTAAAGACTCGGGAGTTTAAAGAAAAGTGCTCATCGGGAGACTACCCGTCCCTATCTTAGATTTAGTTTTCGTTTTAATTTTTAAGAATTTTTAAACATTTTGTTAGATTTTAGGATTTGTACTTGGTTTGGTTTGTTTTTTCTATCATGTTTGCAGGTTTAAAGACCAGGATAGAAGAGAGGAGGGTCGTTAACTCCTCTAGATGCGTGGAAATGTCGTAATTTCAGGCAATACCGGCATCAGTAATTAATTACGGCGTAACTGGGCCGATCCAGTTACGCCACAACTGGTAATTCGGTATGACCATTGGCCCAACTACGGCATAACTAGGCCGATCTAGTTACGTTGTAACCTTTATTCCAGGTATACGATTTCCTTGACTTCTCAATTACGACGTAACTGGGCCGATCCAGTTACGCCGTAGCCTACATTTTCCTGGTAAACATAGTTTCAATTAAACTGACCTACGGCGTAACTGGGACGATCCAGTTATGCCGTAACTATTACCTGTCGCAATAATGTTTTCTACAGTTTCAAACCATTCCATAATCCTGTTCTATTAGTTAAATGAACTTTGTGGGTGTGTTCCGTGTAAACCCTCACGAGACTTCACTCGTCCACTCGGGACACCGAGTGGTTTAAAAGGCTTGTTGCATATGCTAAATGCAACCGTGATTCCTACGAAAGTGAGTTAGGTTTTATTTTATTTTTATTTTTTATTTCATGCTATTATTTTTCTTTTATCCGGAATTATGCTTTTTGGTATTAGTTTTTCTTGCAGCAATACATGTTGATGAATTATGAAGTGGTGTTTGGTTGCAAGGAAACCCTTTATATCCGACTTAGTTGAGTGCCATGGTGATTGAAAGGATGAGTTGTAAGTATATTTGGATGATTCTCATGGAGGCATGCTTGGAGCATGTTTTATGACTTACATAATTTATCATGCCGAGCAAATCCAGGGGATTTTTCCGTTCCATTTTTAACCCTTCTTATTTTTCATTGATATGCTTAGTATGACCCAAGTGGGCGGAAGGGATTAGAAATAGACACCAACCTGATTTTACTTGCCTTTATTTTTCTAGTTTTTAGTGAAAAATGTTTCATCTTTAAAATTTTGATGTGTTTTTCATTACTTAACTAGTTTAATCTAGACTGAGCACACATACCCTATATTTACATCGTGTGAGGAAAAGCCTTTCCATTTTCCCCGTATACATAATTCCATAAATATGAGTGTGCCGGTTGCTGTAGTAGACTTTAGAACTTGGCACTGCATATCTTTTCGAGACCATTATAATGAGCATTACACTGAGGTAACTTGGTGTAATCGGTGCAGCTAGGATAAAGGGAAATTTTTAGGATTAAATCCAAATAGCCCATCCATTCATGTTATGTTTGTGTATATTGACTTTTCACATCGATTAGTCAATCCCCCCTGTTAAACCCTTTTTTGTTGCACTCATTATTAGTGCAAGATACCCCTAGTAAACCCATCTGAGCCATTCTTTTCATTTTGTTTACCCAATATATGTTGTTTCGTTACACCTTTCGCCTAGCCTACCCTGTAGTTTCTAAAAGTCCATGGTCCGGGCACTGTTGGTCAATTTTGGTTTTGCCGGTGGAAGTCGCAGGTTTTAAATAAAGGATTGTGGAAGAAGATCGGGTTTAGATGATAATTGATCTCAAGTGGGGGGATATTTTATATGTTCGTATCATTTTTAATCATGTATACCTTGTCTTGCATCGAAAAAAAAGCATGCAAGAAAGTGTTTGTTTATGATAAGTATTCCCGCCGTGCACAGCTTAGCTAGTGCATTTCTATCTCTCATTTCTATTTAAAGTTGCAATTTGTACAATGAAGGCATTGTACATCTTAAGTGGGGGGAAAGGAGATAGAAATGATTGATTATATGGTTTTTGGTGGATATATGTGCTAAATTTTACCCAAATTTTTAAAAAAATTAGAGCACATAATTTTTTCATTGATGATGAAGACCGAGTTAATGCATCTTATTTGCCTAATTTATAGAGATTATGAGGCACTACGTTATATTTTATATGCATTGACTCGTGTATTGAAGACCCCTTGACCTTTGACCCTCGATTTTTGGTATAGGATTGAATGCGACTAGTGGTGGGGCGATTGTGGACTTAGAAAATTATTTGTCTCATGTCTTTTTATTTACACCCATTAAAATTTTTCCATGTCTCATCCTACTCTTGGTCGTGAATCGAGCTTAGGTGAGGAAGCGAGCAATCATTGGTGTCTTGGCCATGGATTTGATCATGTATCATTGGTTTTGTCCCTTCGTCGTAGCTCGTTAGTAATGAAAAAATAACCCCGTAAGCCTTTATGTTGTGTCAAACCGTTGCCAATTAGAATAGATGCATCTATAGACTCTAGTGGTGGAGATTAGTATCTTTGCCAAGCTTATGATAGAATGCTCGCCATAACTGAGCAGTTGAGTGATCACCCCAAAATAACACATAGATTAGTGAGAGTGAGAGTGTGATATCAATTCCCTTTTCGTAAGGTGCTCGGTTTGGAAATTTCTAGCTTAGGTAATTTTTAAACTCATATCTTCCAAGAAATCTTGGGAGATATCTTTTTAGAAATGATTTAAAAAGTCTACTTGAGGGCAAGTAGAGTTCAAGTGGGGGGATATTTGATAACTTCAAATTAACCTTATATTTTATATATCAAATTACCTCGTTTATATCTTCATTTGTATTAATATGATATTTGATTCGTTCATATTTGTTCATATTTACATTTCAGGATAAATGAGGCGTTGAAGGGGAAAAGATTCGTGAAAAAGCCAACTAGTGCTAAATTATGTTCAGAAGAATAGTTACGGCGTAGCTTAGTTATTAAGGTTACGCCGTAAATATCCAAGGAGTTAGCCTTATTCATGTATTATGAAGGTTACGCCGTAACTAGTGAGTTGTATTACGGCGTAAATATGACACAGAATGTGATTTATGAGATTAAAGAGATTACGGCGTAACCTACTATTAATATTACGCCTTAATTAATAAATGTGAAGGTTACGGTGTAACTTGGTAACTTAGTTACGCCGTAGAGATATTTAAGGAGTAGATAAGTATATGATGATGAAGAGTTACGACATAACCTATTGATTTAGTTACTCCGTAATTAATAACTTGGGCGTAAAGGAGTTATAGTCCAGGGGCTTAAGGCAGCAAGTTAATATTAATTTTATTTAGTACGAGGACTAATGATAATATAAAGAAGTACGATGAGGGGCTGAATTTGACAATATCATAAGAATTTATTAGACATTTACATGTGTAAATAAAATGAAAAATCCACAAGAACTTCAAGTGAAGACTGACGCAAGATTAGGGGCTAAAGGTGGACAAGACCAAATGTTCTATTTACTATTTAATGAAAATGATGTAAGAGGTATAGAAATCAATTAGGTTATATCAACAAGGATTGCTACGATGCCGCCGCGTTGCGGCGGGGCATTATATATTTATCGATATACCTACTCAGCGTTAAATTGTAGGGAAAGTTATCGATGTATTGACGTTAGAGAAAGCAGATCCAATTACAACGTTCCCGACATCAAACTTGGTAAAATCGACAATCTTTTGAGTCACCATGTCAAGCTTGATTGAGTCATTAGCTTTGATGAGAGGATGTGGGTAGCGGATGGTGCGTCCATCGTAATTGTTGATGCATGGAATCCCCTTTGAACCAAACTGAACCGATCGAACCATGCACAATTTGAACTGCACAAAAGACAATTAGTTGACATATAAACTTAAAAGATACCCAACATCAAAATGTAATCAAACGCTATAGTATTTATTTTTAGCATAGCTACTTTTATTATATGCAAGTACCAGCGATTCTTTTTTGCAACAACCAGCACACCTTTGATTCCTCATCCCTGATGGAGTGCATTCTGAACCTTCTCTTTGTATCGTATAGAAGACGGAAGCTTTCGTTAGTCTTAGGAATCGTCACCACATCTGACAAAGAGAAAAACAAATATGAAAACACTATTAAAGCAGCAACTTTCAATAAGAAAACATTCCATTCATGTAGTACAAAAAATACATGTATGAGACTGAATCACCAAAGGTTTAAAGCAATATGCATATACCTTGTTATAAATACATACACATCAGTTACAATACATATGTTTTTGAAGAGCAAAGAATAATTTATTTACGCAGTAACATATAAAATTTTCATAAAAAAGCATACCTAAAAATTAAATGACCATCTTTATCAGTAATCCCAATGTCTAACGTAATACGATTTAAAGGTTAACAAACTCAACTAATTAAGCCCTCTTTTCAATGTTGATATTGAACAACATGACTCATATATCTTGAGCATATTTCTTTCTTTCGAGTCTACCTACAAGCAAGCTTTCCAAATAAGCTATAAGCCAAAGCAAAGACACCCTTCAGAAACCCCAATCTCACAGCTAAAATTAACAGACCGGCTCTTACCATTTATATCAATTTTATGTTTCCAATCATCTCCACATCTGGTTCTTTGACAGAGGCGATGAAGCTGGTTTTTCTAGTGGTGGTGGATCGTGGAATAGCAGTGGCTGCAACTGCTACTACAGCAAAGGCTGGACAATTGCCTCGCCAAATAATTGGTCCCATGGGTCCACTGATGCATTATGCATTGCTTCCATACCTATTGTTGTGTAAGAGTTTTGCATCGCAACATATCTCCTCCTGTAACAGGTATATTGTCAATTAATCTCGGTGGCGAACATAAAGAATTTTTAGTTTTTGCAGTCAATATGACCACAAAGTATCTAGATTTTCGAACCGCATCCTAATCATTTCTCCATTCACCCGCAAATTATCACTCATAACCAAAAGCCAAAACAATCTCAAAATTCAAGCGTCAAACAACGACAACCCTGACACTAAAAATCTTATCATAAAAAAGAGTCACAAAAAAGACCGGCAACCGTGCAATCGATCTCAAAATTTCCGCCTTTTTAAACTCCATCCTAATCATTTCTCCATAACCACCTATATCTAGTCGTTTACAACAAATACCAGCAACTAATCATATTTTAAAACATTTACACCTGTGCTTGTGCATTCTCGAATAATCAAATAATCCGAATGAAAGATTTTAACTTTTGAACTTAATAAAACCGAAACTTTCTTGTTTCTAGTTTTTGCAATCATTTTGGCCACAAAGTTTCTAACTTTTCGAACCGCAACCTAATCATAACGTGTATCTAATTCTTTACAACAAATGTCAAATACAACCAAATTAACAGCATAGACACAAAACAATGAAACATTTATACCTATGCTTGTGCAGCCTCGATACGGCGTCTAGCAAGCGGAAAACAGCGTTGCAAAAGCGCATCGACAATAAGCTTAGCAGCGCTTCCAGCCTTCATATGTTCACTTAAATTAAACAAACTCTTTTTACTTCATGATCAAGCTTAAAGATCCTGCAAATCAACAATCCAACTCATCAATTACACAAATAAACTTAAATTCCAACTAATCAAAACTTAAAAACATAAGAACCCCAATTTTTCGTATAAAGCTGAAGTACCTGATTGAAAAAGTAGCCCCATAATTAAAAAGATGAAACTGACTTGTTTATGTGATCTTGAAGATGAGTTGAGTTTAATTTAGGAATAACGCAGGAAAGTTAAATAAGAAGATCCCAAAGAAGTATCAGCACAGAAAATCCCAATTGTGAAATTACCTGTCGTGAACATGCATAATCATTCATGGAGCCATCGGCGACTGGCGTTTTTGCATAGCCATACCCTTTAATGTAGAGAAACCCGAAAATTATAAGATGAAGCTGAAATAGGTGGTAACAGTTTGATGAATAAAAACATTGAAGGGTCTATTTAATACCTATATATTCTGATGGCTAGCATCAGTTGCCTCTCTTGGCCAACAGCCCAACCTTGGATTACTGGACATTCTTCATCGATTCTTATTCTTTTGATCGTCATCTTTACTGCAATACCATCAGATTAACAATGTTATTCCTTCATACTTTAATTAGCTATAGAAATAACAGTTTTAAATAAACTTTCTGTCTAAATTGCGAAACCCAATATCACTAATATCTGAATTCAACAAAAAAAGAGCCACATTTTAATTATCTTACTGCATAAATTGAACATACCGTAGATATTAAATAATTTTCCACAAAAACAACAGCGACAATACACCATGGCCAACTTTTGACCCATACCTGTTTCCTTAGAGGCTATATGTTAAAAAGTGAACCTGATATGACAATGGACTATTATTACAACTAATTTCATAAGAAACTGCTAACTCACCTGGTTAGAGGTACCCTCAGAGGAATCCATGGCGCTCTCAATGCTTAACCTTTGAAAATGTTCCTGCAAGGAAAGGCATACACAGTACAGATCATAAGTGTTTTAAGACTCTAATACACAAACCATCATTTTAAGGGAAGTTTTTAACTGATTTCATATTCTTTCTACTGGGAATTCACGATATACGATTATCAGTGGCGGAAGTTAACATTTCAACGAATTCTGCACATTACCACAAACCCACCCATTTCGCCACACAAACCTAAAGATGAAACCTTCATCGATGGTTATTTTATTTTGTAGAAGATTTAACGACCCAAAATACAAACCTTTTGTCAGCAAACATCATCATTCCATAATCTACCGTCAAACGGATAACACGTCCTACACATTGAGCATCTTGTCTCCGCCAGTGTTGTCATCGTTGGAAAAGATTCTTTAGAAAAATAAATCAAGAAAGTCACCGAAAATTTAATCAAAAGTAGACACGAACACCTCAAAAGTAGACAGATTACAATTGAAAATTAAATTCCAAGAAGTACAAAGGAGATAACAAAGTGTTGAAAAATGCGGTAGTTGAGCTAAAAGTACAAAGGAGATAAAAAAAAAATATAACATGTTGTTATATTTATCGGCTGCTCAAAATGGGATACGTCATAAACTGCAAAGACATCGGCGGAGAATAACACATTAGTGAACAATGCAATGGAAAGAATATAGGCACGAACGACAAATACAGACAAACAGTAAGACTGACCAGCAGGCACGACAGTTGGCATAACATTAGAGGTGGATGCATCAGCAGAGACTGACCCTACAGCAGAAGCTAATAGGTTAGCATGTGAACAACGAAAGTAGCACACGCAAACAACAACACAAATAAGAAAACAAAAAAAGAAAAAAATAAGCCGATGTATGCATACAACGACTTACCAGCATTCATATCAGAGAATATGGACTGACAATTCGACATTTCAGCACCAGCTGCAATAATAACAGAACAAAGCAAGTAAATACGATAAAAGTATACAGCAATTACATACTAAAACAGGAAAAGACATGAAGGAGAGAACGTACCGACACACGAAGAAGGCCGAAACACATTATTAATAGCGTGACTGTCCACCAATGGCGCGGAGGCAAGATCGGTTGTCGCATCTGAAATTGACAAAAAATCGATAACACATATAACAAAGGCAAAGGCGCGGCAATAATTTAAAACCCGAGAAGAAAAAGCAACCTACCATGAGAAGGCACCGGGAACATATCATCGTCCTTCCTCTTCCCTTTACCAACATAATCCACAAAGCCCGGAACCCGGTGAGAACCCGCGACAGCAGAACGACAATGAGGATCAGGCTCCCTAATTGTTATCCCCCCCGTGCGTCTAACACCCATATCAGTGACATCACAGACAACAGGATCAAGAGGCCAACAACTATCCGCATCCAAAAGAGATCCTAAACCATGTTCCTTAACGCCTGTGTGACCCGACGTAGCATCTGACTGCGACAAAAGAGCCGCAGCAGGATCTAAATCCTCTAACGCATGGATAGACAAAGCGTCATCACTGACACCTAGATCAGCAGCAACACGCACGTCGTCTTCCAACCTATACCCACAACTATTCCTACGCACACCCTTACTTTTACTTCTCATCTCCTATAACGCAGGCTACACTAATTACACCAACTGCCTAACACTCTTATAGCAACCGTACAGCAGACAGAAACACATCAGGCAAAAAAAACACAAAGAACTAACATAAACACATAGCACACATACATAAGAAGAAACAGCTAAGATTGAAGCAGCGTTTACCTAAGACAAAAACAACGAATGATTAGACGAAAGCAAACAACGATTGAGACGAAATAAGAGGCGGCAAACGTCGAGGATGATGATAAAGGAGATAGTGCCACGTAGAAGTGAGAAACACACGTATATGACAACAGAAGTAAACACAACGACATAAAGCAATGGGCCTGGTAACTGGGCTTAATAAAAACACCACAGCCCTATACGACGAATATGGTCGCCGTTTCATATTCCCGCATTAATATATATATATATATATATATATATATATATATATATATAATATTTGTGCTTTTTCTCTGTGCTATACGAAAGAAAGAAAAAGACAGCAACAGTAGGGTCGAAGGTTTTTGTGGGGCAAACCCTTCGGGGTTTTGCCCCGGTACTCAACTAGGGGATCGATAGCATTTAATTGGCGCGATATTTAATCACTTTTCGACTTTCATTTATTAATTTTGTTTCTTTATTTATTGGTATAATTTTGATTCAGTTTTGATTGTTGATGCATTGATGCTTATTGTGCTTTAATTAATTGTCTTTTAATTTATTATTAGTCAATTAATTATTTGATATTTATTCCTAGTTTACTTATCGTTTTATGTGTTTGTCTCTTTAGTCATCCCCCGATCCAAGTGTTTTGGTAATGAGGAAACTAGGTGCAGCCTAGTTTAGATTCCTTAACTATTTTTATTATGTCTTCGCACTTTTATTATTGCTTCTAGTGTGTACATGCATAGGTTTTGATAGATCCTCTTGCACTAGGAGAATTGACCATATGACCTTAGTGTGATTGGTTGCGAGGATTAACAACCCTTGTGTGTGAATTGACCATAAGATCACCCTCCGGGTTGGATGAACTTAAGAAGTTAGATGTGTGGCCTAAGTTCAGACCGGTCGGACCACACAAAGAATAATCTAGCATGTAGCGGCACTTAATGACTCAAACTAGTCTACCGTATTTCTGCTTACTACAGAAGAGAGTGCCTTTGGTTCCGGAAAGGATTCTAGGGAGATAGGCTAGGCGAATTGACCATAGGAGTCTAGTGATACTTATGCCACACTTGAATCAATAGGAATCATAATTGCAATAGGAGTCTAGTGACTTTTGAGCCCCATGTATTGCGATAATAGACACCGGTTCTTAATGACTGTGAATAGATTACCGAATGATCCCGGGTGACTAATAATCATCTTGGTAAGGATTCTAGGATCCTAGGGTAGACGAATTGACCATAGGAGTCTACCGCCCTTTTGCCACAATTTAATGCGTGGATAGATACGGTTTGAGAATTACATCACTATCCTTCCCATTAGCTTGTTTGCCAGAGAACCTTCCCAATTGATCACATAGAATAATTATAATTAAATTATCCATCCTAAATATAATCAATTAATCAATCTAAAAAACCTTTATTATTGTGACAATCATTTTAATTAGACAACTAGAAATCAACCGTTCTTGGGACGACCTCGGTCTTGTCATTACCTCACTACATGCGATCGGGGTACACTGGCTGTTAGTGCATAAGGTATGCCATATGTAGACGAGAAATTATAAATAGTAAAACCTGGTCAGAAATCCTGCATCAGTTGGTCTGCCTAAATTGTCGAACATGTGAAGCTCTCATAGCTTCCATGCTCATAGGAAGTATGTGTTTTTATCTCCAGAATGTAGGTAGTGCCTATAATATTAGCTATGGCACGTGGCAACACAACCTGATCTTCTGAATCCTACACAGGAAGATAAGGTTAGGAAAAATTATTGCAACACTCTTTAACATAATTAATGTACCTCGTCCTCTTTCCCAAAAAGTGAGTCTGCTGAGTGTTTAACCAACTCTGTTGTAGTCTCGTCAAGCAACACTGTTAGGAATTGAAATTCCATAGTGAAGAGTCGGTCACCCCAAATATAATCTAGTATAAGTTAGATCGTAGACATTAAGTTATTTACTAGTTATTTAGTTTAGTGCAACATCGTGGAGGACGGACGGGTCTTTACCCACTGTATGCCTGATCCACAGTCCGTAGGAGGACCTGTAGTATGTAACTATAAATACCCTCTACCTCCCAAGGTAGAGGGTTGGACCTTTCATTCTAATCTAACCTTTTCTCTTTTGTTTACTCTCTCTCTCTAGAAAGGCTCTCATTCTACTTTCTCTCTCTAAACTCTTAAACCATACGCCCCAATTTATGTTATGATATGATGTGTTTGTGAAATCCAATATGTTACAAATGGTATCAGAGAGCCATGGTTTGATCATCTCTCTTACTTATCCTTGGATTTCTAGTGGTTTTATATGGTTTTTAAGTTTGAAAAAGTTTAGTGGTTTTTGCATAATTTGGATCAATTCTTGTGTTAAAGTTTGAATTTTGAGTGTACTTTTTTGTTTAGAATCATTGTAAGTGCTTGGGTTTGGATTTGGAAAGCTTGAATCACTGTGGTTGAGCTTGTTTTGGATTGAAAAGTGTGTTTTTGAAGTTTTTCAAGGTAGCGACTTGAGTCTCGTTGTGAATTTCTTCGTAGCGACTTGCTTCAGTAATTTCTAGCGAGTTGTAATGTTAGTCGTAGCGACTTGAGCTTAGCGACTTGTCTATTGAGACAAGCCGACAAACAGTACAAGTTAGTAGATTCTCCACTACGGCTAGCGACTTGCTTTCATTATTTCTATTGACTTGTACTTATTGTTCTCAGCGACTTGATCTTAGCGACTTGGATACTTAGCAAGTTGCTCTTTAGCGACTTGTATGCTTAGCGATTTGGTTCGTTAGCGACTTGTGTTCAACGACTTAGGTTTTAGCGACTTGTGCTTAGCAACTTGATTCATAGCGACTTGTGCTTTTAGCGAGTTGTTACTAGCGACTTGTTGACTTTTCCCGACAAAACTTCAAACGGCCATAACTTTTGAACCGTAACTCCGTTTTCAGCGTTCTACCCATCAAAACGACCGTGAGAACGAGGAGAATGGCACGCCGAATTAACCTTCGAGGCCTAAATCCGTTCCGAACAGAAGTTATTGAGGTTTTTATGTTTTTTTACCTAAATATCTCCGAAAAAAAGGGCATAAACCAATCCAAATCTCAACCAAACAACATCTCTGCTTATCCTACAAACAATCATATGCCCTAACACAAAATTGTCTATCACTGTGTCGATCCATCAGTCATCTTAACACATTCCATTGGTCATTGCTTAACGGTTTGGTCTTGATTTTAGTAAAATCCCGCGAAAGATTCTATTTCTCAGTTTAAATCACAGACTTATAAAATCCCGTGTATACATCAACATCATGTCTTACACTCATGATTCAGTAATTTCAGAAGTACTTAAATTGTATGATGCTGTGGACAACAATAATAATGTATGCTACACTGAACGATTAAAGATGCTTGAATTAAACAATGAGGATGTGAGTTCTTCGTGTTCAGAGTCTGAAGAGAGAGAATTGCACCTGTTTAGACTACAGAATGTCATGCAAAAGGAAAGTAGCATTGAACCTTATCATCAACTTCACTCACACCTCATGTTACTCACACCGATTGGAATGGAACGAACATGCAATGCCCTTTTCCGTCAAGATGTATCCACATTAACGGGAACATTACTATTGAACTTAGGACAATTGGAACAACAACTTGATAAACAAAAGGTTCAAAAGGATAGTTCTAGTGCTGCACTACAAGTGATCCACAACCAATTTCAGTCATTCATCAGTGGGGAATTTACATCAGATTATGATCAAGACATGACTGAAATGTCTTTCAAGAAACACACTGGAATGGAAATTGGCGTGTTCATAGAGACACTTATCCATCTCATGGACAAAGTGGAGAAGTATATTGAGGAAGTTACTTAGAAAGATGAAATAATTGATGAGAGTCTGGTGCAGTTGACAGAAAGTTGTGATGAGTTGGGTAATGTATCAGTTGAAGAATCGGGTGTTGCTGAATGCAGAATAACAGAGACAACAAAGAATGATGCAACAAATTGTTCAGTAACTCATGTTACACAAGAAGTGGATGCAGATATCAGACAGATAAATGAACAGGTGTCATGTGATGAGGTACCCTTAATTGTTCAACATAGTGCATCTGCTAATGTACCTAAACATACTGATCTTAATGCTGAACAAGATTCTGATATATGTTCCTTGGTTGAGGCTGAGTCTAATAATTTCAAAACATATGATATGGTTGATAAAAAGGATTTTGATGAACTTTCAAACAAATTCTCAAAACTTGAAAAACATTGCATTTCACTTGAAATTGCAATACAGAGTAAAGAAGAAAGTTTTCAACTTAACAAACCATGTAAAAATCCAGAACTTCTTGAATTCTGTGAAATTTTTGAAATTACCACTTTGAAAGCTCAGCTTCAAGACAAAAACTCAACTATCAACAATTTGAAGAAACATATTTCTAATATGCATGTGAAAAGTAATTTGGTTACAAGTAATTCTGATGTTAATACTATTTATGATATTCAAATGAGAAATGATGAATTAGCGGTTTGTGTGGCCAAATTACTAAAGGAAAATGAGTCTTTGAGAAATCATCACATAGAACTAAGTGACTCTTTCAAAGGAGCTAGAACTAAGTCAATAGAACAAACAAACTCTTTGATAGAAAAAATTGATGAACTCAAAGCTCAACTTCAGGAAAAGAGTTTCGCTATTGTTGCCTTAAAAAATGAGCTTAGGAAAACTGTAGGGAAAAGTGTGAACACTAAGTTTACAAAACCGTCAACCTTGGGGAAACCAGTTTCTCATCCCATTAGAAACCGGTCCGCTGTTAGGCAGCCTACTGCGTTTATATCTGAAAGACCAAAATTTTCAAAAACACGGTTTGCCTCCCAAGTTGATGCGATAAAAGTTTTGTCAAAATCAGTCACTTCACCTAAGTTAATAATGCTTCTACTCCCAACACCTGTAGGAATAGTTCGAAAACAGTGTCAAAACCAAGCATTAAAACCCAGAATTCATATGATATGAATGACTTGTGGAAGAACTATTATCTAGAAGAAGCTAGGAAAAAGGCACATATTCGAAAAGACGGAATTTTAGGTGCAAGACCTAGGGTGATGCATTCCACGAGATTTCAAGGCACTGCTAGTAGTAGTAAACCATTACCTAGGAACTCTCAAAAGACTAGGGGTTGGCTTGCATCTAAGAGTAGTTATATGAAGAAGAATGCTAAGCATGTAGAAAATGAAACTAGAAATTCCGAGTCTTTTCCGAATAAGAAACATTTTCCTAATTCTCATGCTAAGGTACAATCCACTAAGACTACCTTCATGGCTAAGGTTCAACATGTTATGAAGCAAAACAAGTCCAAAACTTCGCCTAGATGGATCCCAACTGCTAAATATTTGGAGTCTAGGAATAACGATAAGTCTTCCACTGTGCATAAGAATGTCACCAATCCTAGACCTTACCATAAGTGGATTCCGTCTGGTAAAATGTTTAAGGATGTTGGACTTAGGTGGATGCCTACCGGAAAGCGGTTTACCGATGACAAAATCAAGGTTGACTATGAAACCCCAAAGGGTTTGGATACTAATGTCACTAACCAAAATATATGCAATCAAGTTTGTAATATTTGTGCAGGTAGTCCTTACTCAGTTGCAGATACTTCGATCCTTCACTACATGGACTGGCTTAAAGTATGGATTACAAATGGATTTATATCTCATAACTCACGGGTTTAAGTAACTCAATCTTGATATTCATTCGGCTATGACGTATGAACACAACAGTTCATGCCTCGTACTCTAAAGAAAAGAAATGTGTACGTTTCAGTGCGCATTATCTTCCGAAGAATAGAAATCTTCTTATGACGTTTGAATACTTCAGTTCAAGCCTCGTTCTCTAAAGAAAAGAAAGGTGTACGCTTCAGTGGGCTTTATCTTCAAAAGAAGATAAATATTCATGTTTATGACCATTCTCATCGACATTCTTTATCAACAAGCTTCATGTTTTTCCCACGCTCTTTCAACTCTCAAGTGGATCTATGTTCATTGGTGTATATTCTTATTCACTTGTTCAAATCAAAAATGGCAACTTCGGATGCAATTTTTGAGGGGGAGAAGAGTACATATACTACATATTGATGGAAGCTTGAATTATGGTCATATGATTCTCCTTCAACGCCTAATGCTTCACTTACTAAGGATAACTGGGATTCATTGTTTTTCAAAGATATGTTTGATGAGTACTTCCAACCTCCAACGAATGTTGATCATCCAGTTTCTGAAGCTCATGCTCCGGTTCCTACTGACTCAACTGGTTCACCATCTAAGAAGTACTTCTCAGAATTCTCAAGAAACCTTATCTCTAGTTACTTCACAAGGCGTTGATAATGACTATCATGATATTGTAATTGCACTATTGATTTTTTTGATCCGCTCTTTGGTATTCCTTTGCCAAATCTTCAAGGATTATTGTTCCTCTCATTGTGCACGCTATATATCAACCACATGAACATTAAGGAAAATGACTACCTCATCCGCTCGAAGACATTATTGGTGAATCTTCCATATCAGTCTATACATGTATACCTTTAGGAAGAATGCATCGATGTTGAGGAATCATTTGTTCCGGTTCATTCAGTGGGTCAATGTACATCCCATTGTATGTTTATTCACGTGTTGGGCATTTGACACAAGTTGATTACTTCGGAGTTAATCATTTATCACTTATTTGAGATTGACGTTGACTTTCACAAAGGTGTGTTCTTATTTGATAACTTGCTCGGGCTTAAAAATTTGAGTTGAAGACTTGGTTTATCTAGTTACCAGCAGTCGGGGTGGATGGTTGAAGACATGGTTAACTATCACTATTAGGAGTTACGTTGTTTTACTCAGTGTCACACGCAGATGACGATGTGGATAAACGCAAGAGGTGTTAATGTCTCATACTTTCATTGGGTATTGAGTACTTAGAAATTTGCTTAAAGCATAGATTCTCGACACCGTTATTCCATCATTAAGTGCAAGCTTAAGATACAAATGTGCGGAATTTGACTTCAGCTTCAAGTTTGGTATATCGGGTTTTTCTTCCTCAGTGGTCACTTCAAATTGTCTACATGTGGGTTGGTAAAGATAGTCAGGGAGAGTTTCTGTAGCAGTTGATTCTCACAGGATTCAGTTGAGCTAATTGTTTGTTCTTCTCTACTTCAAGAGTATTTGGCCTGTATAATGTGTTGCTGATTCTGAGGTATCAAAACCAGCAAGGGGGAAGGAGATATACATCTAAACACACAACGAGTACATGTGATGAACTTAATACTTCTTCTCTATTGAAGTAATCCCCGGAAAGACTAATGTCATAACCGCAGAGGAACTCAGTGTTTAACTCGTAGCCTTTGGTGTGTTATTCCAACTATTTGGGGGAAGGATATATTATTCCAACTATTTGGGGGAAGGATGCATTATTCCAACCATTTGGGGGAAGTGGTCTCTGGATACTTTTGGTATGTGTTATCTCAGCTTTCAGTAGGAAGAAATATGAGAAGTACATGTGGAGCGTGAGATGATATTGTTTATCGACATCTTCTATATCATTTATGATAAAGTGCTTCCGGTTAGTGCTTCATGTACACAATGTAATGATGATTCCGATGAGATCGCAACCATCAAGGGAGAGATATGTGTACATCTGGGTCGCACAACATATTCACATGATCAAGCTTAATCAGTTATTCCAGAGTTGACATCCACAGAGAAGATCAGTGATTCAACCAGTTATTTTGATGTCGTTGTCTCTTCTCTTGTTGGGTACATGTGTACATTATGGGCTGATTGGTTATATGTTAGATAACTGGAATGCATCTGGTGAAATGAAGGTGTTGATATATTGTTCTCCTGAATTGACAACTGCTCAAACTCGAAGAGTTATGTGTACATCGGGGTCGCACAACAAGTTCATGTGATCGGGCTTAATCATTTGAGCTTCATACAATTAGACTGTTTGATTCACTTCTTCTTCTTGGGGGAAATGGTCTTTTTACGTGGTTTGTCGGTTTGGGGGGAAGCTACCAAAGATTCACTTTCTGAAGGCTCAAGTTCTTGCGACGATTTAAGAGCCTCGAATGCTTTGGTGGTGAAAGTTTAAGAGATGATGACTTCTATCTTCTACAAAGTGCTGAACGATTTCCTTATCTTGGTACTCATATCACCATCTTCTTAAACTATTTCTCTATCTTTGTAAACAATTTTCAAAAAGTAAAATACAAAAAAATAAAACCAACAAAAACAAAATAGAAAAATATAAAATCCACAAAAGCCTATAAAAATCAGAAAATTGAAAAACTACCAAAAATATGTTTTCTCAAGACATGTCTTCTGGTATCGATAACATCTACGGTCTTAGAAATGTCATTCAATAATGGCACGGGACTTTAGATGAAGTTCGAGCAGAAGGTGTAAATATTTATTTCTTAACATGTCTCAAAATATGGCTTGCAGTTACTTCAGACTGTAACCCGTGTTTAAAACTATGGCTTGCTATTATTTCTGATAGCAACCCGCTCTTCAAGGAAGGAAAGTGCTGCGCTAAACCAATTTTCAAATATTTCGTGCACTTATCCTAAAACAAAAATGAGGAAAGTATGTCGAAGGACTGCTGTTCCTACTCAAATATTTTTCTTTCTAAAATTCTTCAGAAAAATATTTGTTTTAACAAAATGGTGGAAAATAAGTTGCTTGAAAAATCAATCAGAATAAGAGTTTTTATAAAATTGAAAACTCAATCAATGACTTCAGCGCTTTTAAATTTTTCAGAAAATGAGTCATTGATTGAGGGAGAGAATGTTTTTCAAATTTATATCATCTATCGGACTTATCTAATTATCCTAAATGCTTAACTGAAAAATGATGTTAACCTACGTTGAAGGACTAGGTGCCTAGGATATGATTGTTAGGATTAGATGATTAAAGTTTGATAAACACATTATTCCCATACCTTTTATGATATGATTGATATGTTGGATTGACTTTTATTAGTCGATCGCTGTTTGGGTGATGTCGACCACCATATATATGTATGTGTGTTCACTAACGTATGCATGTATATTGGTATATAAGAATATTCCCGATCCGGATCCCACAAATGAAGATGATTGGATGCCGAAAGGAAAGGGTAACTATATCTTGGGTTGGCAAATGAAGAAACGGAGCTTAATTTGACCTCAGTTGGCATTAAAATGCAACGTAAGAAGTCTCACTGCATCAGCAGACGGTTTTTCTTCCAAGCCCTACAGCAACAACATAAGCTTCTCAACCACCGAACGTATCTTTGTGCAGGATACCATTTTTAAACAATTTTGAAAAAAAAATTTGATTAAATTGTTTTGAAAATGGAAAATATTGTTTTGAAAATAAACTGGACTTAATTTTGAAAATCACCGGACTTTATTTTATCAAAACCTAAGTCACTCAATCATCGACTACGGTCATCGATTGAGGGGGAGAGTGATTTAAAACAAAATATTTTCAAACGATATTTCTTCATAAAAAGTCCGGTCTGTACAACATAAAGTGGTGATCTAAAGATTTAATGTTATGTCATGGTATGATTTTCTTTAAAACTCAAAGATCTTACAAAATGAAATTTTTTCTGTTCTTGTTTGATTGTGAAATTGTTTTATGTTAGGAATTGGAAATTCCATGTTAAAGTATCGGTCACCCCAATTATAGTCTAGCATATGTTAGCTCGTAGATTTGTAGTTATTTACGTTATGTAGTAGTTAATTAGTTAGTTTGTAGCGTAGCTTAGTCTAGTGTAACACCGTGGAGGAAGTACGGGTCTTTACACATTGTATGCCTGATCCACAGGCCGATAGAAGGTCGTGTATTCTGTAACTATAAATACCCCTTCCATCCATGGAAGGGGTGGAGCTTCTCAATCTAACATTCCATAATTTACAAAGCAACTCTCTAGCAAGAAACTCCCTCTCTCTACTTTCTCTCTCTAAAATGGCAAACATGTATTTTGATCTTCCAAGACCACCCGAATCATCAACACATTAATATTCGATCCTACAATTGATACCAGAGCCAAGGTTATTGTGTTATCTTTGATTTGTGTGGTCCGTACCATGGTTGTTGTTTGTGGTTTTTTTTGGTTCATGGTGTTAACTGTTTTCGATATTCTTTTATGGTTGGAAAACATTTTCTTTAAGTATATTGGTAAAACAGTTTAACATGTTGTTGGATGGTTTTTAATGAATGTTGATACAATTCTGGTTATATCGAGTCAGTTTTGGTTGTCATAAATGCGTTTTTTTTAAACTAATTTTCTATAATGTTGGTTAATGATGTCTGTTGCGTTTTGTATGGTGGTTTTTGATTCGTTGTTGTTGGTGTTTATGTTGTTCTTATTAGAGACTTGGTCAAGTTCTTCCTAGAGACTTGTCCTCATTAATGTCCAGATTCATTGTATTGTCAAAAAGTCAATGGCAACTTGTCTATTTATTTTCTGTAGCAACTTGGATATTCGTTGACTTTTTTGAAAGTCAATAGCGAGTTGGTTAAAAAATATGGCGACTTGTCCTTTCAAAATACTTTTGAGCATTTTGTCCTTTTACTGGTATGCAAGCTGTGTCCAGATTCAAAGTTTGTATAGCGACTTGTCAAATATTAATTTGGTCAAAAAGTCAAAAGCGACTTATCTTACTTAGCGACTTGTCGTACTTGTTAGCGAGTTGTGGTTTACTTAGCGACTTGTCAAAAGATGATTTAATATCAAAATTTTAGACCAGATTCAATTTGACAGCAAGAAGATGGAGATTTAGTGAAGAAGAAAACATCATATACATTCATCATCAAAGGCTCATACCTAAGATTCATAACACAACAACTACTCATGAATCACAACAAATTACATCCATATCAAAACCTAAATCACAAATATCAGAATCACAAGTCTATCCTATATCATGCAAAGTTTGAATACCAATCTCATCTCATCAGTTTATACAATCTAATTCAAATAGATGATAACATTACAAAGACCAGAGTTCTCGAATATTATAGATCTCAGTTTTTTTCTTTGTGTGTGGTTGATTAAACTTTTAGACCTTAAAGATATTTACACAAAAAAGAACACATCACAGATCTTACCTTTTTGGACTTAGAATGAAACGACAAATACTACCTCAAGATCTCCGCGTGTTAAATATTGCTTGCAATTGGTTACAAGATTCTTTGCTGAACATAACACCATCATCGATCTTTGTGAAGCAAGGCTTCAATGTTTTATTTTCGATTATTAAAAGAAAAACAAAACAATTTGTTTCATTTTTTCTTTTCATTCGATTGGTACGAAAATCAAAATCTTTGACAAAAGGCTCATCATAAGTTATGTTCGAGACATGAAAACGAGTTTAACAATTAATGTTAAAACGTTGCTTTTTCATTTGCTCGTATATACTAAGCTGAAAGAAGGTAATTTATTCAAGATGAACCTACCTTGATAAATCGAGCTTTATCGCGTGGCTGTCACATAATCCCTCAAGCCATCCCTGTGGTGAGGATTAACATCCGTTTCAAGATGTGTTTCAAGATCTGAGAACATTTCGTCAAGAACTTTAGGTGGAACGGTTTGTGATATGGGATTTGTGAAGTACCGTGAGTGTGTCTGAGTTTTTTTATTGTTTGGAGGCCCCTGATTATGTGAGATTGTTTGATTATTGGAGTTAGTTTAGGGTTGGTGAAGTTTATTATTTGTCTGTTGTGATATGTAGTGAGATTAGGGTTGGATGACATGTTTATGCGTTTATATACACCCTTGAAATTAGGGCATATTGGTGAATCATTTGGACGGACCGTTTGGTATCTTGGTTGAATTCACACGTGGGCTTGGAACTGAATTGGGCTTGATAACAATGGTTTCAATGAAAACATTGGCCTATTATTGATATCATTGGATTAAGTGGACTTTATTTCCTCCGAATATTTGATCATGATGTGTTGTCTCATGGGCTTATAAGTATGACATAGGCTTATGTAAATTGCAAGTTAGACGTTGGGCCTAATTTTATTATTATGGACCGGGTCATTTCGTGCTAATTGAATCGGGTTGCTTTTAAGTAGTGATATGTGATATTGGATATATTTATGGTCCGTGCCCTCATTGGATATTGTTACATGCTCTTGAATTTGGATTTATGGTTTATTGTATTTGATGGAAAGCATGTTGTATCTAGATGATGTGAGTTGACGATGAGATTTGTTGGGATATGAGATTTGATCATGAGTTTTGATGACAAGATTGGTTGAAGAAATTTGTCGATAAGATTTGGTATGATGATGAGAGTTGTTGTGGTATGCGGTTTGGTACTTTGGTTATACATTCTCACGAAGATTATTACGTCATGGCTTGAATTAATGGTTGAACAATATTGACTACGGAGTTGTCATACGATATTTCTCATTGGGATTTAAAGAGAGGTTTTCCGGGCGCGTTTACTTATCTCGTCTTCTTTCTCACTACCCTTCCGCGAAGATGACTTGTTTGGGCGTTTATTGAGTGTGATAAAGACTTGGACATTTAATTACGATTGTGATTCTTTCTCGCTTAACCCACAACGTAACTATCACTTCGGTGTCTCACTCGGTTGAGAATGTCAAGAGGTTTTGTACATTGAGTACACCGTTTCTTTTTCACGAGGATTCGTACAAGTTTAAGTAACAAATCTAGGGAATTCTACTTCATGATCAAGTTTGGTATATCGGGTTTACTTCTCCATGTGGTAACTACAATAGCCGACAGAATGCGTGAATGATGTGTTTATCAAAGTGTTGATTGGATGTTTGATGATTTTGCTAATGTTGGATAATGAACCGTTGATGAACCGCTGCATGTTCCCCTAAAACAGATATTCACCGAAACCAAAGTTATCATAACACATTCAAGCTGACATTGTTTACAGTTTTGTCTTGATTTTGTAAAATCCCGCGAAAGAATCTATTTCTCGGTTTAAATCATAGACTTGTAAACTCCCGTGAAAAATGGAAACATCCTGGTAGTTATAAAGTGCGTTTCCGGATCTATCTTACGGTTTATTCTTGGTTTTGTAAAATCCCGCGAAAGAAACTATTTCTCGGTTTAAACCATAGAGTTGTAAAATCCCGTGATGATGGAATCATCCTGGAGGAAGGAAAGCGTATTTCGGGATCTTCTGATGCTGGTGCTACGGTTTCTGCTTCGAAGAAGGGAGAAAAGGGTGTGCTTCATAAATTGGATATGTTTTTGGATATTCGTCGTGGCAGTTTGGTTATTACTTGGTTTTACGGGGTTATGTGTTTTTAACCATGGTCAGGAAGAAAACCATTATCATAGTTCACTTAAAACGTCAAAGAAGGCTAGATTTGAGCTTTTAATCAGAAGATGTGACAACGAGGTTAATTCACTATTATTTATTTAAGGTTGAAGTTAAATATCACGGGCGAGTGTACTTGGTATCTGAAGGTATCGAGGATGGATGGATGGAGATTCTTCATGATCCTTGTTCAAGCTTATTATCAAAAATGAAGACTTGGGAATCTAGTTATTGTTGGGTGACTTTTACCTTTTCTTTTTACCACTTGGGGGAATTGGGCTCTTATCACCTCAAAATAACTATCACTTAAAGGAGTTACGTTGTAGTGCTCAGTGTCACATTCAATTGTGGATTTTCAAGAGGTGATGTACGTCTTATACTTGATGGTTGGTTGGTTGAAGAGTATAGAGTACATAGAGAGTACTTAGAGATGCTAATGGAAATCGGCACCGCTCTTTGTTACATATGTGCAAGTTTAAGTCACGTGTTCGGGGTAGTTTACTTCAGGGTCAAATTCATCATATTGGGTTTTCTCCATCAGCTGTCACGACTAAGAGCCTACTGAATGATAATCGGTTGATTACATGTTTTGCCAAAAGAGATGATGAAAAGAGAGAGATTATGACGTATGAACACAACAGTTCATGCCTCGTACTCTAAAGAAAAGAAATGTGTACGTTTCAGTGCGCATTATCTTCGAAAGAAGAGAAATCTTCTTATGACGTTTGAACACAACAGTTCAAGCCTCGTTCTCTAAAGAAAAGAAAAGTGTACGTGTCAGTTCGCTTTATCTTCCAAAGAAGAGAAATCTTCTCATTTATGACCATTCTCATCAACATGCTTCATGCTTTTTCCATGCGCTAATTCTTCAAGTGAACCGGGCTACCATTGATTGTTTTCTAATTCAACTTGCTCAACTATAATGACGATGGCGACATCCTGTGCTAATTTTGCGGGGGAGAAGTGTGAATAGAATACATTTGGATGATAATCACTTGTTTAATCAAGAATGGCATCTCCGTATGCAATTCTTGAGGGGGAGAAGAAGTGTGATAATACTGCATGGTTGATTTATTTATGAGAATAAATAGTCAAACGGCTCCTAACTCATGTAAGAACCGATCTTCTTCTTATCGGGTCTTCATTACATGGAGTTTCTTCTAAGAGCCGTTGGTTGACATCTTCACTCGGATTGATGAGTTTATCGACAAAGTGCTTCCGGTTAATGCTTCACGTATACATCAACATGATGATTCCGAACAATCTCTCTGTTCTTGTTTGATGTGATTGGTAGTTTGGTGTTACCATCTTGTGTGTTCGTTGCGGCCTGATTGCTAATTTCCTTGATGAACATCTTTCTGTTCTTGTTTGATTGGGAGGGATTTTAGTTAAGGGGATTTGCAAGATGTAAGTTAATTGGGATGCTTTTTGGTGGGATGCTTTTTGGTGTGATGAAGATGTTAACTATCTATTCCCCAATTGGACAATCTTGAAGAAGGTCGAGTCTACAGTCTGTTCTACATTTTATGCTACATGTTAGAAGACTAAAGACGAGTTGCATTTTATCTGAGCATTTATCAAACAGATTGTCAGTTTAGGGGAGAGCACTAATTGGGGGAGAGTGAAATGTCGAATTTATCCCCAATTAGACTTGCTCGTATTCTTGAGCAAGTTGATTCCCACAAGATTTCAAGTGTTCTTCTCAACAAATTTCTAGTATACAGGCTTACAATGAGTTGCTGATTCTGAAGTGTCAAAACCAGCAAGGGGGAAGGAGACACACATCTAAACACAAAGCGAGTAAACTTGATGAACTTAATTCTTCTAAGTGATTGAAGATATCCCGGGAAGACAAATGTTATTACAGCAGAGAAACTCAAGGTTTGACTCATGGCGAGTAAACTTGATGAACTTAATGCTTCTAAGTGATTGAAGATATCCCGGGAAAACATATGTCATGACCGTAGAGAAACTCAAGGTTTACTCATCAAGGCGTTTAGTTTTCTTATTCCAACTACGTGGGGGAAGAGATGTAAGAGTTAGTTTCTGATGATAAAAAGAGGTACACAAGTGTGTGATGATTTTGATGTTATCGCAATCATCAGGGGAGAGAGGATTGTGTACATTGGGGACGCTCAGCTGTTTCACTTGAGTGCTTAATCAATGATTCAGAGATATAATCACTTATTTCGGAGTTGAAATCCGCAGAGATAATCAGTGATTCGACCTGCTTCTTCAATGTTATCGATTATTCTCTCTTTGGGCATTCGGGTACTTCGGGTTCTTGAGCTTCATGCACTGTCTTCAGGGGGAGAGAAAAGTATACATCGGGGTTATTCTTTGGTTATTGGACTTAATCTGCTACTTCGATGGTATAAGTTTCTTTGTCTTTGGGTATATGTATATTCGGGTTCGTGAGCTCTAGTCTAAGAGATTGACTGCATCAATTCAACTACTCGGGGGAAGTGGTCTCTTGACACCTTTTGGAATGGATTGCTTCAGACGTCAGTAGAAAAGATAATCAGTGATTCGACCTGCTTCTTCAATGTTATCGATTATTCTCTCTTTGGGCATTCGGGTACTTCGGGTTCTTGAGCTTCATGCACTGTCTTCAGGGGGAGAGAAAAGTATACATCGGGGTTATTCTTTGGTTATTGGACTTAATTTGCTACTTCGATGGTATAAGTTTCTTTGTCTTTGGGTATATGTGTATTCGGGTTCGTGAGCCCTAGTCTAAGATATTGACTGCATCAATTCAACTACTCGGGGGAAGTGGTCTCTTGACACCTTTTGGAATGGATTGCTTCAGACGTCAGTAGAAAAGAAATTTGAGAAGATTGTTTTATGTGTGGGATGATACATTGCTGTTGTTCTATTGGATGATATAACCTCGAACGAAGAATCACGGTGATTATTCTAAAAAGGAGCAGCAAGTTCGATGATAATGGTGTGCTTCTTTGTGCACCTGGCTAAGGGAAGCTTGAAAGAAAGCTTTGAAACTGCTCAGCTAAAGGATTTTCGGTTTGGGGGGAAGCTGCCAAATTCTCACTTTGAGATGGTTCAATTTCTTTCTTCAATACAAGAGCCTCGGAAGCTTTGGTGGTGAAAGTTTTAGGGATGATGACTTCTATCTTCTACAACGGGGCTGCTTGATATCCGTATCTCGGTACTCGTATCATCATCTTCTTTAACTATATCATCTATTCTATCTTTGTAAATATTTATCAGAAAACAAAATACAAAAATATAAAACCAACATAAACAAAATAGAAAATTATAAAACCTTCAAAAACCCATAAAAATCAGAAAATTTCAAAAATACCAAAAATATGTTTTCACAAGACATGTCTTCTGGTATCGATAACATCTACGGTCTTAGAAATGTCATTCAACAATGGCACGGGACCATAGATGAAGTTCGAGCAGAAGGTGTAAATATTTCTTTTCAAAACATGTCATAAATCAAATGGCTTACAGTTATTTCAGACTGTAACCCGGGCTTCAAAAAATGGCTTGCAGCTATTTCAGACTGTGACCCGAGCTTAAACTATGGTTTGCTATTATTTCTGATAGCAACCCGCTCTTAAAGAAAGGAAACTGCTGCGCTAATCCAATTTTCAAAATATTTCGTGCACTTATCCTAAAAACTAAATGAGGAAAGTATGTCGAAGGACTGCTGTTCCTACTCAAATATTTTTCCGTCTAAAATTCTTCAGAAAAATATTTGTTTTAACTTAATGGTGGTAAATGAGTTGCTTGCAAATCAATCAGTTTCAGAGTTTTAGAAAAAAAATTGAAAACTCAATCAATGACTTCAGCGCTTTTAACCTTTTCAGAAAAATAAGTCATTGATTGAGGGGGAGAATGTTTTCAAATTCATATCTTCTAACGGACTTTCTTAATTATCCTACGTGCTTAATTAAAAATGATATTTGCCTGTGTCGAAGGACTAGGAATTTAGGATATGATTGTCAGGATTAGATAATTAGAGTTTGATAAACACATTATTCCCATACATTTGAATGATCTGATTGATATGTTGAATTGACTTTTAACTAGTCGAATGTTGTTTGATGATGTCGACCGCCATATATTTGTATGTATGTTCACTAACGTATGCAGATATCATGGTATAAAAGAGTGTTCCCGATCCGGATCCTACAATTGAAGATGATTGGATGCCGAAAGGAAAGGGTAACTATATCTTGTGTTGACAAATGAAGAAACAGAGCTTAATTGGACTTCTATGAAGAGTTGGCATGGAAAAATGCAACATAAGAGGTCTCACTGCATCAGCAGATGGTTTTCTTCAAAGTGATTGAAGAAACGGAGCTTAATTTGACCTCAGTTGGCATTAAAATGCAACGTAAAAAGTCTCACTGCATCAGCAGACGGTTTTTCTTCCAAGCCCTACAGCAACAACAGAAGCTTCTCAACCACCTAACGTATCTTTGTGCAAGATACCATTCTCAAACAATTTTGAATAAAATTGATTAAATTGTTTTGAATATGGAAAATATTGTTTTGAAAATAAATTGGACTTAATTTTGAAAATCACCGGACTTCTTTTTATCAAAACCTAAGTCACACAATCATCGACTATGGTCATCGATTGAGGGGGAGAGTGATTTAAAATAAAATATTTTCAAACGATATTTCTTCATAAAAGTCCGTTTGTACGTTATAAAGTGGTGATCTAAAGATTTAATGTTATGTCATGGTATGATTTTTCTTTAGAATCAAGATCTTTCAAAATGAAATTTTTTCTGTTCTTGTTTGATTGTGAAATTGTTTTATTTTACTTAAAGGTCTCTTAAAACAATCATACCTGACACTAACAATCTTTAATGTCTTAAAATAGTCCTTATCTGTCATTTTTCAAAATAAACTCTTGCCACGTCTTTCCCCAAAATTTTCTAAATGATTTAAATCAACTGGGATCACAAATCTCAATTGGTTTGAAATTTTTGATCGGGGAATAGATCGTGATTTAAATCTCTTGTCTGTTTTAATGAAACTGGTTTTAGTCCTTTAAAGGCACTCCTGCCTCCATGTGCCAAACGATTTCAAATATACAATGCACATGTTGAGGAGGAGCATTTATCCAAAAAAACCAGAACAGCTTTTAAATCAGGCACATTTTCTCCCATGTTTTCTAAACCGTATTAAATCACTTGGGATCCAAAATCTCAAAGGGTTTGATATTTTTGATCGGGGGAGAATTTGTGATTTAATAATGAAATTTGATAAAAGGTGATCGTTTTGATTCAATTGTGCAGGCTGCTCTCTCATATGTGCTAAACGCTTTCGAATCTCGAAGCACATATTGAGGGGGAGCATTTCAAAAAGAATACAAACCTTCAAGGTACAAAAGCTTTTATGTTTTAACATAAAGTACCTTGATTGATTTTCTAAATGGTTTCTTAATGGCTTTTGTGATCGTGAATGTGCTTAAAAAAGAACTCTTTCCTCTATGTGATAAAATGATTTCAAATATCCTATGTACATATTGAGGGGGAGAATTTACCAAAAAAATCAAATGGCTTTTTCTATGAAAATTGTGATCAAAGAAAATATTTCAAAGTCCTCTTGCCTCCATGTGCTAAAAAATTTCTAAATCATATGCATATGTTGAGGGGGAGGTTTTTCTAAATGATCAAAACTATTAAGGTACAAAATGTTTTGATCTCGTATCACAAGTACCTTGATTGTTTTTCCAAATGATTTTTCAATTGGTTTCAAGGAAGAATGAACTGTACCAAAAGACCGACCATTTTACTTTATGTATGGAGTTATAAGGATGGTGAGGTTAGGTATTAGTTCCCACGATCCGCCAGAACCGGAGGGATCCACCCAGGGACAATCCACTAGATAGTGTAGAGTCCTTAGGTATGATGAAAAAAGGAGAAAAATGAGAATATGGGAAGAGTGCGGACTGAGACAGAGCTAGTACTGGAATAAACCCAACAAGGTTCTAGTTATGAAGTCTCGGTAAGCACTGAAGAGGTTGAAGAATGAAAAAGAAATGAATGAGAAAAGGGTGAAAAGAAATAGCCCTCCAATAATTAAACCTTAGGGCAGAAACCGGGTTCAATACATATGCTACTGGTGTCTACTACGGTAACACTGGTATTGAAGACAAGACGTCATGGACCCAGTGACGCACTGCACCTAACTTTCCAACCTACTCAAGTTCCTCTTAAAAGGGCTTGTTTCATTCTCACGGGGAACCGACTTTATCTATCGACTTTCTCTTAGAGATTGTTGATATTGAAGAAGGAAACCCTCTGCCTAGTCTCCGGCATAGGAACCAAATGTGCACTATTGAGTCTAGAGCCAAGAGATCATCCACAATATCTCATTAGGACACAAAATTCTTGAAGACTTGCTGTTTTACACAATGTGGAAAGTAAATATATATTAAGAGTCCTACGCATTATCCTTGTGGTATTGCCAGAACATCCGAGTGATATGTAAGTATTCACGATGAAGATGGAAATCCTTCTAGAGCCAACATCAAACAAGCTCTTGGTGGGTGACATGTGAGATCTTCTCGTAAGATCAAGCTTGTGACAACTGGATAGAAACGATGGGGAGATTCAATCTTGAATCAACCTTGGTCCAGGAATGGAATTGACGAATACTTTTGGAAAAACCGTTCGATGTGCAAACATTCTTTTCTCTAGCACATCGAATGTGTATTCATGTTTTCAAACACAAAAAGTATCTCTGATTGAAAAAATACTTTTGGAAAAACCGTTCGGTGTGCGAATCTCTTCTTTTCTCTAGCACATCGAATGTGTACTCTTTTCAAATACAAAAAGTATTTTTGATTGAAAATTGATCTTTCTTATAAAACCTTCGTCGTATTGCAAAACTCTTTCTTCTAAGCAATACGCGATTGTTTTCAAATCAATCTTTCATCAATCAGTGAATCTCAATTCGCTGGTTCACTCACTCCGTGTTGTCTTCTTTGAGGCGTTCCGGTTTGAGAACAGCTAGAGCAGCTGTGAAACCCTGTCAAGGAGATTCTTAGGAATCCTACCATATCACAGGCAGTACTTGTACTGATCAACGGGGAACCGTGGGCCGTGTACCTCAATTCAACGAAAGTGATCAAAGACACTTTCGTGTGTTTTATTGCTAACTATTGTTTGTAGGTACATTTGGACGGTTGCAGCTGATCAGAATTGAGGAGTCAATCCAAAGCCGCATGCTCATAGCATCCACACTTAATTGAAGAAATCATGACTGGTGCATATCTACATAACCTGGCTCTGATATTTTTATACTATGTTTCTGCTACGCTGCTGCAAATATCATGAGCCAGTAAAGCTTCCGCCACTCTGAATGAAAGATGTCATGATTCAAAAGTGTGAGCATGTCGGTCCGAAAGTCACAACTTCACATGATGGCAACACAATAAAGGGTGATCCAGAGATTTACTGTGGCTGATGATCTCAATGAAAGCTCGAAGATCATCAAAGATGTGGATCAGTTAAAGGCCTCCACTAAAAGTACAAATCAATGCGGACTTGGAAGAATCGCTACATAAGCACAAAGATTGCGGAATTGAAGAATTGAAGTCTACGAGCTCAAGAACAATATCAAAGAAAGAATGATAGGATGCAAAATGTATTTCATGGGGTGACCTCCCTTAGGGGGAGATTGTTAGGAATTGGAAATTCCATGTTAAAGTGTCGGTCACCCCAATTATAGTCTAGCATATGTTAGCTCGTAGATTTGTAGTTATTTACGTTATGTAGTAGTTAATTAGTTAGTTTGTAGCGTAGCTTAGTCTAGTGTAACACCGTGGAGGAAGGACGGGTCTTTACCCACTGTATGCCTGATCCACAGGCCGATAGGAGGTCGTGTATTTTGTAACTATAAATACCCCTTCCATCCATGGAAGGGGTGGAGCTTCTCAATCTAACATTCCATAATTTACAAAGCAACTCTCTAGCAAGAAACTCCCTCTCTCTACTTTCTCTCTCTAAAATGGCAAACATGTATTTTGATCTTCCAAGACCACCCGAATCATCAACACAATAATATTCGATCCTACATTTTATTTTACTAAAGATCTCTTAAAAACAATCATACATGACACTAACAATCTTTAATGTCTTAAAATGGTCCTTATCTGTCATTTTTCAAAATCAAATCTTGCCACGTCTTTCCCCAAAATTCTCTAAATGATTTAAATTTTTTGGGATCACAAATCTCAAATGGTTTGAAATTTTTGATCGGGGGAGAGATCGTGATTTAAATCTCTTATCTGTTTAAATGGAATTGGTTTTAGTCCTTTAAAGGCACTCCTGCCTCCATGTGCCAAACGATTTCAATATACATAATGCACATGTTGAGGGGGAGCATTTATCCAAAAACATGAGTTTTTAAATCAGGCACATTTTCTCTCATGTTTTCTAAACCTTATTAAATCACTTGGGATCCAAAATCTCAAAGAGTTTGATATTTTTTATCGGGGGAGAATTTGTGATTTAATATGAAATTTGATAAAAGGTGATCATTTGATTCGATGTGCTGGCTCTCTCTAATATGTGCTAAACTCTTTCATATATTGATGCATATATTGAGGGGGAGCGAATGGTTTCTTAATGGCTTGTGTGATCGTAAATGCGCTTCAAAAAAACTTTTTCCTCTATGTGATAAAATAATTTCGAAATATCCTATGCACATATTGAGGGGGAGAATTTACCAAAGAAAATCAAATGGCTTTTTTCATAGGAAATTGTGATCAAGAATTTATTTCAAAAGAACTCTTGCCTCTATGTGCTAAATAATTTATAAAATCATATGCACATGTTGAGGGGGAGCATTTATAAAAGATCAAAACTATTAAGGTACATAATGCTTTGATTTTATATCACAAGTACCTTGATTGATTTTCCAAATGATTTTTCAATTGGTTTCGAGAAGGAATGAACTGTACCAAAAGACCAACCTTTTTACTTTATGAATGGAGTTATAAGGATGGTTAGGTTAGGTATTCGTTCCCACGATCCCGCCAGAGCCGGAGGGATCTACCCAGGGACAATCCACTAGATAGTGTAGAAGTCCTTAGGTATGATGAAAAAAGGAGAAAAATGAGAAATGGGAAGAGTGCGGACTGAGACAGAGCTAGTACTGGAATAAAACCAACAAGGTTCTAGTTATGAAGTCTCGGTAAGCACTGAAGGGGTTGAAGAATGAAAAAGAAATGAATATGAAAAGGGTGAAAAGAAATAGCCCTCCAATAATTCAACCTTAGGGCAAAAACCGGGTTCAATACATATGCTACTGGTGTCTACTAAGGTAACACGGGTATTGAAGACAAGACGTCATGGACCCAGTGACGCACTGCACTAAACTTCCCAAGCTACTCAAGTTCCTTTTAAAAGGGCTTGTTTCATTCTCACGGGGAACCTACATAATCTATCGACTTTCTCTTAGAGATTGTTGATATTGAAGAAGGAGACCCTCTCCCTAGTCTCCGGCATAGGAACCAAAAATGCACAATTGAGTCTAGAACCAAGAGATCATCCACAAAATCTCATTAGGACACAGAATTAATGAAGACTTGTTGTTTCACACAATGTGGAAAGTAAGTATATATTAAGAGTCCTACACATTATCCTTGTGGTATTGCCAGAACATTAGAGTGATATGTAAAAATACTCACGAAGAAGATGGAAATCCTTCTAGAGCCAACATCAAACAAGCTCTTGGTGGGTGATATGTGAGATCTTTTCTAAAGATCAAGCTTGTGACAACTGGATAGAAACGATGGGGCGATTCACTCTTGAATCAACCTTGGTCCAGGAAATGGATTGACGGATACCTTTGAAAAACCGGTTGGTTTGCTCAAACTCTTTTCTATTGCACATAGAATGTGTATTAAGTTTCAAAATTAAAAAGGGTATTTATGATTGAAATTTGATTTTTCTTTTAAAACCTCCGTCATATTGCAAAAATCTTTCTTCAAGCAATACGTGATTGTTTTCAAATCATTTTTAATCAATCAGTAGAATCTCAATTTGCTGGTTCACTCACTCCGTGTTGTCTTCTTTGAGACGTTCCGGTTTGAGAACAGCTGCGAAATCCTGTCAAGGAGATTCTTCGGAATGCTAGCTGATCACAGGCAGTACTTGTACTGATCAACGGGGAACCGTGGGTCGTGTACCTCAATTCAACGAAAGTGATCAAAGACACTTTCGTGTGTTTTATTGCTAACTGTTGTTTGCAGGTACATTTGGACGGTTGCAGCTGGTCAGAATTGAGGAGTCAATCCATAGCCGCATGCTCACACATCGCTTTCACAATCTAAAGAAATCATGATAAGTGCATATCTTCATCAACTGACTCTGATATTTTCAATCCATGCTACTGCTACACTGCTGGAAATATTATGAATCAACAAAAGCTTCCGCAACTCTGATGAGAAGATATCATGATCCAAAATGTGAGCATGTCGGTCCAAACGTCACAACATCACATGATGGCAACACAATAAAGGGTGATCCAGAGATTTACTGTGGCTGATGATCTCAAATAAAGCTCAAAGATCATTAAGATGTGGATCAGACCAAAGACCTCCACTTAAAGTACAAAGTAATCGGACTTTGAAGAATCACTAATAAAGCACAAAGATGCATATGTTGAAGAATTGAAGTCTACGAGCTCATAACTAATGATATAATAGAATTCTAGGATTCAAAATGTAAAACATGGGGTGACCTCCCTTAGGGGGAGATTGTTAGGAATTGAAATTCCATAGTGAAGAGTCGGTCACCCCAAATATAATCTAGCATAAGTTAGCTAGTAGACATTAAGTTATTTACTAGTTATTTAGTTTAGTGCAACACCGTGGAGGACGGACGGGTCTTTACCCACTGTATGCCTGATCCACAGTCCGTAGGAGGACGTGTAGTATGTAACTATAAATACCCTCTACCTCCCAAGGTAGAGGGTTGGACCTTTCATTCTAATCTAACATTTTCGCTTTTGTTTACTCTCTCTCTCTCTAGAAAGGCTCCCATTCTACTTTCTCTCTCTAAACTCTTAAACCATACGCCCCAATTTATGTTATGATATGATATGTTTGTGAAATCCAATATGTTACAAATACAACAACAGTCTGTTCCGTCTCGTCCAACACACCAAGCTCATGCTTGTACCTGCCCAGCTAATATTGCACAGGGAAGGTAAATACTAAGTTCAATTGGTATTCAAGAATCATTTTATAGAAATAAGTAAATACATATGCTGATTTGCATAGCATGATTTGTGGTTTGTTTCATTGTTTAAAAATTTAAACGGTGGCTCATAATTCTTTACCACATATTACTGTTGTTGTTGGGTCCATATTTTTAAAAACCTATCAATTACTGTATTAAAGAATGAGCAACACCTTATAACCGAGTAGTCCGCAGCTATGTTACATGTGTCATACCAGAATTTTCCGTCCTACCTTGTCAATCATTTCATGCATTTCTCACCTCCACACGATGGATAGTTCCACCCCTTCCTGGTTATGACATTGTTTATCCTCACCTTGCGAGTGAAGGTTGAACTCTGAAAAGAGAAATAGGAGGTCAATGGGAGGCAAAAGACTATAATTACACTAATAGAATATTATACAAGAAGATGAGTACATCATTTTCCTGTTTCTGGCCCACATCTATACATTCTCGAGGGTCCCGGCCTTTGGTTCATAGTGATCAACCGCTACAACTTCCCTCTTTAGATTGATAGCACTGCAATCAACATTAATGGTAATAGCTAACATGATCCAAGTAATTAAAGGTGTATGGAAAATGTAAATTTGATTACCTAACTCATACTTTAAAATCTTTCAGGGCCGGAATGGCATCATCATCATCCAGAATCAGTATGGAGGAGCTGCTCGACAAATAAAGCTTATTTGAAAGGTAAATACGAATATTGAGTCAATCCGTGAATGTTTTAAACGATGGGTAAACATTATGTTGGATGGACCCTTACTATTGTAGTGCTTAATTAGCATTGACTGAAGTTAGGATGACAGCGCACATCCTAGTATGTTTGGGTTTTTTTTCAATCAACGCATCGCCTAGCCCCCCTCCCTCATAGGGTCACCCTAATTGACTGGCCACTTTTTAATGAAATACAAAACCAACCATTTTGTTAGCAATATATGATTACTTACACCAACCATACACAATAAAAACATACCTTTGGTTGGCAAGATGGAAATTAAGATTCCTGGAAATTGTTTTCTGGTAAGTTATCCTACCCACATTGGTGATATAACCAACAACATCTGAAAGGTGAGCACAAAATAAGAACCGTAGCTCTAATTTGAGAAACATCAGCAAATATTGAACACACGTGACCTTACCAATCAGTAATTTATTGCAAGTGGGTTCAAGATTCTCAAAAGCTACCAATTGGAAAGGATGTCTGGCAAAACCATCTGGCTTTACCGCAACTTTCCTCACCGTAGTTGCTCCATCAAATTCAATCATGTAAGCAGAGTATTTCATAACCCAGTACTCATTCTTATTTGGTATGCCACTAAAGTCTTTGATTGAGTAAATGATGCCATCTTTTAACTTGTCAATAAAATTATATGAACGGTGGCCTTCGAAGTACAGTGCATGATACCCTGCAAGAACAAAATATAAGCTGTTTAGTGAATAATGTATGTCACCCCTGTATCCCAAACCATCAAGAAAATATACAACCCATGCATCTTTCTGGTTTCTAATAATTTTATACAAAGTTGTTTTTGTAATTATCACCATTTGCTTTACTTGCAGGGGAACAAAGGCATATCTTACCTTCCCATGAGAAACAATGAAATATTTACTCAAATAATGCCCGGAGACAACATTCACATCCCATTTTCTACACAACATGACAACTATGGTTCCCGAGACACCCACATTCAGTTCATCAAAGAAAAGCTGGTTGTTTGCCTGAATAGGCTTGTCTGACATTATGACTTTAGTTTTAGCTGCCTGGCTGGACCTGTCTGCCATTATGAGATTAGATTCAGTTATGCAGGGGTGTAAGATCAAGGTGGAGGTGTGTGAAGCTTCAAAGATCCACACCATATTTATACAGCTCACATCCTTTTTGGATTTGTGTTGTAATTGCAGATTTATGTGGTATTAATGCCGATAATTAATATATTTAACCTGTAAAATTCCAGGTTTGTGTTGTAACTGCACAATTATGTGCAAATTAATGAAGATGATGGTTGATATAGTCTAAACTGTAAACGGAAAAACCTTGTGAATTCTCTTTGGCTGGCATTCATTCTTGCATTCAAGTCGGCAATTGTTGACGCATGCATATATTACTTTCAATGTGTGCCACATTTATCATTACGCCTTCACATTTATTATAGGAGATGTATCTTTTAGAATATAAGATATGACATTTAACTTACGAGGCTTCATTCAACCCGTGCGATGCCCGGTATAGTGGTTGAGGTTCATGTTTTTACCAATAATGTTGTATATGATCGTATTTAGATACATGTTAGAGAATTTGCATTTTATTTATTATTTAGATTGCTAATAATGTTATCATTATTTTAGTTTATATTATCTTTGTGGAATCTATACTTAGATGCCTAATAATGTTATAATTACTTTTGTATTTACATTACTTTATTTCCATTAAAAGTTTTTATTAACATAGTCTTTTCATATGTAGTATTTTAATTTGAGTAAGTTACATAAGTGTTTTGTTTCTTATTTATTTGTGTCTTTTGTTATTAGGAATTATATAACTATTTGTACTCTTCAATGGCAAATTTTGAGTTGTTAGAGAATTTGATGAATATTTCAGGATCATCAAAATTGCATGATTGTATGCGTTTGTGGTTTGTGCAACAGGCATGTGAAGATGATGCATTATCAAAGTTGCTTTTTGATTGTTGTCATCATTTTAGGCGTGTAATGGCTAAAAACAACACGATGATTTTGAACATGGAAGCGTTAGGTCATCGTGGCGTAGCTTTAGATTCGATTGATGCTTTGAGAAAGACGCAAGAGAGGCATCGTGTAATGCTTGAAAAATTAGTTACTTTGTTTTGGGAAGCTAAAGACGGTGTTCGTGAGGAAGAGTCAAATGCTAAAAAAATGAATGAGTTTAATTAGTAAATTTTATTTAGATATCTTTGATGGTATTAAAATTTTTAGTGTTTTTGCTTGTTTTTTTTATTACGAAATTTTTAATTAACGAAGATTTATAAATTATAAGCATGTATTTTAAGGTTAGGACGTTAATTGTAATGCATTGTGTATGCAGGGTTTGTTTTATATCAAATGTATAATTGAGGGTGTTATATTGCAATGTTGGACATCTTCCTAAATACTGCATTTCTCATTTATGCATGGAAACTTCAAAGTCTCCAGTAACACCCAAATTAAATGATCCAATGCCTCTTCAGTGTCTTTGTGTTGTTTTTTTTTTGCAACTTCTTATTTACGAACCTTAATTATTGTGTTTGTGTTGTTTTATTTGCAAATTCTTGTATACCCACTTAATTATAATGACCACACAATTTTGTGTATATATAATCGAAGATCAATTACATCTAACCCTAATTTTAACACACAACTCTATCCACAGTAACTCTAAAATCAAAATGTCAGCCACACCAAATATCGATGAATTGAAATCTCTCACTCAAACTGGAAAACTTGTTGATGCTTTCAGGCTACTGATAACTCACGCTAAAGCAGAGGAGGAAGGTTTTATTGCTCGTATTGGGGAGGAGAGCATTCAGTTAAGGGCAGTGATTGACAAACAGGAGCAGACAATCAATGAGACGGCTATCACTTTTTCTCGTTTCAATGTCGTGGCAGCAACTGATCATGATGCTATCCTTGAAATACAACTGAAGGATCGCAGGAAACTTGATCTGTTGGCTCAACTGCTTGTTTTGTGTCGTCAAAGCTTGTTGGAGAAGGAGGAGCTTTTGGAGAAGCTGGATGAAGCTGAAAGTTCTGATGATGAAGATTAGGGCATGCTGGGTAGTTTCTGTTGTCTTTTGATGTATGTAGTTGGTTGGGTTAATGTAGGTTTTATGTCAATGATGGTTATGTAAGTTGTTTAACTTTTTTAATGGAAGGAACTGATCTATGATCAGTTATGTTTATGTTATAATCAGATTATGTTTAAGTATTTTCATTTTTATTATTATTAATTTGTTTTAATATACATTAAAAAGGGTAAAGTATAACCCGTTTGACTTTTTCTCTCACACATCTCTCACACTTGGTAAAAATACCGAATAACGCCTAAATAACATATTTAGGGTTTTTAATCTAAGGCCAAATTGATCAAGATTAATAGTAATCAATATATTTTTTTTGAGGGTTATGATAAAGGATCTGATTATCTGTCGATTGATTCCAATATTTCAGGTATTCGATTTCATTATGATCAAATTAAAGCGTGCATGTTTAAATGTTTAAATTTATTGAGTGTTACTTGGTTTATGATGTTTATTGATTTAAGAATGATATGGGTTTATTTTTGTTTCGATTAAATTTAACAAATAAGCATATGTTTTACTTATCGGTAGAAATTTCTAAGAGTTTGAAGTTTTTTATGGATAGTGTTTAGGATGATGATGGTGTCTTGAAACAAAGAACATTAATTTCTTTATCACTTTGGATTGTTGTTTTTAACGAATCTTATAATGTTCAAAACCATTTACAATTAATATTTTGAAAGTCCAATTATGTGTTAAGAATGAGTATGATTTTCTCAGGCGAAATTTTGGTTGTTTTAAGGTTTATAGTTAAGTTTTGGTTATTAGAAAATTTGTTGACTTGATTTTAGGCTCCTTATGTGACAATTTTAATTGTAATATACAGGAAGAAACTTAAACTTAAAACCGGTAAGCATCTGAGGAAATGAGGATGATGGTGGGGTGTTTTAGCTTGGTTAGTGGTGTCGCGTGGTGAATGATGGTGGCTGTGTGGTGGCGCGTTATGGTGGATGGGAATAATAATACGGCGAAAGTGGTGGAGATTATGGTGGTGATGAGGAGGGTTGTGGTGATCACGATGGTGGTTGGTGTAATCGTTGTGCAGGTTAAATGGGTTATTGGTGATTAAGGTTTTTTGTGTTGAGACCCTCTTCAGATCGGAGGCTATTCATTTTGGCACATTCTTTAATCAATATCTCTTAACTAAGAGTGTTGTGCCTCGTTTCCGCATTTATGTTTACAGCAATGTAAGTTTACGTTCTTTCCTTTAAGATTAACTTTTCTTTGGTCGAGAGGTTGCAAACGGTGTGACTAACTTCTTGATCTGCCTCCTTGAGAGGTGTGAATACCTGCTCTGGTCCCACCCAATTCTCTTAACCGAGTCTTGTTAATCTTGGGTGTGTGTTCTGTTTAATCCGTTAATTGTGGTTGTTTAGCTATTGTCTTAGTTTCTGGCAATGAGTAGGCTGAGGGATTGAAAAGTTGGTGTTAAATTATTGGTGGTTATTTGTGTTTGAAGGTGGTTGGTTTCTTTATAGCACGGTAAGTTTATGTTATTTCCTTTAAGATCAACTTTTCTTTGGTCGAGAGGGTGCAAACGGTGTGACTAACTTCTTGATCTGCCTCCTTAAGAGGTGTGAATACCTGCTCTGGTCACACCCAATTCTCTCGGCTGAGTCTTGTTAATCTTGGGTGTGCGTTCTGTTTGTCTTAGTTTGTGGCGATGAGTAGATTAAGGGATCGAGAAGTTGGTTTTGTATTATTGGTGGTTATTTGTGTTTGAAGGTGGTTGGCTTTCTGACTACAGTTTGGTGTCTTTAACTTCTTTGTCTAAGTGTATCATAGTAATTTTTTTTTTTTTAAGGTGTATAGTTAAGTCGTGCCTACTACAGTTTGTAGTTATTTTATTAAAGAGTAACCGTGGTGCAGTATGAATACATGTTAAGAGTTGGAACAATATCATGCACTGATGCACATTATGAGTGTTCGTGGCAAACAACCAAGTAATAATAAATAACTGTTGTTTGAACATCGCATATAGTTCCTACGTTAGGTTGCTGAATGTTTCTTTGAAAACAATGTTACGCGTGCAATTCTTAAGCTCTGGGTCCTTGTCTTCAACCATTAGTATCTTAAGGCCGTCAGGGCTGGTAACTCTAGATAGCGCCACATAAAGCTGACCATGGCTGAATACGGGAGTAGGCATATAGAGGCCAACGTAATTAAGTGATTGACCCTGACTTTTGTTAATTGTCATTGCATAACATGGTCTTACAGGGAATTGTCGCCGTTTTAGAATAAATGGCCACTTGGATTGCGTTGATGTCAGTATAATCCTGTGTATAACAACGTTATCCCCTATATTTGAACCTGTAAGCACCTTAGCGTGAATAACAAACTGGCCTAGATTTGTGATGAGCAACCTTGTTCCATTACACAACCCTTTGGTTGGATTGATGTTCCGCAATAGCATAATTGGCAATTCCTTTTTTAAGTGAAGAGCATGTGGGGGCATACCGGGGAAATTTAAGGAATTAAGAAATTCAATCGGATAGTGTTCGTGCTGTTCTAGGCTATCTGTAGATGCCTTGCAAATCTCATCCGTGCTGTTGTATGTAACAGATTCCCCTGATAACTGTTTAAACATGTACTCATTGATGTCATCAGCGTCATCATTCCGAGGAGTTAGTATTGCCCTTTCTTTGAGGTACACATTGTCGGTTTGCCTCGTTGTAAAATCAGGGTATGTCTCTGTGACAATCTGTTTTATTGGACAATCCCACGATTTAATTAGGAACATTTCAGGAATGTCAATCCAACTTGGGTCGCCCTCTCCTTCTTTGCATTTTGCCGGCACGTTTCCATCCCCCACAGCCAAAACCCATCTATTGAAATCTTGTTTTCGAGTATCAAGCTCCCCATTCTCAGTATACTCGTTGACACGCATGCTACGTGTAAGTCTAAATACTTTGCAATGCTTCCATAGTTCAGATTGGTTTATGCACGATTGAACAATGTCTGCCCTGCTTCCTTTTGGTATAACTGGCAAAACTTGTCGAAAGTCACCTCCAAGCAAGACTGTCACTCCTCCAAATATTCGATTCCTACTGTCAGGATCATGATATCCTAAAATATCCTTGAGCGTCTTATCCAATGCTTCAAAAGCATATTTTTTAGTCATCGGAGCTTCATCCCATATAATAAGTTTAACTTCCTGTATGAGTTCAGCCATATGTGTATTTTGTTTTATGCCGCATGTACTGTTCTCTAATAATTCAAGCGGTATAACAAAACGGCTATGCGCGGTTCTCCCACCTGGTAGTAACAATGAAGCTATTCCTACCCAAATTGAAAGTGTTAATCAGTAACAAATTTTTATCCATTTTAAAATAGTTGACTGTTTAAAACATAGTATAAATTTATACCTGAAGATGCAACAGCGAGCACTATCATGCGTTCCGATCTTAATCTTGAGATGATACTCTTGTATAAAAACGTCTTTCCAGTTCCGCCTGGACCGTATACGAAGTAAAAATTCCCTTTTTTACCATGGACAGATTCAATCACCTCTTCATAGATTAAACGTTGTTCGGGATTTAACAATGAATGAAGTTGCTGATGTTCAATCTTACTCTGTTTCATGTCATAATTCAACACATCACGTATGAGACGATTGTCCATGTTGGTTAGTAACCTTGGGTCAGGCACTGGTAGGTCTTGGAATTCAGATAAAGATCTACCATTTCTATTTAATAACTCTTGGATCTCTATCAAACAGTAGTTCTTTAGTTGCTCATCCGTCAACTCCAAGTCAGGATAATTGAACATTTTCCTTTTCTTGTGTAGAAGATCTTCTGATAGAAACTTCCAATTTTCTTCCCAAAATTTTAAAGGTCTGCTAACATCGCAAAATATTAAAATTGTTACAAATATGTCACGTAACTGTGGTCCAAACATCCATACACTTGCTTCTGATATAGCATATGTCCATTCCGTGTCATCATTTAAGAGGCCATACACAAAACATGCCTCCTTGAAAGTCGAACATAGTTTGTCGTGAACAGTCATGAGTTTTTCCCAAGAATCGGGACCTCTTGCAATGTTCAACAACATTCTAAGATAATATCGGTCTCCAGACGCCGGGTGCGAGTAAACAATCCGCCCGATGCATTTTTGCAATTTGCGTTTTTTCCACAGTTTGTCTTTCTCATGCCACACGTAATGTGTAGGTATCTCAGCATACGTATACTGATTCGCATCTGTATCATGCTTGTTTAATTCAAAACAATCAGTGAACATGGTCATGTCGATACCTTCTCTTTGAATTAGGGCGGGCAAGCTTTCCGAGTCACGTAGTGTGATTGCGTGCTGATTCGGCAAGTGGTAATTCAGCTTCATAACAGACGGATATGAGAAATGTATGTCGTATGAAAACAAACGCCACACCGCCTCACATGGAGCTAAAAAACGACAATTCAAATAGTTCTTTATTTCGTCAACCTCCAAAACTTGTACATTTGCTGTATCACCATCATTTTTTACATTCTCTTGTATAACAATTGTGGCTCTATCGGGACCTTTATTTAAGTACTTGAATAAGTACTTAACTGCTTTGGATCTGTTGCACCATTCCACGTTAATGTGGGCCTGGTATTTCATGAGGAGATAACGGTTGTGAGGCACCACATATCTGTTATCGTATTTGAATTTCCCTTTTATATGGTGAGCGTTATTATTCCTCCGGCGATAAATAGCATAACCATCATTATCAACAATTGTTTCAACCACAAAAGGTTTAGGAAAATGTTTTGAGCACTTACCCTCAGTTGTACATGGGGATTTTTTTTCATCTTTACCGCAAGGTCCATGTAACATAAACTCAGTTACTACTTTATACCCATCCGGATCATTGATTCGACATGGTATCTCAGCTGTAATTATATCATTTATCTGGGATGGGGTTTTGCATTTCAATTCTTCTTCTAGCCACAGTAGGATATGAGCATGTGGCAGCCCACGTTTTTGAAATTCTATGACATACACAACTGAAATATAATCGTAAACAAACATAAGATAATACACAATGTATATATAAAAGAGTAAACAGATTAAAAGTATGGGTTAATTTTTGTTTACCTCCTCGTGACTTGCCAAAAATATGAATTTTTGTAAGGTCTTTTAACAGTTCAGTAAGTTTAATCTTGAACACACGTGTTGCCACTTCTGGACGGTCATGTACTTTTTGGCCCGGGACGTGCTTTAGCATTTCTGCAATCTCGGGCCATTTTGGATTAGAAGTGAACGTGATGAACAGGTCTGGATTCCCATACGTCCGGCATATAGCCATTGCATCCTGGTAGTTTTGCATCATATACCTTGGACCGCCTATAAAACTTTTTGGCAGAACGATTCGTTTTCCCAGTCCTGCTGCACTTGTATCCCCCCTTGTTACAGCGTCACAAACATTATGATATAGATCAACGCGTAACGTATCTTGATTTTTTCTGGTCCATTTTAGCCTCTGTTCTTCAACAGCCGCATATGAATCCACCAAGTATTGTTGGAATAATCGCCCACCTCTAAGCAGTGTAGTACCTTGGTTATTTCGCTGTTGTATGATATATGAATAGTATTCTTTCATTGTGACAAAAGCCCTTTTGGTCTTGCGTACAGACATGTTGTTTTAATATGGTATCTTTTCATGAAATCCTTCTTCCCCATATGGGAATAACAATGGATATTGAAGTGACATGTATTCTGAATGCAACTCAGAAATACGTTTCAAACCTTCATCCCTGTTAGTTACAATAATATCTCTTGTAGGAATACCATCACCAAAGTCATTAGTAATTAGAGCTGCTATTTCGGCCACGGTTGGTGCGTTGTATTGCCGAGATGTAGTATGTCCACTTATCAGCCGTAGTTGAAAGGTGGCTGCATTGTGGTTCTCGCACCAATCCCGAGCCATTCGAAATGCCTTAGCAATTGAATTTGATTGATCAAACATTTTAATTAAGCTCGCTACTATACTTGGATCTAACACATATCCCCCATCTTTGTCTATAAAAGCTCTCATTCGGTTATTCACTTCATTTCCAGTGTCAAAAAAGTATAGCTGTGCATATTTAGGTTGAATTCCCTGTGTTGGAAGAAGAGAACCTATTCGATGATAGCTCTGGCCATTTACTCTAAAGGTATATGGACCCCTGCCCGTGTTAATTGAATGGTCTATTCTTGCTCCAAAAGATGTGTAACAAAACATGCCATTATATACCCTGATCTGGTCTTTGAATCTTAAACTTGTAGGATTATTATAGTCCATAAACTCTTTAAGAGGTGAAGGCGTTTCATTAAATCTTGGAAAAAGAAGTTTTCCCTCTTGACAGCAAATGGAAAAAGTTGGGTTGGAGGCGCTCTTTGATTTATCGCTTCTCTCCTGATACCACATAATCGCTTTGCAATTTTGACACTCAAATGATGGATGCCCAATATCATGGTAAACAACGGAAACACCTTGCCAAAAAAGGTAAATTTTATTGGGAATAACAACATTTTTATCCATCAAATAACATAAGGCATGAATTATTAAATATGAAATTACCTGCAGATGCATGTGCGGCTCCGTGTGCTTTTTTTTAGCTGCACGCTGTGAGAGCGTCCCTGTATGAATAACATTAAGGTATTATTCATTATTACGGAAACAATTGTGTGCCAAATGTAATTTGGTTAGTTAAACACCTGCTGATCTTCTTTTTTTATACATAAAGGGTTGATTTGAAGCATAAGCCATTTGATTCGCTGTCATATCTGGTAAATCACCCCCTGAGCGTGATGTTTGTCCTAACAAATTACGGTGAACACGCGAATCAGGTATCAATTGTTGCAACAATGTTGCACTATAATAATGCAAGTGAATGTTTGGCGCTGGTGTATACCTGTAAATGATTTGACAGTTTCATTTAGCCGCAAACCACAATAGCTTTGTGTTATTCCACTTTCACTGACAATTGTTTTCGAATCAATAACGAAAGATTTGTGCAACATGTCTGACAGGGATGGAACATGAGCATGATCATTTTCTGACCCTGTAACGGAAAAACAAATATGGATTTAATCATATACATAATTGGGAGGTATAGTATTTTGTTAAATTGAAATGTACTTGTATTCATTTAGTATTTGGATGATATGTATCAATTATGCAACACATAACCTTGCAGGTTTGGAAAGATATAGAAGCAAGATGTATATTAAAGCATCTCTTGGGATTCTAGTGGTGAACTGATGCAATAAGTGTAATGAACAATGAACAGGCTTCTATGGTAAGTATCTACAGGTTTTTATGATTCTTATTATTGCTTTAATAATGAGACTGATTTTTTTCCAATATAAAATAATAACTTGTTATGTATAACACACAAATTCAGGATGGTTCATCTATATAACATATGTAGAAAGTAAGAAACTCTTAATTGTTATAAAATAATGCAGGAATAAACATGTTTAAAAAAATGCCTTATAAGATAAGTTTATATCACACTTGTCATGTATAAAATAATAATGTATGTGTAAAGTAAACATATGTAGTGGATGGTATAAATACATATAAATAGAAGGAGGGTTTCAAACTCATATAATTCATACCAAACATAATGTTACAGTCATTATTTAATTCATTAGGTATATAATAAAGTCGATTTTAGGCAATCTTGGTGATTGCATTAAGCAGCATAACCATCTTCAATATCTGTATCATTTGAGATTTAAAACAACATCGTCCTAACATTTGGGTAATTTCCGGAGGTTTTGAAAAACGTTTTATTAAGTATTCACAATGAATCAATCACATGTATTCATGAATTTAGATGACCCGTTGTGTACTTTAAGTTGATCAATTATTTAAAGGGTTATATGAGTGAATGAAAATAGGGGATACTATAGGAGAGTTAGAGAATTATACAGAAATAGGATTCATTAATTGGATGTTTGGTTACATGTTCATCACATGAAAGGGTTATAGGAGTGATTAAAAAAGGGGATACAACAGGAAAAGTAGTAAACGACATAGATATTATTTTCATTAATATAAATATATGGTTCATTCACATATTTATTTTGTTCATGAAACATTACACCTGGTAACCATGTCTGATGGAGAAACTGAAAAAAGATTAATAATTTTAAGATACCTAAACAAATATCTTGTACATTAAACATTACACTTGGTAACAATGTCTGATGGAAAAATCAAAAGAACCACAATTGCTTTCATGGTCATCTGGCATTACTAACACACATAGCTATTTGATCTCATGTAGAAATTGTCCAAATCCACATTATGTTCATCTTGGAGGTACCTGAAATGGAGTTTAGCACAAAAACAAACAATATTTTGTTTGATGGCAAACCAAAACATGTTGTCAGAAAAAAAACAAAACCAAATGTAATGGAACGGCTAAGTATTGTGTCTTCCAAACAACAATTAAAACAAAAGTAAAACAAAATCCCAAGAGTAGTTTTTATCAAATGTATTATTGTTGCCAAAAGCATTCGTTTTATAAAGGCTTGATGGGGCGCTCATTGGATGGGGTCATTCAGATTCTTCAACCACAAACCTGTTTACAAAATATATAGGGAGAAACGTGTTATTATGCAGGCAAACGTAAAAGGGTTAGCGGAAAAAAGTGTAAGTAAATATGTGCTAACCGTCTCTGTTTCTTCTTGACGGGCAAGGTGTTGTTATCACCATCCTGCTCAATGTCGACAGTTATCAGTTCAACAACCGCGTCCAAATTATCAATATCAACATTGCATACAACGGAACATGATTATTATGTTAGATGTACTGTAGTAGTAAGATAGATAGGGTAAAGATATTTTGTTGTCACCCAAATGTTTTAAGATCGCTGACCTATCATCTTTATTATCATTTGCATGGTTGGTCTTTATCAGCCGTTTGAACGGTGGGCTGGATGTTGAAGATGTATTATTACTTGCAATATCAGACGCATCACATTGTACATCATTAACCGGCAGCAGTTCATGTTCTGTAGTTGAATCATCAACAACCACCCTGCAAACAATGGAATTCTATCAGTAAGTGACTTTATACAAATACATGTTGTATTGTTTTATTTTTTTTGGTTTCGACTACCTTTTCCGTTTCCTATCCTCTACAGGCTTGGACAGTGTAGTGAGGGTTGGCGACCGAGCGGGTGACTTGGATGATGAGCATGTAACAGTGGTTTCATTATCAACGGTGATTGCGCTTGTGGGTTCAGCTGATGTATTATGCGGGTCAACTTCCCAACACGTAAAACTCTCGAATGTTCCATATTCATAATACGTGTGAGATTTGATTTCAAACATGTGTGTTGTCCCAATGAGGTCAGATATAGGTGATGGCAAGTTTGCATGATCGTCTGAACCCTGTAGAGTAAGCCGTGAGTAATGGGAACGATGTAATAGTGTGTAATTAAGCGGGGATTTATAACTGTACCTCATCCTCATCCGACACTAACGCCGAAGCTGGGAACCCGATCAATCCAACGGACGCATCATCAAAAAGGACCACCACAGTCTGCTCGGTAGCATCAGAGATACCAAGTTCAAGACGATACCTGAAGGAAACATTCAGCGCATGGTAAATGTCAAGGTGAGCAATTTTATATAATACATTCAAACAATCAAAATATAAAATGCAAATACGGCATTACCTTATTACCGGGTATTCAACTGGTCTGCTGCATGACTCGTACCAAAATCTCCCATTCTTTCTAGTAGCCCCTTTCCTGCAGTTGTCTCCCCCGCACGATGGGAAATTCCATCCCTTTCTAGTACGCACATTATCAATCTTGGCCTTAATTATGAAAGCGGCAGACTGTGTATAAATTAGATTCGTAAATGTTGTGAACTATAAAGATAATATAGAGATGGCGAATGCATAATAATACATACATCATTCCTTTTATTTCGGGCCCACATAAGAAGATTCTCGATAGATCCTTCTCTTGGTTCAGAGCTGTCTACCCGCAAAGATCCTTTTGAAGCATCAGTGATGCTAACAAACAATTGTATGATTTGTTAAATTTTGCTGGTTTTAGGATATATTCAATAATAAGAATTAGCTTCTCACCAAATCTCTGTATTCAATTCTTTAATCGCAGGAATGTCGACGGAATCTAGGAGTTGGGTGGATGAACTGCTGGATAGATAGAGCTTATCTAGAAGGTAATATCAAAGGTTAAATGTGTAAATGAAAAGTGTTGAACATGCAAAAGGTAAATAGTCCATAAGCCACTTACTGTTATATTGCTTTGCAGAGGTTGAAGTCACCACAACAGGACACATGCCAACGTGCGTCGCCTTCTTCTCAATCAACACATCAGCAAGCCCTCCCCACAGGGTCACCCGTATGGACTGGCCCCTGATTACAAAGGGAATCGAAACAAAAGAACAGTAAGTTTCCTAATACATATTGGCAAAAAAAATTTCATTTTCACAACATCCTTTGCAACAAATATAAATTTCAACCTATGATTCGCCAAGTAGAAATCAAGGTTTTTGGCTCCTTTTTTGGTTTAGTTCATCCTACCCACATTTGTCACATAACCTACAGCATCTGAAAGGTAAAAGCTTTTATAGCAACAATATTTAAAAACAATTAATTTTAAGATACCTAAACAAACAGCACATTACCAATGAGATATTTGTTTTCTGTGGGCTTTATATGATCAAAATCAACCAATTGTAACGGATACCTAACAAATCCCTTAGATATAACCAAAGATTTCCTTATGCTTGTTGATCCATTAAACTCAAGCATGAACGTATCGTCCTTCCTGATACGAAAATCTTCTTTGTTTTGCATGACTACAAAATTTTTGACCGAATATATAGAACCCTCTTTTAACTTCAAGAAATTGTGAGCTACTGTTGCCTTGGCGGTACAGTGGATAACATTTCCCTGCATAAAAAGTATGTAAGAAAAAATTGACAAACAACAGACATTTGATAACTTTTGTATTACATGTTGGCATTATTCAGGTTTTTCACACATGGTGATGGATGTCAACATACTTTAGCATCGGACACCAAGAAATCAGTGCTCAAGTATCGGCCTGAAGGAGCATATATATCCCACATCCTACAAAGCATCACTACGATCGTGCCGGTCTCATCCAATTTCAATTCGTCCAGTAACAATAGTGCATTTGGTCCTCCGTTTTCTACGGCCATAATTATAGAGATAACGGTCCTTTTTTTACTTGTATGCCTACCCACAATGACTGTGCAGATAATGGGTTGTAAGGCTTATTTATGCAGGTTCCATTTAGTAATGTTTTAATTGTAGATTGATCCATATTCTTTGAGGTTGCAAATTGGCAGCCCTTTTGTGCTTCCAACATTGAATACGTGTTTAGTGTGAACGTCCGAGCATTCAATCCAGGGTTATATTTCATTCAAGTCGAGGCTCTTCATAAACCAAACTGGAAATTTCTTTCAACTCGAGCCTCTTCATAAACCAAACTGAATTTGCATTGAATATGAGGGCATACTAAACCGAAATCATTTGTAGTTATTTTGGTATGCATAAAGATGTATGTACGGTACTTTTGGTTGTGCACAACCCCCCCTTGCACATTAAATTAAGGGGGATAAGCTTTAAGTAGTATAGATGTTATGTTTTGATGAATGAGATCATCTTATGTCTTGTTTTGGTGAAAATCGCCCCATAAACCCTTTCTATAAGATGGACATGTTTTGGTATTCTGAAAGAAATTTTCTAGATACTACTATATTTTATGATGAAGTTCGCCCCCTAAACCCTATCTATTTTTAACACAACACATTGGAAAAAAATTTGAAAAAACAAAATCGATAATAATCGATAACCAATGATAAACGCTTTACTCAATCTGTTTTAACACAATAATATGGAATAAATAAAAGTTCAACATTTTTTAATAAAATGATACGTATAGACTTGATTTTTGTGGGCTCCACATAGGGATGTAAACAAGCCGGATGATCACAAACGGAGCTTTGTTCATGTTTGTTCATTTAATTTTAACCGGATAAATAAACGGACATAAACGTTTAAACGGAAAATTTTCTTGTACCTGTTCGTTTATTAAGAAAATTTTTTGTTCATTTTCGTTTATTTTCATTCATTAAGACACTAAACGAACATAAATGAACGTAGAAAAATAAATATAATCTTTATTAAATTATCCATAATTTTTTTATAAGTATTGTTTTGTTTAAACAAACCAGTTTTAAATGTATAAAATTAAAATATAGGATATACGAACATAAACAAATAAATGAACAAAAATGAACGTTAATAAACGCATAATCGGATGTTCACGAACATAAATGAACGGATGCGACTTTTGTTCATGTTCGTTCATTTAACTAAACAAATGTGAAATATTGTTCATGTTTGTTCATTTAATAAATAAACAAAATAAACAAACTTTTTACCGAACGATTCATGAAATGTTCATTGAACGTTCAGTTCGTTTACAACCGTAGCTCCACATAGGTGATATATATTGAAGTCTCTCATCAGTATCGACTGTTACAATAGAGTTTTTGGTCTACTGTAGGGTTAGTTAGGTGATGATGAACTTATCAGGCAAATATTTATCCCCTGGTATCACATATATCGTTTTAACAATGTCGATATGATGGCTTTTTTACCGATAATTATTTCATTGAGAAATGAAGTGTGTTTGGTTATCGTGTGTATCGCCGAGCACATTCGATTTGACATTGTGATTACCCAGAGAATAATTTACTTCTAGATTTTAATTCAAACCATCATTATCTTGTAGAAGCTTTATACACTCCCTCATCGTCAAATCGATTTTCTTTAAGCATGGTACCCTTTCATGCCATATCTTATTTTTTTCGTACACAAAACAAGACACTCCCCATGGATTTGGAAAATTTTGGTTTTTGGTAATGAAATGCCTTCATCACTCTACGTCATTACCAAAACATTTTTTAGAACCTCATCGTTAAAAGGGAAGTGTACGAAGTACGCTGACCGTTATTTACCGTGACTATTTTTCTAATTTGATGTTCAAGTTTAATAACTTTTATGGCTATCACGAAGCCTTCATCACTTTGTGGCATTTCCAAAAACATTTGTTGACCCATCTTCTTATAGGAAGGATGTTTTTGGTTCACGTTGATTGTTTGCTCCCCGTAACTATGTTTTATATTGAGCGTGAGGCTCACTCCACGTCGTTATCAACATTTGTTGTCCTTTTATATTCACATTTTGATTTTTTTTAGCTAACTTTCTTTTTCAATGTGCGATTTTAAGAACATAACTAACGATATATATATTTTATTAAACTATCATAGTTTTGGTTAAGTAAATCTTTTTTATCTTTCAATTGTAAGCACAAAATTAGCAATATATTTTATTTAAATTATCATTGTTTGGTTCCTTTCATTTTTTTAATAACGTGTTTTTTATATGTAAACACAAATGTATTAGTGAAAGATCATGAAAGTATGGTCAACAATTTATAGTTCTTACGATGACTGACTGTTGATATGAGCGATAAAATAAGATAACTTATGGAAAGAGAGAGAGAAATGATGAAGTAAGATCAATTATAAAAAAAACCAAGAGTCTATAAACTAACATTTAAAACGTAAAAGAAATTCTATTAAGATTACATATGATAACATGTAAAACACAACAAAATCTTATCTAAGACTAAGGAGTAAGGATCATAAATCCTATTTGTATGTTTCGTTATTTTCTCCTACCACTTTGAAATTTCCTTGTTTCGTAATCTGTTGCTTTGAGCAAGTCTCTTATAGTTACTTTATCTTTTTTGCTTCCTAGTTCCGACTGCTTGATTAAGACATCATACTTCTCAATCCAAAGATTTTATTTTCATCCACTTGGCGATGGAATTCTTGGTGGTGGTGGGGATGGAATTCTTGGTCATTTGTAGTTGTTGGAAGGATTGATGACGCTATGCTTAAACTTTGTGTTATGAATGATGACAAATTTTAAAAGTGAGAATGACGGTTTGTTATAGTGCATGGAGTTAAATGAAGACGACGTGACTTTATTAATAAAAAGAGTTGACGGGTTTTACCGCCACAAGGTCATGTGGATATCGGAACGACGAGAATTATTGCACACATTAAAAAAACACGTAGGTATACGAACGTAACGATAAGTAATTATGAAGAGAATACGATATTATTACTTTGCTATATAACTAAAAACATTAACAATCAAAATACATTCGTACAATAAATACAAATCAAATCAACATAAACTACATCAAATTTTGTGCCTATACATTGAATCCAACGAGGACTTAAACTCGAGTAATACACCTAGTTGATTGAAACTACACAAAATTTGTGGATAATCGTTGAATCCAAAGAGAATTTAAACTCAGTTAATACACGCAGTTGATAGAAACTACATCAAATTTGTTGCTAATCATTGAATCCAAATATGACTTGAAAATCATGGAACAACATCCTTTAATAAACACATTATGCATCTAACGTAGATGACAAAGAAGGTAGAGTAAAACATCCCAAACCACGTAGCGCATGAGCGTGGTGGTGGGATCTTTTTCAAACCTTTTTTTCATAAGCCCTATCGTTCCAAGGAATGTAGATAAGGAACAAAACCCTAATATTCCCAAACCACATCAACGAACGTGAGTGTGCTTATGGACCCCTGTCATAAACCGTAATTTTCTTCTTGGGATAAGATAAGGTGGGTACAACTATATTAAACAATGGTCATGTCTACTTCATCCCGTGAAAAGTTATTAGGGGTAAAAGCCCGAGGCCTCATGGCGTAAAGTGATGAAGACCTCGAGGTTTGGAGTTGGATACATGTCTAATCTGACATAAAATGATGAAGGCCTAGTTTGAGACCATAACAGATCCAAACACATAGTTTTTTTATGACGATCTAAAGGAATGCTTATGTAAATTTGTGTAGAGATTGGAATAATTGTTCTTATTTGGATAATGTATAAAGAGAATGTATGGAGAGAATGTTGTATGGAAGAATAAAAGCTAAACGCAATGAGAGTATAGGGAAATTTGCTAGCGCAAATACAAATGATGTGATGTCTGTAACTAGAAATAATTATACCATTGAAATATATCGCAATATCTATTGCCTTGTATCGTTCATTATCTTACTGTTATCGAATAATAATTATACCATCGTTCACATATGGTATAGCATCGCTACAACATTAGCGGTAACTTTTTGAGGAAGTTGTGCCAGGTTCACGTTCCCAATGCATGATATGGAGAGAGAAAGGGTAGTCTTGGTATTTTTTATTTTGGAGCATGAAAACTAAGGCTGGTGGTAATAGTGATCGCAAACATTTTGGTGATTTTGTTGTTATTAAGCATCTTGTGTAATTAAGATTACCTGAGACCAAAGTGATTTCAAGTTAAGTTATAATACAAGTTAGGAGGTACGAAGTGCATGTTTGTATAAACTAAGTAAGTATAATTTTGGATACGATGAATGGCAAAGTTTGTGACATAAAATTCATCACTAAGACGTTGCAACCATTCAAGAGATGTGATTGTTGTAAATAGTGACAGAAAAAACTGTCGCTAATGAAATGTCACTATTTTCTATATGAAAAGGGGTCTTCCACCAAAAGGTGCAGCCATTCGTGAAGGGTTTCGATTATTCATGAAAAGTCACTTTGTGTATTATATATGGATACCATTTAGGTCTTTTATTTTAAGATGAACAATCATAACAACACATACAATATTGTTCATATGTTTGCTCTTATTCTTATGCCTAGAATTTGAGTGTGTTCTTGTCTTATCCCATATACGAATTTCGTGTAATCTAAGGCTCCAAATACGGTCGAAATATTGTATTCGAAAAGTGGAATATAGATGATTCAAGAATTATCCAAGCAATCTTTTGATTATCATGACCCAAATACCAAAAAACATGACCGCCAACTCAATGCTATATGAGTTTCTCTCTTCTCAACCAACATCACTATCATGTAATAACATAACCAACGTCACCTCACAAATATACTACACCTATATATAAACACCTTTTATTAAATTTCAATACAAATAGCATTTTCTACAAACTTTAAACAGACATTTTTCGTCATGAATATAATTTGACTATTATTATGTAACAAAATATATTTATAATTGAAAAAGGTGCTATGAGCAAACATCTATCTCACAATATTTATACCACAAATTTATCTCACATGTATTAAGCAGCAGGGCCGTCCTTAGAATTTTGGAGGCCCTGTGCTGTAACGAAAATATAAAGAAAAATAGGCCTCATAAAAAAAAACTAGATATATGTAGATAATTTCATTAACTGTAGTTACACAACAATGTATATCTAGATAAAGATCCTTGTTTAAAAGAATTTATATACTGATGTCGTATCAATATTGTTATGGCTTCTTAGTTACAGAGTATCATTTTGAAAATAGGCCATGTATTGAATTTATATTTAAGGAAGGGACTCAGAAAATGGTGCCCCTTATAACTATTGGGCCCTAGGCAACAGCCCAGCTTGCCTTTGCTGTGAACCGAGCATGTTAAGTAGGACTTCAACCCACAATTATTTAATTAAAACATTTTTTACACAACATGAGATACAATTAGGACACAAACCCTTTTTTTTATAGTTCTATCTATTAAAGATATCTTAAATGAATTGTTCTAGACGGACAAGTAAAACTTAGGCTCGGTTTGTCAACCACGTTAGTTATTTTTTATTTATTGTCGTCTTTAATGCAGTTTTAATTGAAAATAAAAGAGAACACACACGTTTTTGCATGTGAGTCAAAATCTAACACGTCTTCTTTACGTGAGTCACAAATGTTGCATTATTTTCTTCTCCAATACATTCTTTTTCCAATAAAAGATTCTGATCCAAATGTTTACAATTCTAAAAATTATCATTTAATTATGTGAATTTCTGGAAACGTGCCAAAAGGTCGACCATTCTAATTAACAATACGATTATATCACTCCTGTTGGTGCCCCACTAGGCCAGGAGAGTTATCGAAGCTATTCCTTGTGGGGTGAACAATGGCCGATGCCAAAAGACACCCGAAGTCAGGGTATTATCGTCAATCTACACCTTTTTGTGGAACAATACGATTATATAAAACACATATGCAAAAAGTTTCAATTTTCTTTTAATATACAATGAACAAAGTTATGTTTAACAAATATTTATATATTTTGTTATATCACTAATGGTCAAAATAAGTACAAGACGAAATTTGTCTGTACCGACTGTACGTCTAAAGTTTTTTTTAACAAAACACAATCAAAGTTATCAAACTACTCATTTTCGGATTTGCCCTCATCCAAATGAGTTTCTTTTCTTAACTTAACATTTTATACAATGACGGTAACTGTTGGATATAATCTTGATGGGCCAAGTATGGATCGGTATTAATTTGGGTTGCTCCATTTAAGGGTGAGCGAAAAAACAAAAAAGACCGAATAAACTGAAAACCGAAACCGAACTGAACCGAAAACAATCGAACCGAAATAATAACCGAACCGAATTTGCTAAAACCGAACCGAACCGAACTACTAGTTCAGTTCTCGAGTTGGATATGGGTTTGGCAGTCTGAACCGAAAACCGAATTTATATAAATATACATTTTTATATATATATATATATTTATAATTTTTTATATATTAATATATATAGAGTAAGGATCCAGTGAGAAGTAAATTAAAATAAGAAGTGGTGAAAGTAACCAAAACCACGCATTTGAGATGCAATGACTTGCATTAGATGCATTTCTATTGATATAGATGCAACATCTTGAGTTTCGAAAGTTAATTTGATGTATAAATGGTGCAAATTGATTTTCATGATTTTGGCACGTGCAGAGGAACAAAAAACAAGAGAAATCATGAAATTCATCTAATATACGTATATGCATCTGATTAAAAGCTAGAAAACACACTATGGTGCATTATAATGCATCTAAGATTATAGGGATGCATCTAATTTAGGTCAGTGCATCTCGGATTAACGGTTATAGTTCTTCTTATTCCTTCTTATTTTAAGTAATCTTCTTATTTGATCCTAACTCAATATATATATATAGTTATACTATATGATAAAGATCAAATAAAAAGACAAATATCCGTAAAAAGATAAAAAGATTTTTTTTTCAAAAAAAGTTCTCGAAAAAATTTTAAAAAAATTCACAAGATCGGGTATGATGGTGCATGAAAAAGTTGTGAAAAACTTTTTTCTAAAAGTGGATATTTTTTCCGAAAAAAAATTATGAAAAAATACGTTTGCGCATTAAATCTTTTTTTTGTGCATCAAAAATTGGTTTTTGCACCAAACTTGTTTTAACTTTTTTCATCAAAATAACATTGCGCATCTAACTAAAACAAGTTGAAAATTTTTTGCATCAAAATTTTTTTGCGCATCAAACTTCGTTTTTTGTGCATTAAAAAAACGTATCAAAACTCAAAATTATAAAAAATGTTTTCACAAAAGTTTTATGCACCAACATACCCGATCTTGTGGAATTTTTTCGGAATTTTTGGAGAATTTAAAAAAAAAAAACAAATCTTTTTATTCTTTTTACGGATATTTGTCTTTTTATTTTAACCTTATATATATATATATATATATATATATATATATATATATATATATATATATATATATATATATATATATATATATATATATAATACTATAAAAATGTTATTTTAATATAAAAAAACACTTTTTATGCTTGAAATATATTTTTTTGTCAAATATCTATATAATTATTAATTTTTTTAAAAATAAATTGTGAAATTTGGGATATTCGGGTCAACCTAATAACCGAACCGAACTAGAATTCAACCAAACCGAACCGAAAACCAAATTCGAATTTTGTTCGGTTCGGTCTTCGGGTTGACCCAAAAAAAATTTAACCGAACTTACCGAACAACCCGATAACCGACCGATCAACACCCCTAGGCCTCCATTTACTATGTGAATAATAGGCATGAGTTTTACCTAGTCTTGTGTTGACCGAATATCATGGAATTAGTACGTGGGTCCGTTACCACTACCGGTTGTTTAGGAGTACTTTATTAGAGTGGTGGGTATGTACTAGCAAATGGAGGTTAAGGTTTAACATTTTAGAGTTAAGCCATGTTAACCACCCCATGTGTGGTGTTAAAGTGCAAGCCTTAACATAATCTTAACATAATGTTAAGGGGATAACGCACATTTAAGGCAATTTTAAGTGTGTTTTTTTTTTTTTTTTTTTTTTCATCATTTTTGGCCTCCTAAATGAGGGGTTGTTTTTGTAAATTGTTGGTGAGTTAAGGTTTAACTTGGGAATGTTATGATAAAGAGTGTTTTTTTGTTGAGTTAAAGTGAAATGTTAAAGCTGATGTGGCGCTGACGTGGCATGATGTCAAGGTTTAACCAAGGTTACCATAAGAAGTGCTCTTAGTGGTGCATGTTGCATGGTTAGTTTAAGTATAAATAGACTAGGTATCATTGTATTTTAGATTGTATCAGTTTCCTTCCTTGTTAATATACAAAGCATTGAAAACCAATCTTGCTGTTTTGATTGGTGTTTTGTGGGTGTGAGTTCGGTGGTGTGAAGGGACTGATTACCAACAGTAACCAATTCAAAAATGTTCAAAGATGGCTACCAATTGTTATTCACAGTTCATTAACTAAGAAATCCAGGCACGACAAAAATTTGTTCATTATTCTGCCAGCGGCAGCTTTGATTGCATCTGGGTCTAGAGTGAAGAGAAAATTGGGACACCCGGTAAGGTAACTCCTGTATCGGCTATAAACACATTGCCACTAACATGCTCAGACGAGTCATGGATTATATATCTGACAAGACTCGTCAAGGCCGGATCAGCCGTACCATATGTTCTCAAAGGAACGCTTCTTTGAGCAACATTGTTTAGCCACTCTTTTTCCATTAGACCTTCTGTGATCTCAGACCTAAACAACCCCGGGTTTATTGAGTTTACCCTGATGTTGTACATACCCAATTCCAAAGCCATGATCTGTTCAAATTATAAGTATTAGATTATATTCAAGGAAGGTAAAAACATATATATTTAAACGGCTTTATGGAGACTAAAAGATTAATTAAAGATTAACCTTGGTTAATGTATTGACACCAGTCTTTGAAGCAGAATATGCAAGACCGCCAGGTAGCTCTCCACGACTTATACCAGAAATAGATCCGATGTTGATGACTGATCCTCCTAGATTTGTATCACGCATGTGTATGCAAACATACTTTGACACTAACCATGTTCCGGTCAAGTTTGTTGTCATGGTATTATCCCACTCTTCTTTAGACAATTCCAATGAACTCAGCACATTGCCTTATATACCACAAACTTATTAACATCAAACACCAGATATAAGTTTTAGCCAGCTTTTCATAGTTGGTGGATCTAGCTATAATATTTGCAAAATGATGCACACAACTACACAAGAAAAACTTTTTAATTTTCTTTTCCGCTTTAATCATCATTAACATAAATGTACCTAGGCCCTTGTGGCCACGGAGGTTCACCAACGCCGACTCCGGGCTATCCAAAAGGGTAGTCGCCCTGAGATTACTCGGCTCGCAATGTCGAGTCGGAAACCCAGATAACCAAAAAAAATATGTGCATTTAGGGCCGGGTACTTGTAGTTATATTGTTATTGGTGAGAGGGTCAAATGTATACCTTTGTCAAAAAAAAATTATTTTTTTATTTTTTATTTTTTAAATTGCAGGTATGTTTTATTGTTGGTAGACAAATTATTTTGCTGCAATGATATACCACTCAGGCGCAATTTTGATGCATTACATATACTCCCATCAAGCTCCATTCAGGGCTGCTCTCTGACTATGTCAATATCATACCATGTACACAATAAAGCAGTTTATAACATAAATTCACATTGGTTCATATCCCCTTCTTAATTACTGTATAAGGCATCAAAATCGTGCACTAATAGTATGATCTATTCATAAACAACAGCTGCCAAAATATAAAGAAGAATAAGGAGTGTTAAAAACTATACGCGCGCATTATGCTTAATTGATTATGACTTTAGAGTAAGATTTTAGTTTTATCTTAGAAACACATGCATTATCAACTACTCCGTATATTGGTAGCATGCTAACATATTAGTTACATGTCTATTTTCCATCAATTTATGAATCCATTAATTATTTTTATTTGTTCTTCATTCAGGTTGTTGGAGATGAAATGTGTGTGATTATATAACAAATTAACTCTTAGACTTATCAAACTCAATATTTTTACTATTTACATCACTTTACTTATTATTGGTAACAATTTTTGTTAGCAAAACATCTTTTTGTTACACATTATTTCGTAGCTACAAAATAAATTTTCCGTACTCGCTGCAACGTGCGAATATTAAATATCTTGTCATAACAAAGTTATTAACAACTAATTACCCTACTCAAAACACATCTTTGTTATAACTAGCTCGAGAAATAAGCTAAAATGGCTGCAAATCACAGCAACGATGACCACAAATCACTGTTCCTCCGCCATGGCTGCAAATCACAGCAACGATGACCACAAATCAGTCACTGCTCCTCCACTAAACGACGACAACGAATCACAGCCAAACACTGCCACCGCGAATATTCCCCGCTGACCTTCACATTGCCGTTATTCATGACCATCGTGAGAGTTTATCATGACAACCATCAGTGGATCTGGACCCCCTTTTTCCGATCAGATTTACAGAAAGAGAACTATCGAGTCTTTTTATGACATAGAGTGATGGTTGTGATGGTTTCCGGTGGCAGTGTTGTTGTTTGACATAAAGAAAACACGGTAGCATTTGTTTCGTTTGATAATCGCAAGGACTCACAAAACCAAAACCAAAACTTTCTTCTTACTTTCTTTTCCTCTCTCTTCTATGAAAATCTCAATAACACAAACTTTTTTGCGATTTCTTTTCTTTTCTTTTACTTTCTTTCTTAAACCAAACTCAAAAACTTAGTGGTAGCGTAAAAGTTTGCTACAATTGATCTCAGCCAAAGCTTAAAGTCAAGCATTGTACAAATTTGAATGTTAGTTAGTTGGTCTATGATGGGTACGGGTATGACTATTCTTTGATGAATTGACTTTTACAGCAAGAAAAAATATATTTTGATTGCGTGCCTAAAAAACAATATCATAAAAATCTTACTTCAAATAATACAGTAGTAAAACATAAATTAATTGTTACCTCTAACACCTGCATTATTAATCAAGCAATCAATACGTCCAAAAGCCTCCCACGCTTTTTTAACCGATGCTTCAATAACAGGACCCTTAGCACTTACATCGAGCTCCACAGCCACAGCTCGAACATCGTTAGTTTGTCCAAGTCGGTTGATCTCATCGCATAAAGACTCGAGTCGGTCGACCCGACGGGCTGCTGCAACAATTCGGCAGCCCGCTTTAGCTAGGTCTATACAGAAGTCTCGTCCGAGCCCGGACGAGGCTCCTGTGACCATGACAACCTTATTGCTAAGGTCGTGCCATGGTTCCAGTTTGGTTTTATTAGCCATGGTATTGGGCTTTAAATTTCAAAATGGAAGTGAGGCAGTGAACTGTGTGACACTCAGAGGGTGTGGTTGGGTTTTTGTATGTTTGTAAAAAAGGCTTGTTAGGTACGCACACCAGTTTTCTAGTATTCAAACAGATCCAGATTTGTGAGTGCGTGTTTGCGTGGGTTTAGATCTGGGTTGACTGAAGGTAGCGTCTGTGATGGTTTATCCCGAGGTGATGGTTGTGATGGTTTCTCTCTAGGTGGCGGCTGTGGTGGTTTCTCCCGAGGTTTCGGCTGTCGTGGTTTGTCTAGAGGTGGCAGTGATGGTGATGTGTCTAGAGGTGACGACGGATGTGGTGGTATAACCACTGTTGGTATTAGTTTTTGAGATGGTTTGAGTAGTGGTGGGATGGTTTGACCGATGGTTTGAGTAGTGGGTGATGGAGGATATAATAAAGAGGTAAGAGAGTTTTTATGTGTTTTGGGACCCATCTAAAAAAAACCTACACACTTTTGAAGTAGAGAGATACACACTTTTGAAGTAGAGAGATAGAGTATTGTTTACATAAAAAGGAGTTATAGAGAAATGTGAAAAAAATTGAAGGTGTACAAACCATAGGACTCCTAAAAAAATGTGTATAGATGTTAGAGCACAAGGTATGGGGTGCCATTGGTGTGCCAAATGCATGTCATTCGTGAGTCAACCATACCGGAGCATCGTGTCATTCGTGAGCCAAACGTTTTGAGCCAATGCAATGGCTCAAGCCATTTGCATTGTTTTGTGTTTTTTTCTTTTGTTTTTTTGTGTATTGTGAGTGAGTGGGTATTTTTAGTGGGGTATATTGTGGGATCCAATAACATGTTAGTGATGTGTTATGAGAGAGGGGTGTTTGAGTGATTGGTGTGTTATTGAGAGGTGTATGATGTGGCGCTGATGTGGGATACCAATAACGTGTTATTGGTATTTCCCTTACCTTGTACTCTTATAGAGAAGACAAGTTGTAGAGATGGGCAAGGATCTGATTCTAGAAGGGTCTCCACTGATTTCACATGGGTCCACTGACTTAATAGTATCACGTGGGCATGATTGATGGTATTGTTTTAATGCTGGTCCTGCTTTTCATATACAATTGTTGGTATATATTGGTGATTTGATGGGATACGTGGGCATTAAATATTAAGATTGATTGGTGGTATTTATTTAGGGTCATACTATTCCTACGGGGTCTACCCGTAGGAATTTACACGGGGTCTAGGGGATAGGTACTGTAGCAACAGTACTTTTGCAGTTTTTGCAGTTTTTGTCTTTTTTTTTTTTTTTTTTTTTTTTTTTTTTTTTCATAGTTCTGGTTTGGGTGGTATATTTTGTCCCAAAAATGTATTTTTTGTCATAAGTTATTTTTGTCCAAGTGCATAAGCACACAAAGCAGATTTGTCCAAGTGCAGTAGCACACAAGCAGATTGAATAAAGGCTCCGATTAGAGTTTCATCATCGCCAAGTTTTTTTTTGTCCAAGTGCATAAGCACACAAGCAGATTGGACACAGGCTCAGATTACATCATTGCATAGTTTTTTTTTTTTGTCCAAGTGCATAAGCACACAAGCAGATTGCACACAGGCTCGGATATGAAGCAGTTTTGTCCAAGTGCATTAGCACACAAAATTGTGCAAGTGCAGCAGATTTAGAAAAGTGTGAGGCTCGGATATGAAGGTTGCAAAGTGATAAAAAAAAATCATTTTGCCGTCCGTTCGGTTATAAAACCAATCGTCATCGCCTTTTTTTGAAAAAATTTTTTGTCCAACTGCAGCAGACTGCACACAAGTGCACAGATCAGATTGCACAATACCAGATGGGTACCAGATTGCAACCAAGTTAACAAGCAAGTACCAAAAGCAAAAGCAAGATTCCCAAAATCACAAGTGAAACCTCCCATCTGTAGGATTGGTAGGTAGTCACAAGAAAGTCACAAGTGAATAGTCACTAGTGAAGAATCTCAATATATTCAGCCTCAAACATCACCAAGTTACAACATCACAAACTCACCATCATACAAACATCATCAAGTTATTTATACAGTGGCTATAATTTTAGTGAAACACAAGCTGCAAGTGAAAGTGCAACTAACAAACCACAAAGAAACCTCAAATATCTCAGGCTGCACTCACCATCATACAAACATCATCAAGTTATTTATACGGTGGCTATAATTTTAGTGAAACACAAGCTGCAAGTGAAAGCCGCAACTAACAAACCACAAAGAAACCTCAAATATCTCAGGCTGCCGATATGTCTCAATCACCAGAGGTAACAATTTTACACATTAATAATAGAGATAACATTAGGCTCAGATTAAGTATCACATATTATCATATATGGCTGCAACATCAAAGGTTGCAAAATGAAAATAAAAAAAATTTTGCCGTCCATTCGGAAATGCCAAGCCAAAATCATATTTATCATATATGGCTGCAACATCAAAGGTTGCAAAATAATTTTTTTTTTGCAAAATCATCATTGCCTTATCTCAGTTTTTTTTTTTTTTTAAAAAAACAATTTTCAAATCAGCTTACAGTAACAAACTGCTTATCAAGCATATAAGCAGTTTGTTATATAAAATTGTAGCCACAGTATGAATAAAAACATAGCCACAGTATGAATAACCCCACTTGTAACGTAGTATTCCAACGGGGTCTAATCTGAGCCTGTGTGCAATCTGCTTGTGTGCAATAAGCAGTTTGCCAAGAAACCACACAGAGCCTGTGGACTGGGGTAGGCCAGAGCAGGTATTCATACCACTCAATGGTGGCAGATCAAGGTGTTAACCTACCCTTTTGCACCCACAAAACTCAGGCAGTTTCAATAAGCACATAAGCACATGAGTACTATTTGTGTCATACCTATGTCATAGCCACATAAGCACATAAGTAGTTTCCCAAAGAAACCACACAGAGCCTGTGGACTGGGGTAGGCCAGAGCAGGTATTCATACCACTCAATGGTGGCAGATCAAGGTGTTAACCTACCCGTTTGCACCCACACAACTCATGCAGTTTCACATAACAACACATAATCAGCCTCTCACATAAGCAGTTTGTAACTGCTTTTACCCTAAACAAAAAAAAATTAGGCGTTATTTATATTTTTTACAAATCCATGAAATTAAACCCACAATCTACCCATAAATGATAGGAACATCACAAAATCACCATCAAAGTACCCAGATTTACCAAACCCTAAAAAAAAAATAGGCGTTTTTTATTTTTTTTACAAATCCATGATATTAAACCCATAAATGATAGGAACATCACAAAATCACCATCAAAGTACCCAGATTTACCAAACCCTAAAAAAAAAATAGGCGTTTCTTATTTTTTTTACAAATCCATGAAATTAAACCCACAATCTACCCATAAATGATAGGAACATCACAAAATCACCATCAAAGTACCCAGATTTACCAAACCCTAAAAAAAAAAGGCGTTTCTTATTTTTTTTTTACAAATCCATGAAATTAAACCCACAATCTACCCATAAATGATAGGAACATCACAAAATCACCATCAAAGTACCCAGATTTACCAAACCCTAAAAAAACAAAATAGGCGTTTCTTATTTTTTTTTACAAATCCATGAAATTAAACCCACAATCTACCCATAAATGATAGGAACATCACAAAATCACCATCAAAGTACCCAGATTTACCAAACCCTAAAAAAAAAAATAGGCGTTTCTTATTTTTTTTACAAATCCATGAAATTAAACCCATAAATGATAGGAACATCACAAAATCACCATCAAAGTACCCAGATTTACCAAACCCTAAAAAAAAATAGGCGTTTCTTATTTTTTTTTACAAATCCATGAAATTAAACCCACAATCTACCCATAAATGATAGGAACATCACAAAATCACCATCAAAGTACCCAGATTTACCAAACCCTAAAAAAAAAAAGACGTTTCTTATTTTTTTTACAAATCCATGAAATTAAACCCACAATCTACCCATAAATGATAGGAACATCACAAAATCACCATCAAAGTACCCAGATTTACCAAACCCTAAAAAAAAAATAGGCGTTTCTTATTTTTTTTTACAAATCCATGAAATTAAACCCACAATCTACCCATAAATGATAGGAACATCACAAAATCACCATCAAAGTACCCAGATTTACCAAACCCTAAAAAAAAATAGGCGTTTCTTATTTTTTTTACAAATCCATGAAATTAAACCCACAATCTACCCATAAATGATAGGAACATCACAAAATCACCATCAAAGTACCCAGATTTACCAAACCCTAAAAAAAAAAATAGGCGTTTCTTATTTTTTTTACAAATCCATGAAATTAAACCCACAATCTACCCATAAATGATAGGAACATCAAAAACTCACCATCAAAGTACCCAGATTTACCCAAACATCACAAACTCAACATCACAAACTCACCATCAAAGAACCACAGTAGCAATATCACCACAACATAACCAAAAACACCACGATCTTATATGTTTTTAGATCTAAATCTAAAAACTTTTAGAGAGATAGAGATAGTGAGAGAGAGAAACAGATTTGAATGAATGAGATAGTGAGAGAGAGAGGACAAGATATCAACTCAGAGAGAAAACGCGTACCACACTCAAAGAACACGTACCACACTCAACAACCACACACTTATAAGTTTTAAAAGTTTTAAATGTATTAGTATAAAAGTTTTAAAAGTTTTAAAAGTATTAGTATTATTAAAAACTTTGTATTAGTTTTAAAAGTTTTAAAAGTATTAGTATTATTAAAAGTTTTAATAAAAGTATTAGTTTTAAAAGTTTTAAAAGTTTGTATTAAATTTAAAACTTTGTATTAGTTTTAAAAGTTTGTATTAGATTTAAAAGTATTAATAAAATTGTGTATTAGTTTTAAAAGTATTAATAAAACTTTGTTAAAAAAATTATTTATAAAAAAATTATTTATAAAATTGTGTATTAGTTTTAAATGTTGTGTTTTTTATTTTTCAGGCTTTCCGTTTTCACGAGGAAGTATCAGAGGATTGCCCATTTATCAGACAAGTGGTAAATATAGACTCGGGGCTTTCCGTTATAAAAGTATTAAAAAAAGTATTAGTTAAAAAAAATGTGTTATAAAATTTGTTATGTATTTTCAGGCTTTCCGTTCTCACGAAGAAATAACTGAGTGGGTGCAAAATATAGCCTCGGGGCTCGGTTTTGTCATTGTTAAAAAGAGAACCAAATCAGAAAATGGTCAGATGATGGAAATTAATTATATGTGTACAAAGAGCGGGATTTATGAATATCACGGTAGTGGGAAACGGAAAACCAAAACAAAAAAAAGCAATTGTCCATTCAGATTAGTTGCGAAATATAGACCAACACAATATAATTGGATTTTGAGGGTGAAGTGTGATAGCCATAATCATGAGTTGCTAGAGTCGTTGCATGGTATGCCATATGCAATGCGATTAAAAGATGATGAGTTGAGTTTGGTCAAAGAATTGTCAGAGTATAGCGTACCACCACGTAATATACTTTCGACAATAAAGGGACGTAATCCGGATAACGTGTCTAGCGTTAGAACTATTTATAACGCACTTGATAAGTTCCGGAGAGCCAGAGTAGGTGATAGAACTCAAATTCAAGTCCTTTACGCGCATCTGACGGATTCAGGTTATGCATATTACCCGAGGGTGAATGACCATAATGAGCTTGAGGAGCTATTTTTTGTTCACCCCACTTCGAATGCTCTATGGCGTACGTTCCCTGAAATCATGTTGATGGACTCTACGTACAATACCACACAGTTTAAATTGCCATTGTTGGAAATTGTTGGAGTAACTCCAACGAATAAAACATTTTCAATGGCGTACAGCTTTATACACGGTGAAAAGGGGCATGATTTTGAATGGGTATTGCAACGCATAAAAGAGGTGATAGACGAAAGATACTACCCACGTGTTATTGTCACCGACAGAGATTTAGCGTTGGTTGGGGCATGTAGAGCAGAATTCCCTACAGCTCGCAAATTACTCTGTCGATGGCATATAGAGCAAAATTTGATGAGGTTTATGAGAAACAGATGCGGTGGGTTAGATGAGTATGACTCCATTAAAAAGAGATGGGATCGGTTGGTTAAAGCTCCGACACGCCCCTTGTTCGAGCAACAGTATGAGCGCCTACGACAACGCTTGGTCAACCTTGAGCGTAATAAATTGTTAATTATATATATTTTTTATTATTCAATTAATAAGCACCCGAATGACCTTTGATTAATTCACTGTTTTTTTTTCAGCGATCGCTGAGTATCTGGATAACTGGCTGCGAGATTACAGACACATGTTTGTCTCGTACATCACCGATGAATATCGCTCATTCGGCCAGACAACAACGTGTAGAGTTGAGGCTCACCACGCGTTGTTGAAATTATATTTGGGCGGCACACAGTCCAATTTAGACAGGTTGTTGAGTGCAATCGATAAGATTATCTTTGCGCAAGAAAATTCGATAAAAGAGAGTTTAAATAGAAGCATCGGCGAGAAAATAAATGATTGTAATTTTCTACTATTTCAAGAATTGTGACCATAGTGATTGATTATTGTTTATATTTAAATTAATAATAACATTGTCAGGTGAGCCAAGGAAATCCTTTCTGGTGTCGATGTAATAGAGGATTTATTATAGAACGGAAATCCACGAAATCCTTTCCTGGGCGACCGTATTATGCATGTCCTCTTTCAGTGGTAAATAATCATACGTTTGCTTAGGGGTTTTATGTAAATAATTTGTTTGTTAAAAATACGTTTCTTATTATTTTCTTAACATGTAACAGCCAGGTACAAATGACTATGGGTGTCGATACTTCAGTTGGAAAGATGAATTTGAAAGACGGTACTTAAGTCGAGCCTCATCTTCAACGCAGTGCTCAAACTGCGTTGCTAAAGATAATGAGATCAAGCTGTTAAAGACAAAAATAAAGACGCTGGAGATGGAGTTAGAATTGGCAAGGAATCCTGAGGATCACGCTTGTCAGTCGGGTGCAAGGCTCCATGATCTTTTAAACGAGATGAATAATCTTCATATGTAGTAGATGTTGGTGTATTTAAATAATATGTTAACGCTGACGTTTAATTTAATAATAAAAGTTGTTGTTGCAGTTATTTAATGTGGTAATATTTAGCGTGCTATTATACAAACTAAATAATTATACATGTACAATACATTATTATACACACACTCATTATTACACCCACACTTATTATATACATTATTATACACTCACATATTATACACACTTATTTCTAAAAAAAAAAAAAAAAAAAAAAAAAAAAAAAAAAAAAAAAAAAAGTCAAAAGACAAGAAAGGGGACAAGTGTTACTGTAGCAACAGTACTATTGTGTACTATTTGTCATACCTAGTCATAGCCACCGTTGAAATAAAAACATAGCCACCGTGGGAATAACTCGTCCCATTTATTTATAGGATACATCTACCAAATTAAAAATAACCGACTAAAATATTACAAAAATATAACAAATACACAATAAAAAAAACATAACGTAAAAAACTGCACAAATATATTTTAACAAAAATACTTTGGTCAAGGCTCTTCTTTAACGCAGTGCTCAAACTGCGAAACTAAAGATAAAACGATCAACACGCTATTGACTCAAACTGTGAAACTAAATTTATAAAAAAAGTTTATAAAAAAAGTTTATAAAAAGTTTATAAAAAAAGTTTATAAAAAAAAGTTTATAAAATGTTTATAAAAAAGGTTTATGAAAAAAGTTTATAAAAAGTTTATAAGAAATTTATAAAATTTTTATAAAAAAGGTTTATAAAAAATTGATAAAAAAAAGTTTATAAAAAGTTTATAAAAAAAGTTTATTAAAAAAAGTTTATAAAAAAAAATTTATAAAAAATTTATAAAAAAGGTTTATAGTTTATAAAAAATTTATAAAAAAAAAGTTTATAAAAAAAGTTTATAAAAAATTTATAAGATATTTATAAAAAATTTATAAAAAAAGTTTATAAAAAATTTATAAAAAAAGTTTATAAAAAAAGTTTATAAAAAGTTTATAAAAAAAGTTTATAAAAAGTTTATAAAAAAAGTTTATTAAAAATTTATAAGGAATTTATATAAAAAAAACGCAATTTTTTTAAAATCGGAAAAAACTTTTTTTTTTAAAAAAAACCCAATATATCTTTTAAGTAGATTTTAAGAAAAAAAATAACACAAAAATATAACAAATACACAATAAAAAAAACATAACGTAAAAAACTACACAAATATATTTTAACAAAAGTATTTTGGTCAAAGCTCTTCAAAAAAAAAAAAAAAAAAAAAAAAAAAAACCAATCATTGGGCCAATGATTGGTCTACATGAGGTGCATGGGAGGGAAATATTGGGGTGCAAGATTAGATTGTCCCTTCTAGAAATAGATTTGAACCCAAATGACACATAAGTTGGCGTCATTCATCGGGAGTTTCCAACTGTGTTGTTTGCCCCAATATTTAGTTTTGTCTTTACATTCTTTTTATATACATACTTCCCGTATAATACTTGGTGACATCCACCAATTGACTGAGACCACATATCTAAATACATAATTGTTTACGTTAAAGTTTTCAAGATCTGGATTTTACTGTCATTCATTAGGAGTTTTTTATTGTGTTACTACCAATTGTTTACGTTAAAGTTTTCAAGATCTGGATTTTAATCATGATCGTTTTTTATTTTACAAGATTATGATCGTAAAATTTGATCGTGATCCTAAAATTTTAATAATGTCATTTTTAATAATTTTTGCAATATTATTCAAATCTACAAATTATAAAACAAAAATTATATGAATGTTTTATTAAAATGTTGTCATAAATTACGCATATGAAAGGTTTAAGAAGATTAACATTTTATTTTTTATATAGATAAAACATAATCCATAATTTTATAGTTTTTTAGTTTACGGTTCGAAAAAAAGTAAAATTGTATCACATTAGATCTTAAGAACTTATGCTCAAGATCGGGATCTTATAAGATCTTAAGTTTGCTAAGATCCTACGTAGGATCCGGATCGTTTTTGTTTATTAGTATCGTAAAATCCTAATAGCAAGATCGGGAACTTAACATCTATACTTTGCCCCAATATATAGTTTTTTCTTTACATTTTTTTTTATATACATACTTGCATATAAGACTATGTTTATTGATGACATCCACCAATCGATTGAGACCACAAATATTATAAATACATAATATAATATTAATTTTAGACAAAAGTTAGACATTTAATGCACCGAACCAGTTACTTGGTGACCTTGCTTTTCTTGACCCAATATGCCATATGTCTCCATGATAGGCTTTGAGATTTGTTGTATGTATTACTATTATATGTTAGGTTGGTTTGTTGATAATATGGTTAAAAAATTGAAATTAATTGTATAGGTGGAGAAATAAGAAAATAATATTTTAATTAGGAATTGGGTTTTGATAAATTGCTGATAAACATGATCTAACGATAACATTGTATAATATCGTCAATTTATGTATACATGTCTTTATTGTAAAAAAAAAGTTCGAATAAAGAAATTTTATGGGTTAAATTATAATTAATTATTTAAATAATATAATTTATAAATTACATTGTTGTTTATAAGTAAATATATTTTATTATAGTTTTATAAAAAGCAACATTTATTGTTATTGTTGTTATTATTTTATATTAATATCATCGTTATTAGATTAAATTAATCGTAATATCGATAAGTGAGAAATTGCGGAAGGTAAAAGTTTATTATGAAAGTGATTGGTTGAAATGAGGGGGTTACAAGTCTATTTAAACTACATTTCCCGTCTATTCTGTTTCTAACAAACTAAGAATGGAAAATAACAAGTTTAGTCCTTATACATTGTGGACTTGTACAATTGTTTACAAAGTAACATATAAGTCTTCATTCTCCCCTCAAGTTGGAGGCTCTGCAAGACCCAACTTGTCCACAAGAAAGGAGTGTTAAACTTTGCTCAAGGCTTCAGTCATCAAATCAGCCAACTGTAAATGAGTGGGGATGTATGTTGTCTGCAGAAATCCATCTTGTACCTTGTCTCTTATGAAGTGACAATCAATATCCATATGTTTTGTTCTGTCATGAAAGCATGAATTTGCAGCTATTTGTTGAGCAGACTTATTGTTACAAAAGAGTGTAACAGGAAAACAACTAGAATGTGTAAGTCCTTAAGCAAGTAGCTTAGCCATAAAGTTCACAAGTAGTAGATGCCATACTCCTATATTCTGCTTCAGTGGAAGACCTTGACACTGTAGGCTGCTTTTTGGTTTTCCATGATACAAGAGAATGACCCAGAAAGATACAATACCCAGTTAAGGACTTCCTTGTCATAAGACATGATGCCCAATCTAAATCAGAGAAACCAGTTTATCTTAAGGTGTGTTTGCACATGGTAAAACAGGCCTTTGAACACAGTTCCTTTTAGGTACTTTAGGAGATGCAATGTAGCCTGCATATGTATATCTCTGGGTGATGCAACAAATTGACTAAGTTGTTGGACTGTGTAGGAGATATTTGGCCTTGTCATTGTTAAGTACAAAATTTTGCCCACTAATCTTCTGTATGGACAAGGATCATCTAAAAGAATACCTTTTTTATGAAAGTTTTATGGTTTTTGGTAAAGGAAATTCAGCAGGTTTTGCATTTGTAGCTGTTAGACCACTATGAGTCAACAAATCAAGGATGTATTATCTTTGGTTTAGGTAAGTGCCTACTTGTGTTCTGCACAGTTCAATCCCAAGAAAATATTGGCCAGTCCAAGATCTTTGCTGGTGAATTTCTGGTCCAATGATTTCTTCAAGGTTAAAATTTCAGTGTCATAATTCCCAGTAATAAGAATATCATCCACATACACCAATGCTGCAGTGAATTGATCATTTTTGACCTTAACAAACAAAGAGTAGTCATGCTTGGACTGCACATAGCCTATGCTTAATAAAAACTTGGTTAACTCTTGATTCCATTGCCTTGAAGCCTATTTCAAACCATAAAGAGACCTAGAAAGCTTACAAACTTTTCCATCCTTAGCCTTTTTGTAGCCTTCAGGTGGTATCATATAGATATCCTCCTCAATATACTCATGTAAAAAGGCATTATTTACATCTAATTGGTGAAGATACCACTCTTTTGTTGTTGCCAAGGCTATCAAAACTCTGATTGTAGCCAACTTTGCTACAGGAGAAAAGGTGTGCTTATGGTCTTGCCCTTCTTTTTGGTTGAAACCTTTTACTACCAGCCAAGCTTCAAGTTTGTCAACAGTTCCATCTTGTTTATACTTGGTCTTGAAGACCCATTTGGAAGTAACTGGCTTGATACCTACTAGTAGTGCGGTCACCTCCCATGTATCATTTTCCTCCAAAGCTCCAAGCTCCTTGTCCATTGCATCTACCCATCCTGGGTGCTGCACTGCTTGTTTATAAGAAGTAGGATCTGAGGTGGCAAACACATTGGCCAAAAATGCTACAAATTGAGTTGGGACGTGCTGAAAATCAGTTGACTTGAAGAGAGGATACTGAGGTTCATTACTTCTGTGCACTGCATTACTTGTGAAACCTTTTGGTGTAATGAAATCCTTAAGCCAAGCAGGTTTAGAAGCATTTCTAGTTGATTTTCTGAGGTTTTGAGTCTATTGAGTAGGTGGATTAGTAGCAGTAGTGTTTGGTATAGGTTGTGATTGGTTAATAGTTTCCTGTAAAGGGGTGTTTGGGTTAACTGTTTCAGGTACAGAATTTGATGTTTGACTGTGAGTTTCCATTGGACTATCATCAAGTATAGAATCACCAAAACATGGGAACTCAGAGACTGAATGAGGAACAACAATTGGCTCAGTTTGCTTGAAAGGAAATTTGGTTTCTTCAAACATTACATCTCTACTTAAGAATACTTGATGATTTTCCGAATTATACAGCTTGTACCCCTTTTGATAAGAAGGATAGCCCAACAAAACACAATTAATGCCTCTATTTTCAAACTTGTCTTTATGAGGTTTTGTGACTGCAACATAACACAAATACCCTATGACCCTTAGTTGATCAAAGTTAGGTGGCTTACCATGAAGAACTTCAAATGGTGACTTCCACTGCAACCAATTGACTGGCATCTTGTTTATCAAGTAAGTAGTAGCTAAGATACAGTCCCCCCAAAACTTAATAGGTAGCCCTGCATGAACTCTAATTGCCCTGGCAGTCTCTAATAAATGTTTATGCTTCCTTTCCACTATTCCATTTTGTTGTGGGGTGTGAGCCATAGACTTTTGGTGAACAATACCTTTAGACTGAAACAATTCTAAACATGTTCTATTTACAACCTCAGTACCATTATCAGTCCTTATAAACTTTGGCTTGCCTTGAAAATGGTTCTCCACATAAGCAAAATAGATAACAAAGCAGATATTTGGTCTTTTAAATGTATCAAATAAGTCCATGTTGCCCTACTTTTGTCATCCACTATAGTGAAAAAATAATGAGCTCCATTCAAGGCTGGTTTCCTATAAGGTCCTCATAAATCCATGTGTAATAAATCAAATGGATTGCTATCAATAGAATGACTGACAGGGAAAGGCAGTCTATGAAGTTTGGACAAGCTACAACTTTCATAAGAAAGGTAGATATATCAAATGTTTTACAAACAGGAATATGAACAAGCTTAGACATGGAAGTATGCCCAAGTCTAACATGAAAAGTATGAAGATCATGATTGATCTCAGTATTCACAATATTGCTTATAGCAGTTTTATTGAGACTAAATGAGAATGGTAAATGTTTATGAGAAGCATGAAAATCGGAAACTTCAGCAGAGAAAAGAACAGGATCAGTGATAGGTTTGTAGATGTAAAGGCATTGTGATCCCTTGCCAACTGCAACAATTTGCTTAGTTGTAAGGTCCTGAAACATGAAAGAATTGAGCAGTTAGATTTTTGGTTTAGATTAACTTTCCTATTGAGAGTAGATTTAGCTGAAACTCAGGCACATAAAAAACATCTTCTAGAGTCAAGTATGGTGTTAAGGCAACTTCACCAACTATTGTAACCTTTATTGATCTCCCATCAGGTAAGTGGACAGTAATAGGGTGTTTTAACTCTCTGGTGGTGATGAATAGGTTAATGTTGGGTGACATAGAATCAGAGGCACCAGTTTCAGTTATCCAATCTTTTTCAATATTCATCAATGGATGACAAAATAGATCAAATGAAGCACTGAAACAAGACCATATAGCTGTATGATGAGAACTGCTTGCCATGTTCCTAGCAACATTACCATCTTCCATTGGGCCTTTTCCTTTGAACATCTTCATCATTTCCTGGAAGACAACTGCAACCAACCTTTGATCCACATCGCCAAAACCATTCATCCCAATTTCATTCTCATAGCCCATATCAAAAGGAAAATCCCCAGTCATCAATTCTTCCATACCAGAATTCACATGAGCTGCAACTTTTGACCCTTTCTTGCCCTTCTTTATTTTGTACCACCTGGTTATCCAATTCTTTCAAAACATTGCTCATACACATTCCCTTCTTTTTTTTCATACTTAACTTGTTTTAAATCCTTCTTAACACCAATGTTACTGTTTCTTTGATTATTTGCAAAGAAAGCAGATGGTTCAAACACATGACTAGTAACTTGTTTTTGTTTCTCTATTTGTTGCACTATTTAGTATGCCTTATTCACATTAGGCAAAGGATCCATTGCCAAGATTTGACTCCTGACTGATTCATATTCATCATTGAGTTTCATCAAGTATTGAATCAACTTTAAATGGCTACCCCTTTCCAAAAACTTGTCATACACAACATAAGTACATTCAAGCAACTTTCCACAGTTACATATAGGCAAACCATTCAAATTTTGCAATTCATCCCAACATCTTTTCAATTTATTGAAAAAGGAAGCAATGCTAAGGTTACCTTGGGTGATTTTGCTCAATCCTTTTCAAGTTGATAAATTAGAGGACCATTGCTTTGCCCATATCTCTCAGCAATCTCTTTCCACAACTCACATGTTGATTGTGCATACAAGAAAGCATCTTAAAGTTCTGCAACCATGGAATTCAAGATCCAACAAGTCACCATGTAATCACATCTTACCCATCTCTGCACATTAACATCATTCACAGGCGGTTTTACACATGTACCATCAATGAATCCAAGCTTCAATTTCGCACCCAAAGCCATCTTTACATTGCGACTCCATCCAAGAAAGTTATTACTATTAAATGGAATATTAGTTAAAACCATTGCTAGATGATTAGAACTTGTAAGATAAAGTGGATCATTGTTATTCAGAGTACTCTGGCCAACCGGTGGTGGAGTATTCGCCATTGCTGATCTTGATCACACAATAACGGTTGTAACATAATGAAATGGATCAAGAACCCTATATTGCACAACAAACACACACACACACACACAAAATAATCAACAAGATCAAATCAATTGATCAATTTGAAGATTATTCAAACTGGTGACATAATTTGGTGATTGTGCAAAAATTGGGGATTTTACACGAGCACCATGTGCTCTGATACCATGAGAAATTGCGGAAGGTAAAAGTTTATTATGAAAGTGATTGATTGAAATGAGGGGGTTACAAGTCTATTTAAACTACATTTCCCGCCTATTCTGTTTCTAACAAACTAAGAATGGAAAATAACAAGTTTAGTCCTTATACATTGTGGACTTGTACAATTATTTACAAAGTAATATATATTCTTCAATAAGCCATAAAAACAAATTCTAAGAGGAGTTATAATGCAATGACTCAAAATATATTTAAAAATTACTAATTTCACAAGTTGTGTTTGATAACTTGTGCATGCATGAAACTTGTAACTAATTTATTATAAGTCTCTTATATTAAAATAAAATTTAAAAATAAATTTGATTGATCACGTTAAACAATAAAGCAACTTGATTAGCTAATAAAAATCACAACTAACCTCTTTATAAACGAAAAAAAAATCACGATTGGCCTTAAATTTAATAGAAAAAAAACATGAGATGACATTGTCCTCACCATACCTCTTGTAGAGGACTAACTTTTTAGATTTTACACAAGCAGACATGTTGGTCGCGAATAAATTGTAAGTTTTGTACATGTTTTAGCATATGTATACATTGAAAAGATAATTGTTAGCGGGATTTGCTCTCCTTGATGAGGTCTTCGCAAAGAGCTAAATAGTGGCCAAAATAAAGTTAATATGAATGAGGTATTGTGTCTGAAAGTGAGCTAATTGAATTACGAATTGAGTTCTAGAAAGTTAAAATAAATGAATGCGAAATTTTTTAATTGAAAATAAAAATTACGATTCATTACATTAAATAAACCTTTTGATCGATGCTTGTAATCTAGCCTTGTAAGTACGTTCAACTTATTGAGCTTCCTCTTTCTCTAAGTGTTCTTAAATTATATATACCCACAAGAAAATCTTTGGTAGAAATGCAATCTTAAACTATATATATATAAGAGAAACTGCAAAGACAGTCCATTTGCTTTGGTCAAATTAAATGTGTAGTCCTTTGGTCACGCCCTTTTCTTCGCGACCTGACACTAGGGTCCGTTTGTTTTTTTTTTCTCTTTTTTGTTTTTTTCTTTCTTTTTAATTTTTATTTTTTTTGTTGTACTTTTGTTCCAGAGACGAAACATGTTGATTCTTTTGGTCAAGCCAATTTATTCGTGATCAACTAGTCCTCTTGTGTAAAATATAAAAACTTAGTCCTCTGTAAGAGGCATGGTGAAGACAATGTCCTCCCATGTAGTTTTCGCTGGAATTTATCTATAAGAATACAAGGCGAAAATTGACACAACTAACACATGTGTTTAAAGCACTTTTTATAAAGGCTTTGTACTATTATTCCAACTTCGGTGGAGGAAACCAACAAATTTCTCTTTTGCTTTTGTTTTTCTTCTACCTTATTCGATATTAAAACCCTTATCCATCAAAAGAACGCTATTAACACCACAATTAAACAAAGAATTCAATATAGTGATAATTTCTAATCACGAATTGTAATATTGTTATTAAGATCGCGATCTTAATCGTAAGATAGTACGATCTTACGATCCTACATAAGAAAACCTTGTAAGGTCGAAGTAGGATCGAAAATAACATAGGATCGGAGTAAGATTGTAAGATCACTAAGAAGATCGTGGGATCGCTATCGATCCCGATCCTACTACAAAGCTAGTTTTTATTATTAAACAAACTTTAATTTAAAATTAGGCCATATTTTAAAGCTCTAGCTTATGTTACTATTATCAATTACCCTTAATTTTAGATTATGATTTAAAGAAGGAAAAGAACAACTTATGATCTCGAAGAGGTAATGATGTTGTATTTTTATGCATCCAAGTTGTTTAAATAACGAGTAAAACATGAAGTAGTTTTATGTTTTATGGTATTTTTATTACTAAGTTGTTTGAACTATTAAAATTTTCATTTAAAATTGTCTATAATATTGAATATATGTAGAACTAAATAACACTACCAATCATATAAGAAAAATTGACATTTTAGCGGGATTTTAAAATCCCAATTCGATCTTTTGATCCCCATTTTGTTAAGATGAAAACGATCATAAGTAAAACCGCGATCTTCATAACCTTGTCTTTACATAAAACAAAATTTTGTTTCAAATTAAAGTAACTTTAAAATTTTCCCATTGTTATTTTGTGTTAAATTTGTGTTAAATTTGTGTTAGATTTTTTTTACACTTTTAGTGTTTCTGATTTGGGTTTGAGAAGATGCGGAGTACCAACGGCTAGACGGTAAGACCCCATGCACCTTTACTATAGCTTCGCAGTGACAACCGATGCAAATTTATAATATATATTTTTATTACAAAATCGTAATTTTTGTAAACTGAATTTGTTAATTTGTGAAATTATACGATAAAAGTATGTTATGTGCTTATTTGTTGCAAATTGGTTGTGAAATTTGTTAGATTAGGATTTATATAAGCCTAAGTGTTAGGCTATAAATATTAAGTTATATGTATTTTCTCATTATTCAATCAATTCAATTAATCAATATTATTCGTCTTACATGGAATCAGAGACCTAGGTGCAAGTCACCAGACTATTGTCATCCCACGGTCACGGGCTAATTGTCGGTGAATCGGAGTGATCTTGTTTTCTTTTCCATTCGTCATTATCTGTACAGCTATGGGAAAAAATGGTCTAAGATTGTCAACCATAAGATCTTTCTGAAAATCGGAATACTTATAGTAGACACATAGTTCTAGCGTTTTACCGTTCAATAGAAGTTACTGCCATGTTATTGTTTGTCATTTTTTGCGCTGCCGTGGTAACATTGCTCTAGCGTTTTCGTTAACCGTTGGATGTTACTGATGATCTGATAATAGCTTATGGACACACTGATCTACGACCTCACCGTAGAATTCACCATTCGATGTTTTTACATGGAGATATAGGTCGTCGAGGTACTGCTAAAGTTGATGAAATTTTTGGTGATGTTTGGTTTTGTTTTGATGCTTTTGTTTTTTTCTTTTTTTTGGTTTTGATTTGGAGCGACATGGAGATATAGGTCATTTAAAGCTCGACCAGTCTCCTCCTAAATAGCGATTAGTCTTCACGTCTTACAGTTTATACACACACAAAAAAGGTTCATTTGATCTTGTTCGGTTTAAAGAAATTGTTTGTTTGGCTTTTCGGTTTTGATTTAAGATTCATTTAAATTTGGTATTGGTTGAAGTAAGAACTAATTTCGATTATTGTTTTGTCTTGTTTTGTTTCTTTAAAATTCTCCACATTTTTTTTCTTTACACTCAAAGTCATCTAAATTTGACCAATCTTATATCTAAAGTCCACATAAAGTCGACTAAAGCTCGACCATTGGTGTTACTTATTAAATATGTCTTTGAAAATTCTATAGCACATCATTGGTGGATCTACAAGTTTTTTTTACAAGTAATGCTAGCTTTGTTTGCTGGGTTCTGAGAAAGTTGGAATATTTTGATGTCCTAAAGCATATCATTGGTGAATCTACACGTTCTTCTATACATACAACATGCTTTGTTTGCTGAGTTTCGAGACAATGTGAGTGTTCGTTCTACCCCCACTCCAATTGCGGGGGTTGTTAGTAGGTCTGTATTAGTGTTAGAATTATACTAATATTTGTATTAGATTAAGATTGTTATAAGCCCAAGCGTTAGCTATAAATATTAAGTCATTGAATCCATTCAATTAATCAGTATTATTAGCCTTACAAATTTTATATTTAAGTGTCTTATATTAGCTAATCTATTTACAATTAAGTTTCGATAATCGGTTATTTTTTAATATTGAAATTAGTTTTAAAAAATCTACATATATGTACGGGAGAAAAGTTTTTTATAACCTCATTTTCTTTCTAACCTAATGAACCATTCATACCCTTTTGTTTTTAAATACTTATCAAAAAATAATAATAAAAAAAAAAAAAAAAAAAAAAAAAAACTTTCATTTTTTCAAAAAAATTAGGGACTATTTAGTTGGTGAAAAATTTATCATTTTTCTAAAAAAAATTTCATATGAAAAAGGAAAAATTGAAAATCCGTTTAGTTACATCTTTTTTTCCAACAATTTTCAAAAAATGTGAAATTCTCGTTTTCTAAATTTTAACTACAAATTTGAAAAGCCCATTCTACTCTTCTCACTTTTTTCATTCTCATTTTTTATACGTCCATTGTAATACGTTTTCATCCGTTTTTATACGTTTTCATCAGTTTTTTTACGTTTTCTAACGTTTTTGTCCTTTTTTATGTTTTCGTCTGTTTTTTACATTTTCATCCTTTTTTTTGTTACGTTTTTGTCTTTTTACGTTTTCACCATTTTTTACGTTTTCATCTGTTTTTTACGTTTTCGTCAAATTTTTTACGCTTTCGTCCGTTTTTCACGTTTTCGTCCGTTTTTATACGTTTTCGTCTGTTACTTTACGTTTTCATCTGTTACTTTACGTTCTCGTCTGTTATCGTTTTCACATTTTTTTTTATGTTTTCGTCTATTTTTATACGTTTTTATTTGTTTTTTATGTTTTCATCCGTTTTTTACGTTTTCATATGTTATTTTACGTTTTTGTCTGATTTTTACCTTTTCGTCCGTTCTTTACGTTATCGTCTGTTATTATACGTTTTCATCTGTTATTTTACGTTTTCGTCGGTTATTTTATGTTTACATCCGTTTTTTTACGTTTTCATCTTTTTTTACGTTTTCGTCAATTTTTTACGTTTCCGTCTCTTTTTTTACGTTTTCATCTGTTTTAACGTTTTCTTCTGTTTTTTTACGTTTTCATCGTTTTCGTCCGTTTTTTAGTTTTCATATGTTTTTTTACGTATTCATCTGTTATTTTACGTTTTCGTCAGTTTTTTCGTTTATGTATGGCTTTTACGTTTTCGTCTGTATTTTTACGTTTTCGTCTGTTTTTTAACGTTTTCGTCTGTTTTTTTTTACGTTTTTTTCTGGTTTTTTACGTTTTCGTCTGTTATTTTACGTTTTTATCTATTTTTTTACGTTTTCGTTTGTTATTTTACGATTTCATCTGATTTTTACGTTTTCGTCCGTTCTTTTACATTTTTATCTTTTTTACGTCTTCGTCCATTTTAAAAATTTTTCTTCTGTTATTTTAAGTTTTTGTCTGATTTTTACGTTTTCGTCCGTTTTTACGTTTTCGTCTGTTTTTACGTTTTCGTCTCTTTTCTTACGTTTTCATCCATTTTTTACATTTGCATATGTTTATTACGTTTTTGTCCTTTTTTACATGTTCTTTCGTTTTTATATGATTTCGTAAGTTTTGTACGTTTTCTTATGTAAGAAAATGAACGAAAACATTAAAAAAAGGACGAAAACATAAAAAATGCACTAAAGCATAAAAAAACAGACGAAAACGTAAAAAAAGCAAAGGAAAAAGTAAAAAAAAAACAAACGAAACGTAAAAAATGGACGAAAACGTAAAAAACAGACGAAAACGTAAAAGTAAACGAAAACGTAAAAAAACCGATGAAAACGTATAAAACCGTACAAAACGGTAGAAAACGAATGATAACATACAAAAACGGAAAAAAAAACCCGGATGAAAACGTATAAAACCGTACAAAAACGTATAAAATGGATAAAAACGTACGAAGATCCAATATGGAAAAAAGTTGATTTAAAAAAGAAAAAAATGTTTGAAAAGAGCTTCATCAAACATCTTTTCATTTTTTAAAAATGGAAAACATAATTCCATATAAACCGGTTTTCAAAATTCTCAACTCTTCTCTAGAGAAGAAAAACCAATCCCTTCTCTAGGAATTTAGAAACGGAAAAACTAGAAATTTTTTCACCAACTAAACAGCCCCTTAAGGGTGCGATTAGTTGAGGGGAAACACCCTTGTTTTCTACAAAATGTTTTGTGGAAAACAAGGAAAACAAAGCTCGCGTTTAAGTCAACGTTTTCCAATAAAATATTTTGCAGACACAAAATCCCCTATTTCTTAACTTAACAAGGAAAACTACAAAACAAATTTTAGTTGTTTTCCTTTGTAACCGACAACCCTCCTTCCCCTTCTTCAAAATAGAAAATACAAACATCAACTAAACGCGTTTTCTATATTTTCAAGTGTTTTGTGGAGATAAAATTCCCTTCCAAAATGTTTACAAACCTAGATATACAAAACAAGAGAATTATTTCTCCAACTAAATGCACCATAAATATCTCACAAACCATTAATCGTTATGCGAAAAAAAATCATATCATCACGACGAACATTATCTTTCTATAGAAGGACACTTCTATATATACTTTCGACGAACTTTTTTCGACTTTTTTTTGTGAGTGTTCAAATTTTCGTCTGGAAATATCACATGTGATTTGTGAAATCACACGTGATTCCTAACATACAAAGCGCATGTGATTTTCCCAGATGCAAATTTTAACATTAAAGCAAAACTCTAAAAAAATGTTTGTTGAAAGTATATTAAAATGCCAGTTTACTAAAATATAAAAAGATTCTCGTCACGATGATGTATTTTTTATTGCGTAACAATTTACTGTTTGCAAGATATCTTATATTTAATAAAAAAAAGTTTTTGATGAAAATATACATATCAAACCACCGTTAATACATAGAAATAGTAAGGTTTATTGTACAAAAAAGTTACTAAAATTTCTTAAAAATTTGTTCTAAGTTATTAAAGTTTTATTTTGTTCACTCAGGTTATTGAACTTTGAAACTTTGTTCATTTAGGTTACTGAATTTATAAAAATATACGTTCAGGTTACTAAACTTTGAAACTTTATCACTCAGGTTACTAAACTTACCAAAAAATATACATTCGGGTTACTCGGACTAACACTGAAATTATCGAAAGGTATGCTTTCAAAAGTTCAGTAACCTAAGTGAACAAAATAAAACTTTAGTATCTTAGGACAATTTTTTAAAAAATTTTAGTATTTTTTTTGTACCATGACCCAAATAGTAAAACAAAAGAGTTCAATAACGATCCTAGGATGGCCTAGTTACATCTTAGTCAAATAAATACGACTCGTCCACAAATAAGAAAAAGGATTCACGTGGCTAAAATTAAAGACATGTGTTGTTTACTTAAATGTTTCATTCTATTAAAAAATGAAGACAAAGATCAATAATTCAAAAACTTTTCTAGATAATTGCTCAAGACATGACGTTATTGAGTGTATAGTCTCACAACCACTCAATCAACTTACGCATACTTGTTATTTATTCAAGACACTATTTTTAATTTTCATTTCTGTTTGTTTCAAACACATACACGTACAATGGCCAATAAAACAGTATCTTCCATACTAGAACCATGGCATGACCTTAGTGGCAAGGTTGTCATGGTCACAGGAGCCTCGTCCGGTATCGGACGAGAATTCTGTATCGACCTGGCTAAAGCTGGCTGCAGAATCACCGCACGCCTGGTTGACAGGCTCAAGTCTCTATGTGACGAGATCAATGGACAGGATCGAACGTCGAATAACGAGGTTCAAGCTGTGGCTGTTGAGCTTGATGTTTCTGCTAATGGTTCGGTTATAGAGGGATCAGTTAAAAGGGCGTGGGACGCTTTTGGACGGATTGATTGTTTGATCAATAATGCAGGTGTTAGAGGTAACAACTTATTAAGTTTGTATTTGTGTCATTGTGTGAGCTTATTTTGCTAACATATTAGCTTACTTAGAATCAAATAAGATCATGTAGTGTTTGATAAGCTCTTTATGAGCTCATTATTATAAGCTAATCCAGACACTTACCATGTGCTTATATATGAGCGTATTCATCATAAGTTCTGTCATAAGCTGCCTAATGAAAATAAGATTCAGCGCACGAAATAAGTAAAGCCAAACACCCCTATAGACTTAATCGATAACAGTTAATTAAATTACTCAAGTCATATTATGAGTAAGGTAAACTATGTGAGCTGAGGTTGAACATTTGCTATACAAATGGCTGTTGGATTGAATGGATCACAAAGTTGAACTAATATTTGCAATCGCTATAAGATTTATTTTAGTTTTTATGTTTTAGTTTAAAAATATCGAATACTCCATATATTTTTTAGATTGTTGGAAGTAATTAGAACTGCATTAGTACAATTTGTATAATGACTTGATGCATCAACATTCATTGAGTGACACTTTTCCGGATTTCTTATTAATGCATCTTGATAAATGGTGTGGATCGTAGTTTAAGAAATAGTTGGAAAAGCAGAAAGTCTCTTGTAGGATGGATAGCGTGTAGGTGGCTTATGCCCAAGGACATGAAGCATAATGCCATAGGGTGAGGGTCGGCTTCTAATCCGGGCATCATTTCCCTTGTTTGGAGGTTTAACGTAAAGGTGTGGCGGGGAGATAAGAGGTTGGGTTACTACATTAGTTTAACTGTGTAAGGATAGTGAATTGAGGATGGGTTACCTCCTAAGGGGGTGTTTGGCTAAAGCTTATTTAGGTGCTTATTGGGTTATTGTACCATCAAAACACAATTAACTTAACCAAACACATCCTAAAAAAGGGATTTCATCTTTGTGAATGATTAGAAAGTGTTTTCTGAAAACAAATGTTACCACTAGATAATAAGGTCTTTCAAGAAGCTTAGGCAAACACCCCCTTAGGTATGCTTAATACCTACAGATTCTTGCATTGTCTATACAAAAAAGAAAAATAAATTGTACACGACTTTTTGAGCCCGACTAAGAGATATATATAAATCACCTTCACCCATCAGGACTATTATCTTTCTGTGTTCGTTATTGTGAATGTTTTAATCTCATTTGAAAAGAAGACGTTCAGTTTCCCTAATTGAGAATCCAAAAACCAATGAAATGCTGGCTTAATCCGATTCAGGTTTCAAGCTTTAAATTTTGTTTATGTATTTGTTTTCAGGTAATGTGCTAAGTCCGTTGGAGTTATCAGAAGAAGAATGGAATAGTACTATGAGAACCAACTTGACAGGAACATGGTTAGTAGCAAAATACATTTGTACATATATGCGTGATGCAAATCAAGGAGGTTCAGTCATCAATATCTCATCTATATCTGGTCTTGATCGTCAAGAGCTACCTGGAGGTCTTGCTTACTCCAGTTCTGTGCGATATTATCAGCAACACAAGATGAACAATAGAACCTTTATTCAAACCTAAGCCTCAATAATCGGCTTAGATTAAATCAACAATAGTATCCAAAGTGTTACAAGGTTAGATTAATGTCAATGAGACAATAATCATACAAATACAAAGGGAAGACAAGATCAATGTAATGATCAGAAAGAAGAGAATGTGGGACAATGACTGCACACTCAGTTGTTTCTAACCCTAGATTAAGGGACTTATTAAATAGGAGATAAAGATACACAGAGACCCCTCTAACGGCTATAAATGACTCATCAGCAGAAATGAGAAAGCCTTCAGCAGAAATGAACATCTTGGAACTTTAAACCATTTATGCTTTGACCATGATCAACCCCTGTAATAAGCCTGCACTGAACATAACTTGAAATCCATTAGTAATTGATAGAATGACATGTTTGCTACAGATTAATACCCCAAAATTTAACATTCCCCTTAATCTGATGAGCAAACATATCAAACAATATCAAATTTTCACACAAGAATTTATGCTGATAAACAGGGAGGTTTTTAGTGAGAATGTCAACAGTTTGGTTTGAAGAGCCAATCTTTTTTGCATTTATAACACCTCTTGCAATTTTTTCCCTGATGAAGTGAACATCAATTTCAAAGTGTTTTGATCTTTCATGGAAAACAGGATTGACAGCAAGTTGCAAAGCTGATTTATTATCACAGAAAAGATTAACAGGGAGATTGATATCAACTTTTAGATCTTTTAAGATTTTTTGAATCCAAATAATTTCACAGGCAGCAGTAGACATAGATCTATACTCTGCTTCTGTGGAAGATTTTTAAAGAGTGTTTTGTTTTTTACTTTTCCATGAGATCAAACAATTATTAAAGAAGACACAATAACCTGTGATAGATTTCTTGGTTTTCTTGCATTTAGCCCAGTCAGCATCACTATATCCTTCAAGATGGTTTTCAGAGTTGCTGAAATTGCACCTTAGACCTTTTCCTGGAGCTCCTTTTAGATATCTCAGAACATTGAGGGCACATTCTAGATGAGATTTCAAGGGAGAATGCATATATTGTGCCAGACAATGAACTGAGTATGAGATGTCAGGTCTTGTATGGGTGAGATAGATAAGTTTCTCAAGTAACTTCTGATAACTAGTGATGTTGATAAGTAAGGGATCATCAGCAGTGGGAATGTATGGAAGAACAGAGTTGGGTTCCATAGGAGTGGACACAGGTTTGCACCCAAAAAGGCCAAATTCTTTGAGGAGTTCAAGACAGTATTTTCTTTGGGTGAGACATATGTCATCCCCAGTTTTTAAAACTTCAATGCCAAGAAAATATTTTAAGTTTCCCAAGTCTTTAATATGAAATTTTGATTTTAGAAACTCTTTGAATAGGTTTATCTCATCAATGCAGTTTCCAGTAAGAACAATGTCATCCACATAAACAAGCAGAGCAATAAACTTGTTATTCTCTGTTTTGGTGAACAAAGAATGATCATTGACAGATTGAACAAAGTTGTTTTCTTTTAATACACTAACAAGTTTTTCATTCCATTTCCTGGGGGCTTGTTTAAGGCCATATAGAGACTTGACAAGTTTGCAAACTTTATTCTTATTGTTCTCATTACAGAACCCCTTAGGGATGGTCATATAGACATCCTCATCAAGGTCTCCATACAAAAAAGCATTGTTAACATCAAGTTGGAAAAGAGGCCATTTGTTTTTCACAGCTAAGGCAATAAGACATCTAACAGTAGACATTTTCACGACAGGGGAAAAAGTTTCATCATAGTCTATTCCTTCCCTTTGGTTGTAACCTTTAGCAACTAATCTAGCCTTGTATCTATCAACTTCACCATTAGCTTTATATTTGATTTTGAAGATCCATTTGTAACCAATGGGAGTTCTATTAGGTGGGAGATCAGTTATATCCCAAGCATGATTTTCATTTAAGGCCTCAATTTCAGAGTTCATAGCATCAACCCAATTACTATCAAGGATAGCTTCTTCATAACAGGTAGGTTCAATACTTTTATTAAGACTAGAAGCAAAGCAGTAGTTATCTTTGTTAAGGTTAGAGTAATTAACAACCTTTTCAACACCATATTTGACTTTCCCTTCTATAATAAAGTCATTAAGATTACTGGTCAACTTAGAAACTCTGGTTGACCTTCTAGTAGTAGTGGCTGGCAAGCCTCCTTCTTGTTCAGAGTTCTGATTTGAATCAGAAGATGCATCAGCAGGATGTGATTCATGTGATGTGGTGCCCTTATGGTGTGTATTATCATCTATAGATGTTGCAACAGGTTCATCATCCCTAGTAGGATGACTCAATACTATGCCATCATCATAGGATGTCACTCTCCCTTTGTAACACCCCAACCCGACAAGGGTAAAGATATCACAATACGGTTTCATATCAGAACTTTAAATACTATACAATAGTGGAAGCCTTACAAAAACTTGCAAAAGATAATATAAATAACTTAATATTCAAAATAAATCTAAGATCTCTATGGTCAAATCTTGCTCTCGTCTCTACTCTCAAACCCAGATCAGCTATCCCATAAGCTCATCTTGAATGCTTAATACCTGCCGCAGGAAAAGAAAAGTGCGGCTGAGCTTACAAAGCCCAGTGAACAGATATAACGAAACGAAAGCTAAACAAAACAAATATACGAATAACGAAAATAAAATGAAATAATGACGAAGGATCTTTTAAGATTCTGCGGGAGCACAAATATACAGAAATCCAAACAACCACATAACAGTTTAGACAACACATAGCACATCAAAGACACAAAAACAAACACTTCAGAACAACCAAATACATAACATATCAAATAACAGATTACGTATAAGCCAAACGGAAAGTCTAGAGACTAACGGAAACAGTTTCTAGTAAATAAACATGGCATTCATACAAATCAATTAATCAACATCTATAGCACTTAATTCAATAATATAACAGCGGAAATAGCAGACAGGTCATGGCAGACATAATAGCTAAACCAGTTCTCAGATCCAATCCTAACCTTAGCAGAGTATAAACATGGCAGGTCACATATTCAGACAGATAAATAATCCTTCAATAACACTCAATTGTATACTAGCACATTCATCTCATAGATCAACGTATTCATGTAACAATAACAAATCATAATATCAGATATACGAATCATGTTTTAACGTATTAGTCTTATCCTAGCATGGCAACTAATAATCACTTAAACAAATACGTCATAAGCACATTCACAAACATATCATATCAGAAATATCTTTCTTCTTCAAAAGTAACTTCAGAAAACAAATATGGAGTAGCTAGCTCCCAGATTTTGTGAAGACGCGTATTGCACACGACATCATTCACCAGATAACATATCGGATAACAGATCAGATCTAGGATGCATCCATACGCCCCTTCCTACATATTCAAAAATATGCTTCACCATCCAGAGACGTGGCAGAACATCACTCTACTGCCCTAGAGTCATATCAGAGGTGCATCACTGATACGGACATGGAACCCCCATGACTAGTTAAATATTTGGTTATTATCAACCAACTTAAGTCAAACAGATTTTCAGATATAGCACAGATCATAGTCAACACAAGGTCACAGAATCATATCAGATAGTTCATATCATAAGGTTCATATTCAGATAGTCAGAAATCATAAGTTCATATCATAGATGCATATCATATATTCATAAACAGAAGTTCATAACCAGAGGTTCATAATCATAAGTTCATAATCCAATATAGCAGGGTTCAACAAATGTATATATCAAAGTCTTCCTAACATAAGTTCACATCAGATATTGCATAGCTCACTAGAACATAAGTTCAGATAAGTAACAGATCAAACATTCAGAAAGGGTTCATAGCAATGGCATTGGGAATCCTAATAAACATATGAGTAATGACAAGGAAGGAAAACATGAGGGACCTTTACTGAAAAGGTCAGAATATCTGTACGATAACACAAGTGTCTTAAAGTAAGACAGAATATCCGTACCTTAAAGCAAATGAGAGAAAAGAAACGAATGAACGAATACGAAGATGTAACGTCGCGTCTCCTCCAACGAATCTACACGTATTATGATTTATTTAATACTTATTAGTATAACGGATTAATCTCATTAATACTTTTAGAGTTGTCAGATTATTCTCATTTTTAGTGACGGACAGAATTCCAACATTTTAGAGTATTAATCATTAATTAGCCAAGCTTATGGGTTACAAATGATAAATAGTAAACTTAAGGGTTTAATATGATAAATATCTTATTTAAGAGCTTATATGATCATCTTTCAAAGTATAGGGTTTACAAATGTCAAAGACGGATTTTAAGACTCTCTTCCAAAATAGTTTACATAATCTATAACTTACATAAAATAACGAAATTACACACTTAGCTTTTAACCCTAACCAACTTCCCATTTATGTTCTAGGGTTTCCATACTTTTAATATTACTTAATACGCATTTAATTTACATGTTACCTCTTTTAATGATTTCCACTTTGACATAGAACGTACATGAAAACAAACCCAAGTTACCTCAAAACTCATGCATGTCCTTACGTAATTCATTTACACATGTTGACCCATAATTACTCAGAATTACATATTACCCCCTTAACATCTTTAATCATACGACCTAACCTTATATTATCAGATTTTACACTTTTAGCCCAAAGGTTTTAGAATTTACAAAACATACCCCTTTAAGTTAAATACAATTCGAATGGCCCTCTAAATATCCAAAATTACACGTTTAACCCCCATACTTATTTTTATACGTTTTGCACCTTTATTTTACTATTCACAAAAATAACCTTTAAGTTTCAATATTTACAAAACCAACCCAAACCTTTTATGTAAAAACCGAATAATGTACAATTCAAGTACAAGCCCTAAACCTAGGTTAAACCAATCATTAGCTCATCATTATTACTTCATTTATTACCCTTAATAATAACAAGAAAACCCTAGTTCATGCAAACCCTAATCGTCCCTTTATAATTCTTTCCTTATTTATATACGATTGCACAAATAAAACCCCAAACAAATCACACAAGCTTCAAATCCATGGATATGTATTTTATACAGGTCGTACATCATATAAGAGTCCTTAGAAAATTAATATCATGGTCCCAAAAATTATCATATGCTCATTCTTTATTTTATACGTTTTTAGGGTTTTTAATCCAAAACAATTTCGTACGACTTAATTAACATGCATGGCTAATTTTTACGTGTTTCATATGACTTATAGGACTGAAAACAACATTAGAAACATACCCTTGATGAGCTTTGGTCGTTAGAACAAAAGAACACAAAGGCTTCCTATCGCCGAAACCCTAACTGACCCAAAAACTAACCACGATTGGAACAACAGCTTAGGACCTCGAACACGATTTTTCTCACCTTCTTTACCTTCAAACTTGTCCAAGAAAAATGGCCTTAAGCTCTGGAAACTGGAAGTCGAATTATGGAGGGTTTTTAGGTCGGTTTGTGGTAAATCGCTAGTTAGGGTTTTTAATAAACCGTATATGGTGTATATATAGAATTTATGATTTTTATTGTGGGCTTTATAATGTATTGGACTTAAAATAAATGGACTCTTAGTTTTATAAATTTATATTGGGCTTTTATTAATTAAATTCTTTTATAAAACAAATTAAATATATTTGGCTAATTATAAAAATACAAAACTAATTTTTATAAAGTTATAAACTATAAAAATTACCTTTACAAAGTGTTTAATATTTATTTAGATCATGTGGGATATTTCTTAATAATTTTCTGAATTTACATAGCTTATTTGGTGTCCTTCAAATTAATTATTCATACTTTTTGATTGTAGGGGTATTTTGGTCTTTTTGTGAATTTTAGAAATTCAGGTATTACAATTCTTCCCCTCTAAAAGAAAATTTCGTCCTCGAAATTGGACAAGACGGAACATAACAGAAAACGAATCGGATTTCAGGACTTCTAGGAATATAACGAACGTTAATCTTATCTCGAAACAAATGAATTTCTTATCAGAATATTTGAACTCATACTTATTCAGAAATTTAATCAATATTCAAATACTTATAATAGATAATTATATACATATCAGAATAATGGCGGAGAACAGATGAGACGCAGAAAATCAAACGACAGATTCTAACTTATTCAGATATCTAATGATGAGGACATCATATGCATAGACGGAATAAATACTATCGGCCTCTATAGTCGCAGAAGTATGTGGAGACATATAATCTTAAGGCGGTCACAACAATCTATAGGTTCGTACAGACAATAACAACTTCGGATTCCAAACGTACAAAACTTATACGAAACAGATATCGACGAAAATCTCACAATTAGGTACGGAATTCAAACGAACATGAGAAGCACCAAATAACAGATACAAGTCAAGGTCTAAGCACACATCAATCACAGGCATTTCCCAAACGTCGTATACCTTCAATAAGTTCAGATTATGTGATCTCGGTATTATTACGTTGATCAGGCGTCATAATACTTGCATCACATAATAAGTTCTTATTGTCATTATATTCGGTCTCGGGTCATGACAAAACACATAACTAATATCGTAACAAAACATACCACATACAGATAACATACATATCGCAAGTAACATATAATAACAAACCAGATTCACATGAGTATACCATCATGATGGTCATACTTCAATCAAGCGGTAAAAGAAACAACTACACTACGAAAATAAATAGCAGACGAAACTCATGAGGACTAACGGAAACTTAACGAATCTAGCAGAAAGAAACAACAGACAGGAACTATACTTCCAAAATTTTGTTTTATTTCCATTAACCAAACAAAATTTTGCAGAATCGTCTTACGATGAAATTCCAAAAGAAAACCTAATAATCCCAGATTCAAACGTCAGAATGAAAACAAAAGAACCTAACTCAAAATCAAATGTCAGAAATTTCTCATAAAGAGGGTAACTAATCAGAAGCGAAATTCCTATTCTTGTGTCGGATTGAACCTACTAGTAGCCGTAGACTCCAAATCCGAATCCACCTCGTGTTCCTCTTCTTCCTCTTCTTCCTCGTCTTCCTCGCTTATCCATCCGTTCTTGTTTCCTTCATGCTGTGGTAGTAAGCGACTAGCAAAGCCACCTTTCCGCTTCCTCTCTTCCTCCTCTGGCACACGATCCACAAAAGCATACAGATCGCGACTCTCAGCCCGTCCTACTCCTTCATCCTCAACGAACTTGGGACACCTATCATGGTACCTAGTAGTGAAACCTTGGTTGTCAACAACCTTAGTTTCATACTCCTCCACTACCTCTCCGTCAATGGTCTTCAAGGTCAGCTTCTCCTCGATGGTGCATGGCCACATATAGGCCGGAACTCTTATCCTCTTATTAGTCCGCTTCACTTTACCATACCTCTTGCAGCCCTTAGCAATGATAACGGCCCACTTCATCTTCTCCTTATGTTGCCTAGCCGGTCCTTGATTACTCCTATCAGATGAACTAGGGCGACGGGGAATAACCATCTAAAAGAAATACCAACTATCAGCAAAACTTAAATACGATAGGGTACGCAAAGGAGTACGCAGAAAGGAAAATCCTAAATCTACCCACTTCTCACAGGTCATAGCCTAAGCTCTAAGGGTCCTAAAACCTAGAGCTCTGATACCATAAATTGTAACACCCCAACCCGACAAGGGTAAAGATATCACAATACGGTTTCATATCAGAACTTTAAATACTATACAATAGCGGAAGCCTTACAAAAACTTGCAAAAGATAATATAAATAACTTAATATTCAAAATAAATCTAAGATCTCTATGGTCAAATCTTGCTCTCGTCTCTACTCTCAAACCCAGATCAGCTATCCCATAAGCTCATCTTGAATGCTTAATACCTGCCGCAGGAAAAGAAAAGTGCGGCTGAGCTTACAAAGCCCAGTGAACAGATATAACGAAACGAAAGCTAAACAAAACAAATATACGAATAACGAAAATAAAATGAAATAATGACGAAGGATCTTTTAAGATTCTGCGGGAGCACAAATATACAGAAATCCAAACAACCACATAACAGTTTAGACAACACATAGCACATCAAAGACACAAAAACAAACACTTCAGAACAACCAAATACATAACATATCAAATAACAGATTACGTATAAGCCAAACGGAAAGTCTAGAGACTAACGGAAACAGTTTCTAGTAAATAAACATGGCATTCATACAAATCAATTAATCAACATCTATAGCACTTAATTCAATAATATAACAGCGGAAATAGCAGACAGGTCATGGCAGACATAATAGCTAAACCAGTTCTCAGATCCAATCCTAACCTTAGCAGAGTATAAACATGGCAGGTCACATATTCAGACAGATAAATAATCCTTCAATAACACTCAATTGTATACTAGCACATTCATCTCATAGATCAACGTATTCATGTAACAATAACAAATCATAATATCAGATATACGAATCATGTTTTAACGTATTAGTCTTATCCTAGCATGGCAACTAATAATCACTTAAACAAATACGTCATAAGCACATTCACAAACATATCATATCAGAAATATCTTTCTTCTTCAAAAGTAACTTCAGAAAACAAATATGGAGTAGCTAGCTCCCAGATTTTGTGAAGACGCGTATTGCACACGACATCATTCACCAGATAACATATCGGATAACAGATCAGATCTAGGATGCATCCATACGCCCCTTCCTACATATTCAAAAATATGCTTCACCATCCAGAGACGTGGCAGAACATCACTCTACTGCCCTAGAGTCATATCAGAGGTGCATCACTGATACGGACATGGAACCCCCATGACTAGTTAAATATTTGGTTATTATCAACCAACTTAAGTCAAACAGATTTTCAGATATAGCACAGATCATAGTCAACACAAGGTCACAGAATCATATCAGATAGTTCATATCATAAGGTTCATATTCAGATAGTCAGAAATCATAAGTTCATATCATAGAGGCATATCATATATTCATAAACAGAAGTTCATAACCAGAGGTTCATAATCATAAGTTCATAATCCAATATAGCAGGGTTCAACAAATGTATATATCAAAGTCTTCCTAACATAAGTTCACATCAGATATTGCATAGCTCACTAGAACATAAGTTCAGATAAGTAACAGATCAAACATTCAGAAAGGGTTCATAGCAATGGCATTGGGAATCCTAATAAACATATGAGTAATGACAAGGAAGGAAAACATGAGGGACCTTTACTGAAAAGGTCAGAATATCTGTACGATAACACAAGTGTCTTAAAGTAAGACAGAATATCCGTACCTTAAAGCAAATGAGAGAAAAGAAACGAATGAACGAATACGAAGATGTAACGTCGCGTCTCCTCCAACGAATCTACACGGATTATGATTTATTTAATACTTATTAGTATAACGGATTAATCTCATTAATACTTTTAGAGTTGTCAGATTATTCTCATTTTTAGTGACGGACAGAATTCCAACATTTTAGAGTATTAATCATTAATTAGCCAAGCTTATGGGTTACAAATGATAAATAGTAAACTTAAGGGTTTAATATGATAAATATCTTATTTAAGAGCTTATATGATCATCTTTCAAAGTATAGGGTTTACAAATGTCAAAGACGGATTTTAAGACTCTCTTCCAAAATAGTTTACATAATCTATAACTTACATAAAATAACGAAATTACACACTTAGCTTTTAACCCTAACCAACTTCCCATTTATGTTCTAGGGTTTCCATACTTTTAATATTACTTAATACGCATTTAATTTACATGTTACCTCTTTTAATGATTTCCACTTTGACCTAGAACGTACATGAAAACAAACCCAAGTTACCTCAAAACTCATGCATGTCCTTACGTAATTCATTTACACATGTTGACCCATAATTACTCAGAATTACATATTACCCCCTTAACATCTTTAATCATACGACCTAACCTTATATTATCAGATTTTACACTTTTAGCCCAAAGGTTTTAGAATTTACAAAACATACCCCTTTAAGTTAAATACAATTCGAATGGCCCTCTAAATATCCAAAATTACACATTTAACCCCCATACTTATTTTTATACGTTTTGTACCTTTATTTTACTGTTCACAAAAATAACCTTTAAGTTTCAATATTTACAAAACCAACCCAAACCATTTATGTAAAAACCGAATAATGTACAATTCAAGTACAAGCCCTAAACCTAGGTTAAACCAATCATTAGCTCATCATTATTACTTCCTTTATTACCCTTAATGATAACAAGAAAACCCTAGTTCATGCAAACCCTAATCGTCCCTTTATAATTCTTTCCTTATTTATATACGATTGCACAAATAAAACCCCAAAAAAATCACACAAGCTTCGAATCCATGGATATGTATTTTATACAGGTCGTACATCATATAAGAGTCCTTAGAAAATTAATATCATGGTCCCAAAAATTATCATATGCTCATTCGTTATTTTATACGTTTTTAGGGTTTTTAATCCAAAACAATTTCGTACGACTTAATTAACATGCATGGCTAATTTTTACGTGTTTCATATGACTTATAGGACTGAAAACAACATTAGAAACATACCCTTGATGAGCTTTGGTCGTTAGAACAAAATAACACAAAGGCTTCCTATCGCCGAAACCCTAACTGACCCAAAAACTAACCACGATTGGAACAGCAGCTTAGGACCTCGAACACGATTTTTCTCACCTTCTTTACCTTCAAACTTGTCCAAGAAAAATGGCCTTAAGCTCTGGAAACTGGAAGTCGAATTATGGAGGGTTTTTAGGTCGGTTTGTGGTAAATCGCTAGTTAGGGTTTTTAATAAACCGTATATGGTGTATATATAGAATTTATGATTTTTATTGTGGGATTTATAATGTATTGGACTTAAAATAAATGGACTCTTAGTTTTATAAATTTATATTGGGCTTTTATTAATTAAATTCTTTTATAAAACAAATTAAATATATTCGGCTAATTATAAAAATACAAAACTAATTTTTATAAAGTTATAAACTATAAAAATTACCTTTACAAAGTGTTTAATATTTATTTAGATCATGTGGGATATTTCTTAATAATTTTCTGAATTTACATAGCTTATTTGGTGTCCTTCAAATTAATTATTCATACTTTTTGATTGTAGGGGTATTTTGGTCTTTTTGTGAATTTTAGAAATTCAGGTATTACACCCTTCATCATTGGGACTTATTTGTGAGTCAAAGAAATTTTTGTGATTTAAATTTTTAGGCACATAAGTTTCAACAAAAGGTTTTGACAAAGTATTTTTCATTTTGAAGGGAAAAACAGTTTCATAAAACTTGACATCTCTAAAATAAAAGATATTTTTTGTTTCTAAACTTAAAAGTTTATAACCTTTTTTCTCATTTGAATAACCAATAAAGACACTTTTCTCAGACCTACTACCAAATTTATCAGAGATGTTGAGAATGGTGGCATAGCATAAGCAGCCAAAGACTCTAAGGAGAGAGAGTGAAGGGTCATGCCCATACACAAGGGAGAAGGGGGACTTGCCAGACAGAACTGAAGAGGGTAACCTGTTTATGACATAGGCAGCAGTTAGAACACATTCAGGCCAAAGATATAGAGGTAATTCCCCCTGAAACATAAGGGATCTAGCCACATTAAGGAGATGCCTATGTTTCCTTTCTGCAATACCATTTTGTTGTGGTGTATAAACACAAGAGGTTTGATGTAAAATTCCTTTTTCATGAAAGAAGTGTTGAAGTTTATTATTGACAAATTCTGTCCCATTATCACTTCTGAAAATCTTAACATTGTGTTCAAATTGATTTGATAGCATATGAGTAAAGTTAACAATGGAAACATAAACATCATCCTTCCCCTTAAGCATATAAACCCACACTGCCCTGGAATAGTCATCAACTATGGTTAAAATATATTTGTAACCATCTCTGCTAGTGACTTTATATGGTCCCCATACATCTAGATGAACAAGTTGACCAATTTTAGTTGATTTATGTTCACTTAGAGGGAATGGTTCCCTGGTTTGTTTAGCTTTGTTGCAAGTATCACAAAGATGATCAGATTCAAATGAACTATCAAGTTTAAGAGTGGATTTAAGTATATGTAGGACTTGGTCAGAGGGATGACCAAGTCTTTGATGCCAGAGATTTCTAGAAACATGACAAACAGAAATGCAGTTATTAGAAGTAATCTTACATGTAGAATCAATATCAAACATATATAACCCATTGCATTGTTTACTAATCCCCACAATCATTTTTTGATGTAAATCCTGTATATAGCAATTAGATTCATTAAACCCAACAAACATCTTATTGTCTCTAGCAATCTTATGAACAGATAGCAGACTGACATTGTACTCAGGAACAACCAGAACATCAAAGAGAGTTAGGTCATTATTGACCTTTAAATCACCAATTTTAGTAATTAGGGCCTGAGTACCATTGGGATGTCCAACAGTTAGACCAAGATTAGAAATGTCAACAACATTAATTAGAAATTTGGCAGAAACAGTCATGTGCTGATTTGCACCAGAGTCAACAATCCAATCAAGACTGATGTTTCCAGATAAGGTTTTTGTGTTGTTGTTAAAAAATTTGTTGAAGTTTATGTTAAACTTGACACTGCCATTAAAGAAAGTTCCTAAAAAAATTTTACCTGCCATGTTGGCATTAGCAGAAGACACATTGTTGTCATTAAGAAGACTCATAAGTCTGAAGAGCTGTTCATTAGACAAAGAGACAGGGGAGTTGCTAGCTCTATTATCAGTGATATGATTAGCATCAGTGGAAACATTGTTACTGCTGACAGGTTTAGCATTAAAATTCCTTTTGACATATCCATCAGGATAACCAACAAGATCATAACATCTATCAACAATGTGACCAGGTTTTTTGCAGTTAGTACATTTGAGATTCATGTTTGGTCCTCTGTTGTTTGAGCTGTTACAAGCATTAAAACCAGAACTTTTAAAATTGTTGTTGTTAAATCCTTTTTTGTTATCAAAAAATTTTCCACCATCAGAAGTTTTTGCAGCAAAAGCCGTAGCATTGGGTTTAGCAGAGCTATTCCCAGATGAAACATTTCTGTGAGATTCTTCTCCAGAGACAACAGAGAAGGCAGTTTTGACATTAGGCAAAGGATCTCTGGTTAAAATATTTCTTCTGATGGGAACATAGGAGTCATCAAGACCCATAAGAAATTGCATTAACTTGATTAGCTGATTGCGTTTTTCAAAATGTTTTGCAGCCTCACAAGTGCAGGGAGGCAAGCTAATCATACAATCAAATTGTTTCCATAAAGAGTTAAGGTTGTTATAATAATCAGCAAGAGAGGACCCACTTTGACTAAGAGAGTTTATATTTTTATGCAAATTAAAAATAGCTGAACCATCAACTTTATCATAAGTATCTTTAAGATCATTCCACATTTCATAAGCAGTTTTAGCATAGATAGCACCCGCAAATAGTTCAGGGCTGAGAGAGTTAAGAATCCAAGTGACCACAACAGAGTTACAAGTATCCCATTGATTAGCAAGACTAGGGTTCGAATCATCTCTTATGCAAGTACCATCAATAAACCCTAACTTATTATGATTCCTTAAGGAAAAGGTCATGGCCATATTCCATATTTTATAATTTTCAGTTCCAGTGAGTTTGATAGAAATAATGGGAGTACCATTGGTGTTATTAGGGTGTAAATACAAAGCATCACCAAAGGATAAGCTTTTCTCAGTGGAAGAACCACCACCACCACCACCAGTATTATCATCACCAACAACCATAATGCAAACAATAAGACAGACAGATAACACAGACAGAGAATAACAACTAGAGCAGATAGACAGATAAAGAAATAAATAAGACTTTGTAATTAAGAAACAACAAGCACCAAGTCTGTGGACTGGGGTAAACCAGAGCAGGTATTCATACCACTCAAAGATGGCAGATCAAGATGTTAGTCTACCCGTTTGCACCCACAAAGACTTAAGTACTGTATGTTTGAAGAAGAGATTAGACTTAGACTTACAGAGCAATATGCAGCGGAAAGAACAAATCACAATTACCCTAGATTCACTTAGTCTAAGGCTAATTGTGAATAGAAAATAACCAGTGACTATGCCAATAGCAATAACCTCAAACCACCAATTTGTTGCTGAAGAGATGTCCCCAAGTTTCTACGAAGAAACCCTTGGATGGTGAATCAATACTGATTATGAGCCTGAAGCTCTGATACCATGTGCGATATTATCAGCAACACAAGATGAACAATAAAACCTTTATTCAAACCTAAGCCTCAATAGTCGGCTTAGATTAAATCAACAATAGTATCCAAAGTATTACAAGGTTAGATTAATGTCAATGAGACAATAATCATACAAATACAAAGAGAAGACAAGATCAATGTAATGATAAGAAAGAAGAGAATGTGAGACAATGACTGCACACTCAGTTGTTTCTAACCCTAGATTAAGGGACTTATTAAATAGGAGATAAAGATACACAGAGACCCCTCTAACGGCTATAAATGACTCATCAGCAGAAATGAGAAAGCCTTCAGCAGAAATGAACATCTTGGAACTTTAAACCATTTATGCTTTGACCATGATCAACCCCTATAATAAGCCTGCACTGAACATAACTTGAAATCCATTAGCAATTGATAGAATGACATGTTTGCTACAGATTAATACCCCAAAATTTAACAAGTTCAAAGGCGGCTGTTGTCACATTGTCTAAGGTAACAGTAATTAGTCTTTAACTGTCCACATATGATCATATCTCATTTCGGGGTTTGATCTTTTTAAACAGGTAATAGCGATGGAAATGGGTACGTACAATATCAGGGTGAACACGATTTGCCCCAGGATTTTTAAATCAGAGATAACAGAAACACTATTGCAAAAGAACTGGCTCAACAAAGTAATTGAAAAAACTGTTCCTTTAGGAACATTAGGCAATGTGGATCCAGCCTTGACATCACTGACAAGATATCTGATCCATGACTCATCCAAGTACATCAATGGCAGTGTGTTCATTGTCGATACAGGTACCACAATACCTGGTGTACCGATTTTCTCTTCACTTTAGATCTTACATGTAGTTAAGCCACCACTACACATTGAAGGAAATGTATACCTCAGTGAGGATACATGGAGTTTGTGCTCTTTAGTAATTAATATTTCGGAAAAAAAATGAGACAGCATCTGCCTAATCTCTTTAATCTCCGTATCTCTTTTTATATTTTATTTTTCTATGTGCCCTTATCTTTGTAGAATTGTAGACACATGTATCATTATTTTTTATGAAATCATTATTGTTTCAAGTATATTTGTTTTTTTTACTCTAAGAGGCATTTGATGGCCACAAAGACATCTATCTGAACTGGCATTTGGATATCTATATAGTTCACTTTGTTGAAGATTATGTGTTAAAAATAAAGTTGATGAAATATATAGTTTGTATTATTAGAGATAAATAGTAGCCCAAGCTTGGTTTGTGGGCAAAGGGTCCATTAAGGTTTCTATGTAATTTGCCATTAATAAGAATGCAATACTCGCGGGGTTTACAACATTTAACATGTATGTCTATTGTATTGTACTTGTCCATTGTTTTGGTTTATATTGAAATTTTTGGTTCTACTACAAACCATACTTTTTTGGGATACATAGCGTAGCCGCTCTAAGTTGTAAGATAGTTGATCTTGGCCGTAGGCATACTCGACATGTTTCATGAATTGTCAATTGGTGAGGTATGGTCTCCTCCGGATCCGAAGAAGATAATCACAATTAGTCTCTAATATTTCTAAGCAAAACCACTCCATGTTGGAATAGTCCACCAAAGTAGCTGGGGTGACGAAGGTTACCTCAGGTCCGGAGGCAATGACGGTGAAGCACGGATGAAACTTGAAGGTTTAAAATGTAACTTGAAGGTATTGAAATAAATACCTAATAGCAAATTGATGAAACTTGAAGGTTTAAAATGTAACTTTCTTAGTATATATTATCTAACACTAACTTTGGTGTCTGTTATGAAGTGTTTTGGTTGTGTAGGGTTTAAAGTGTAAATTTGGTCTATATAAGGATCTCATCCGAGTTAGGGTTTCATTCTCTTCTCAAGTTTTTCACATACACTTTGATATTTTCTCAAGTCATCTTCTGGTTTTGTATTAAGCTGTTTAGGCTATAGTTTGGTCTGTATTGAAGATCATCTTGATCATTGAGAGGTTTAGTAGAGTTTTAGTGCTAGGTTTGAATGTAAGTGTGAGTTGTATGTACAGGAGAATTTTCTGTTGCATCTTTGAGGAAACTGATTGATGATCGTTGCCTGCCAAATGTCTCGTCTAAGACTCGATGGATCAACGTTATGCCTATTAAAGTTAACATTCATGCTTGGAAAATAAAGTTGGATTGCTTACCTACTAGATTGAACATTTCTAGACGAGGTATGTACATCGACTCTATTTTATGTCCTTCTTGTGGTATGGCGGCGGAATATTCAGACAGTATTTTCTTCTCTTGTAACATAGCTAGAGAAGTTTTTGTCAAGATTGCTAATTGATGGGACGTCAGTTATATAGAGCTCTCTTCATATGAGGAATGGATAGAGTGGCTTTTGAACCTCCGTCTCCACTCTAAACACAAAAAGTTGATCGAAGGTGTTTGCTACACTATGTGGTGGTCTATTTGGAACTTTCGGAACAAGAGTATCTTTGGGTCGAACCACCCTATCAAGGCATCCATTTTTGAGGATATTGTATCCTGTTCTTTCTGTTGGTGTAGATATAGATGTAAGACTTCTTTTAGTTGGATAGATTGGCTTAAAAACCCTTATCTTGTTATTTTGTAATCTCCTAGCTCCTTGCTAGTTTTTTTTATAAATCCGTCATTCAAAAAAAAAGTGTGAGTTCTATGTTTTCATAGATTGCATCCATTTTGGGGACGATCTGTTTCTTTGTAAGTTGTTTTGATTAGCACCCAGTAGGGGACTAATCTTACGTGTATATTGTTATAATAAAAGAAGATCATCAAAGAGGTGGTTCGTTGGGCGATTAGCTACTTTAGTTGTCTTTGGTACCATTTTTACACATATAGCCACGTCATTGTGAGTACCGATTAATTCGTGATAATGATCATTTGCGACACACTTGTATCCTTAATACTCCATGTTGATTGAATGTGAGAATGACTCATTGACTAGGAGACCACACATGTAATTCATATTTCACATAGTGTTGTGTAATAGTTTTGATAGGTTTGGTTCTACCTCGTGGAAGAACTCGGTATTTAGCTTTGTACCGAAAAAAGTGTAAGCGACGTTGTGAGGCTTCTCCGCCGTGTTGAAGGAGCTTGTAGACATAGTGCTTGAACTCTCGAGTGGGGAACTCGGGGAGTGGAGTAGGGCAAGGAAGGTGTCCTTGTAGCCGAACCACTATAAATCACTTGTGTCGCTACTTTCTATCATTTACTTTACTTGCTTTCATTATTTACTTTACTTATTGTTTTATACTATCTATCTATCCACACGAATTCACATAAGATCGAATCTAAATCTTTGAAACTTAAATAAAAATCGGTAAAACTATTCAACCCCCCCTTCTAGTTTTCCACAATTGGCATCAAGAGCAAGGTTTACAAAAGTTTTAAAGTAAATTGTATTTTAAAAACTTTTCGATCACAATGAGTTTTGAAAATTATAGAGAAGGGAAATCTATGCAACGAACTCCACTATTTGAAACTAATGGTTTTATTTATTGAAAAAATAGATTCGAAACTTATGTGAAATCAAAATATATTGATCTTTATTTTATTGTTGAAGGTGATTTTCAAGCTACTACAAAAAATGATAAAACCGGCAACAAAGTAAACATTTCTCATGATCGTCTCACCGACGACCAAAAGAAAAAGCTTTCCAAAAATAGTGAGGCAAAAATGATTTTATACAATGACTTACCCAAAAAGGAATTTAAAAGAATTTCTATGCTTAAAACCTCTAAAGAAATTTAGAATTCTTTAGTTGTAACACACCAAGGAAATCAACAAGTTAAAAACAACCAAATTGATTTATTTGTTCAACAATATGAACACTTTTCAATATTGGATGAGGATAGTATAGATAATTCTTTTACAAACTTTAATACTATTATTACTTTATTACAAGCACTTGATGAGTCTTTTTCTTGTCGTAATCATGTCAGGAGATTTCCAAAGGCGCTTCCATCCAAGTGGAGACCAAAGGTGACGACCATCGAAGAATACAAAGACTTGTCAATCCTCACTCTCGATGAACTCATAGGAAACCTAAAAGTCTATGAGCTCGTCCTTGCTAAAGACTCCGAAGTGTTAAAGGAAAAGAAAGAGAAACACAAATCTCTTGCCTTAAAAGCCAAGAAAGTCTCAAGCGATGAAGAAACCTCATCTTCGGAAAGTGATGACGAAGAGTATGCAATGGTGGTACGGGACTTCAAGAAGTTCTTTCGGAGAAAAGGAAGATATGTCAAGCAACCTTATGACCACAAGAAAGGGTTGCGGAAAGGCAAGGACGACAAGAAAGTTGTTGGGTTTTTGGTTTTGTTGGACGAATTATTCTAAGTATGGAACCACTGCTAGTATAACAGAAACCACGGCTAGTTGGAATGGAATCACTGCTCAAGACAAAGCACTGCTAGTAGAAGGAGCAAACCACTGCTATTGTTACTTACCACTGCTAGTGTGTTATGTCGGTTTAATTGATTGTATTATTCTAGAATGTCTTGGGTAGAACGTTTTGTATTAGATAAATATGGAAAAGATATTTATCTTGTAGATTAAGTATTGCATATTGTAAAGGACTCCTTAGCCTATAAAAGGATGTAGGATCTTAATATTATTGTGTTTGATGATTCGGGTGGTCTAGGATGGTGGTGATACAAGAAAGCCATGTTTTAGAGAGAGAAAGAGTGAGGGTGTTTCTTGGTAGAGACTTGTAGCACAAATGTGAAAGATTAGATTGAAAGAAGCACCACCCCTTCCATAGATGGAAGGGGTATTTATAGTTACAATGAATACGTCCTCCTATCGGACTGTGGATCAGGGATACAGTGGGTAAAGACCCTTCCTTCCTCCACGGTGTTGCACTAAACTATTCTACGCTACTAATTAACTATTTAACTACTAAACAACGTAAATGACTACAAGTCTACGAGCTAACATATGCTAGACCATAATTGGGGTGACCGACACTTTAACATGGAATTTCCAATTCCTAACAATCTCCTCCTAAGGGAGGTCACCCCATGAAATACATTTTGCATCCTAGCATTCTATCTTTGTCATTAGTTCTGAGCTCGTAGACTTCAATTCTTCAAGTTCCGCAATCTTTGTGCTTTTTTAGTGATTCTTCAAAGTCCGCATTGATTTGTACTTTTAGTGGAGGCCTTTAACTGATCCACATCTTTGATGATCTTCGAGCTTTGGATTGACTCCTCAATTCTGATCAGCTGCAACCGTCCAAATGTACCTGCAAACAACAGTTAGCAATAAAACACACGAAAGTGTCTTTGATCACTTTCGTTGAATTGAGGTACACGACCCACGGTTCCCCGTTGATCAGTACAAGTACTGCCTGTGATCAAGTATAATTCCTAAGAATCTCCTTGACAGGGTTTCACAGCAGTTCTAGTTGTTCTCAAACCGGAACGTCTCAAAGAAGACAACACGGTGTGAGTGAACCAGCGAATTGAGATTCACGGATTGATGAAAAATTGATTCGAAAAACAATCGCGTATTGCTTGAAGAAAGAGTTTTGCAATACGACGAAGGTTTTATGAGAAAGATCAATTTTCAAACAAAATACCTTTTGTATTAGAAAATGAGTACATATTCGATATGCTAGAGAAAAGAAGAGATTTACACATCGAATGGTTTTTCCAAAAGTATTTTTCAACCAGAGATACTTTTTGTGTTTGAAAATGAATACACATTCGACATGATAGAGAAAAGAAGGTTTGCACATTGAACGGTTTTTCCAAAAGTATTCGTCAATTCCAATCCTGGACCAAGGTTGATTCACGAGTGAATCGCCCCGTTGTTTCTATCCAGTTGTCACAAGTTTAATCTTTAGAAAAGATCTCACATGTCACCCACCAAGAGCTTGTTTGATGTAGGCTCTAGAAGGATTTCCATCTTCATCGTGAATACTTTACATATCACTCGGATGTTCTGGCAATACCACAAGGATAATGCGTAGGACTCTCAATATATCCTTACTTTCCACATTGTGTGAAACAGCAAGTCTTCATTAATTTAGTGTCCTAATGAGATATTGTGGATGATCTCTTGGCTCTAGACTCAATTGTGCACATTTGGTTCCTATGCCGGAGAGTAGGGAGAGGGTCTCCTTCTTCAATATCAACAATCTCTAAGAGAAAGTCGATAGATAATGTCGGTTCCCCGTGAGAATGAAACAAGCCCTTTTAAGAGGAACTTGAGTAGCTTAGGAAGTTAGGTGCAGTGCGTCACTGGGTCCATGACGTCTTGTCTTCAATACCAGTGTTACCTTAGTAAACACCAGTAGCATATGTATTTAACCCGGTTACTGCCCTAAGGTTGAATTATTGGAGGGCTATTTCTTTTCACCCTTTTTCACATTCATTTCTTTTTCATTCTTCAACCCCTTTAGTGCTTACCAAGACTTCATAACTAGAACCTTGTTGGGTTTATTCCAGTTCTAGCTCTATCTCAGTCCGCACTCTTCCCATATCTCACTTTTCTCCTTTTTTCATCATACCTAAGGACTTCTACACTATCTAGTGGATTGTCCCTAGGTAGATCCCTCCGGCTCTGGCGGGATCGTGGGAACGAATACCTAACCTAACCATCCTTATAACTCCATGCATAAAGTAAATTGGTCGGTCTTTTGGTATTGTTCTTTCCTTCTTGAAACCAATTGAAAAATCATTTGGAAAATCAATCAAGGTGCTTGTGATATAAAATCAAAGCATTTTGTACCTTAATTGTTTTGATCATTTTAGAAATGCTCCTCCTCAACATGTGCATATGATATTGAAATTGTTTGGCACATGGAGGCAAGAGTTCTTTGAAATAATTTCTTTAAAATAATTTATTTATCACAATTTCCTTAGAAAAAGCCATTTGAATTTGTTTGGTAAATTCTCCCCCTCAATATGTGCATAGGATATTTGAAATCATTTTATCACATAGAGGCAAGAGGTCATTTGAAGTACATCCACGATCACAAAATCTATTAAGAAACCATTTAGAAAATCAATCAAGGTACTTTATGTTGAAACATAGAAATCTTTGTACCTTGAGAGTTAATTTTCTTTTTGAAATGCTCCCCCTCAATATGTGCTTCGAGATTCGAAAGCGTTTAGCACATATGAGAGAGCAGCCTGCACAATTGAATCAAAACGATCACCTTTTATCAAATTTCATTATTAAATCACAAATTCTCCCCCGATCAAAAATATCAAACCCTTTGAGATTTTGGATCCCAAGTGATTTAATAAGGTTTAGAAAACATGGGAGAATATGTGGCCTGGTTTAAATACTCATCTAGTTTATGGTTAAATGCTCCTCCACAATCATGTGCATTATGTATTAGAAATCGTTTGGCACATGAAGGAAGGAGTGCTTTTGAAACAATCACCTTTTTAAAACCGATTTGAGATTTAAATCATGATCTCTCCCCCGATCAAAAATTTCAAACCAATTGAGATTTTGGATCCCGATTGATTTAAATCATTTAGAAAATTTTAGGGAAAGACGTGGCAAAATTTAATTTTGAAAAATGATTAATAAGGAACAGTTTTTCGACATTAAAGATTGTTAGTGTCACGTATGATAATTTTTAAGAGATCTTTTAAGTAAAATAAAACAATTTCACAATCAAACAAGAACAGAAAAAATTTCATTTTGAAAATCTTGATTCTTAAAGAAAAATCATACCATGGCATAACATTAAATCTTTAGATCACCACTTATTTTGTACAATCCGGACTTTTATGAAGAAATATTGTTTGAAAATTATTTATTTTAAATCACTCTTCCCCTCAATCGATGACCGTAGTCGATGATTGAGTGACTTATAGTTTTGATAAAATGAAGTCCGGTGATTTTCAAAATTTAGTCCAGTTTATTTTCAAAACCAATATTTTCTATTTTCAAAACAATTTAATCATTTTTTTTCAAAATTGTTTAAAAATGGTATCCTGCACAAAGATACGTTAGGTGGTTGAGCTGCTTTTGTTGTTGTTGCTGGAGGTTTGGAAGAAAACCATCTGCTGATGCAGTGAGACTTCTTTTGTTGCATTTTTTATGCCAACTGAGGTCAAATTAATCTCCGTTTCTTCATTTAATGATGAAGAAAACCATCTGCTGATGCAGCGAGACCTCTTACGTTGCATTTCATGCCAACTCTCCATAGAAGTCAAATTAGGCTCCGTTTCTTCATTTGTCGACCCAAGATATAGTTACCCTTTCCTTTCGGCATCCAATCATCGTCATTTGTGGGATCCGGATCAGGAACATTCTTATACCAATATACCTGCATACGTTAGTGAACACACATACAGATATATGGTGGTCGACATCACCCAAACAACAATCGACTAATAAAAGTCAATCCAGCATATCAATCAGATCATGTAAGGTATGAGAATAATGTATTTATCAAACTCTAATCATCTAATCCTAACAATCATATCCTAGGCACCTAGTCCTTCAACGTAGGTTAACATCATTTTCTATTAAGCATATAGGATAATTAGATAATCTAGTTAGATGATATAGATTTGAAAACATTCTCCCCCTCAATCAATGACTTATTTTTCTGAAAAGTTTAAAAACGCTGAAGTCATTGATTGAGTTTTCAATTTTATAAAAACTTTGATTCTGATTGATTTTCAAGCAACTCATTTACCACCATTTTTGAAAAACAATAAATATTTTCCTGAAGAATTTTAGACGGAAAAACATTTGTGTAGGAACAACAGTCTTTTTGATGACATGCTTTCCTTGTTTTGTTTTAGGATAAGTGCACGAGATTTAAGAAAATTGTTTTAGCGCAACACTTTCCTTCCTTGAAGAACGGGTTGCTATCAGAAATAATAGCAAGCCATAGTTTAAGCACGGGTTACAGTCTGAAATAACTGTAAGCCATCATTTTTTGAGACATGTTTTGAAAAGAAATATTTACACCTCCTGCTCGAACTTCATCTATGGTCCCGTGCCATTATTGAATGACATTTCTAAGACCGCAAATGTTATCGATACCAGAAGACATGTCTTGATAAAACATATTTTTTGTCTTTTTCAAATTTTCTGATTTTTATGGGTTTTTGTTGATTTTATATTTTTCTATTTTCTTTTTGTTGGTTTTATATTTTTGTATTTTGCTTTTCGAATAAATATATACAAGAGATAGAATAGATGATATAGATTAAGAGGATGATGATACGAGTACCGAGATAAGGATATCGAGCAGCACGTCGTAGAAGATAGAATTCGTCATCTCTTAAACTTCCACCACCAAACCTTCCGAGGCTCCAGAATAGAAGATAGAACATGAGCCTTTGAGAAAGAGAGACTTTGGCAGCTTCCCCCCAAACCAAAAATCCTTATGTTGAGCAGATTCGAAGCTCTATTTCAAGCTTGCTTTAGCCAGGTGCACAAAGAAGCACACCATTATCATTGATCCTGCTGCTCCTTTTAACAATAATCACCGTGATTCTTCGTTCGAGGTTATATCATCCAATAGAACAACATCAACGTATCATCCCACATTAAAATAATCTTCTCAAATTCCTTTTCCACTGAAGTCTGAAGCAATCCATAATAAAAAGTTGTTAAGAGACCACTTCCCCCAAGTAGATGAATTGATGCGTTCAGTCTCTTAGACTAGAGCTCACGAACCCGAATACACATACACCCGAAGATAGAGAAACTTATACCATCGAAGTAGCAGATTAAGTCCAATAGCCAAAGAATAAACCCGATGTATACTTTTCTCTACCCCTGAAGAAAGTGTATGAAGCTCAAGAACCCGAAGTACCCGAATGCCCGAAGAGAGAATAACCGATAACATTGAAGAATCAGGCCGAATCACCGATTATCTCTGCGGATGACTATCTCTGCGGACGTCAACTCCGGAATAAGTGATTATATCACTGAATCACTGAATCACTGATTAAGCACTCAAGTGAGACAGCTGAGCGCCCCCAATGTACACAATTCTCTCTCCCCTGATGATTGCTATAACATCGAGATCATCACACACTTGTGTACCTCTTATATCTTCAGAAACTTTCTCTAACATCACTTTCCCTACATAGTTGGAATAATAACACTAAGCGCCTTGATGAGTAAAACCTTGAGTTTCTCTGCGGTCATGACATTTGTCTTCCCGGGATATCTTCAATCACTTAGAAGAATTAAGTTCATCAAGTTTACTCGCCAAAAGTCAAACCCTGAGTTTCTCTACGGTAATAACATTTGTCTTCCCGGGATATCTTTAATTACTTAGAAGTATTAAGTTCATCAAGTTTACTCACGTTTAGGTGCTTGTCTCCTTCCCCCTTGCTGGTTTTGACACTTCAGAATCAGCAAAACATTATAAGCCCAAATACTTGAAATCTGTTGAGAAGATCGCTTGAAGTCTTTGTGAAAATCAACTTGCTGAAGAATAGTGTGAGCAAATCTAATTAGGGATTAAATCAAACATTTCACCCTCCCCCTATTAGTGCTCTCCCCTAAACCGACAATCTTTTTGATAAATGCCTTAAATAAGAAGAAGTCTTTAGATCGTTAAATGCAACTCGTCTTTAGTCTTCTAACATGTAGCAGAAAATGTAGAACTGACTGTAGACTCGACCTTCTTCAAGATTGTCCAATTGGGGAATAGATAGTTAACATCTTCATCACTCCAAAAAGTATCCCAATTAACTTACATCTTGCAAATCCCCTAAACTAAAACCCCTCCCAATCAAACAAGAACAGAAAGATGTTCACCAAGGAAATCAGCAATCAGCCCTCAACGAACACACGAAATGGTAACACCAAACTACCAATCACATCAAACAAGAACAGAGAGATTGTTCAGAATCATCATGTTGATGTGTACGTGAAGCATTAACCGGAACCATTTTGTCGATAATCATATCAGTCCGTGAGAAGATGTCAACCAACGACTCTTAGAAGAAACATCATGTAAAGATGACCCGATAAGAAGAAGATCGGTTCTTACATGAGTTAGGAGCCGTATGACCATATATTCTCAGATATTGATCAACCATGCGGTAAATTCACACTTTTTCTCCCCCTCAAGAATTGCATACGGAGTTGCCATTCTTGATTGAATAAGTGAAATCATCCAAATGTAGTCTATTCACACTTCTCCCCCGCAAAATTAGCACATGATGTCGCCATCGTCATTATAGTTGAGCAAGTGGAATAAGAAAACAATCAATAGTAGCCCGGTTCACTTGATAATTAAAAGCACATGGAAAAAGTATGAAGCATGTTGACGAGAATGGTCATAAAAGAAGATTTCTCTTCTTCAAAAGATAAAGCGCACTGAGACGTACACTTTTCTTTTCTTTAAAGAACGAGGCATGAACTGTTGTGTTCATACGTCATTATCTCTCTCTTTTCAGCTCTCTTGGCAAAACTTGTAATCAACCCCATTATCATTCAATAGGCTCTTTGTCGTGACAGCTGATGGAGAAAACCCAATATGATGAATTTGACCCTGAAGTAGAATAACCCGAACTCGTGACTTAAACTTGCACATATGTAACAAAGAGCGGTGCCTAGACTTCATTGTCTATTGAATCTCTAAGTACTCTATACTCTTCATCCAACCAACCATCAAGTATAAGACGTACATCACCTCTTGAAAATCCACAATTGAATGTGACACTGAGCACTACAACGTAACTCCTTAAAGTGATAGTTATTTTGTGATGGTAAGAGCCCAATTCCCCCAAGTGGTAAAAGAAAAGGTAAAAGACACCCAACAATAACTAGATTTCCAAGTCTTCATTTTTGATAATAAGCTCGAACAAGGATCTTGAAGAATGTTCATCCAACCATCCCCGATACCTTCAGATACTAAGTACACTTGCCCGTGATATTTCACTTCAACCTCAAATAAATGATAGTGAATTAACCCCGTTGTCACATCTTGTTAAAAGCTCAAATCTAGCCTCCTTTGACCTTAAAAGTGAACTTTGATAATGGTTTCATCCCGAACATGGTTAAAATCACGTAACCCTGTAAAACCATGTAATAGCCAAACTGTCATGACGAAAATCCAAACACACATCCAATTCATGAAGTACACCCTTTTATCCATTCTTCGAAGTAGAAACCGTAGCACCAGCATCAGAAAAGATCCCGAAACACACTTTCCTTTCTCCAAGATGGTTCCATCATTACGGGATTTTACAATTCTATGGTTTAAACCGAGAAATAGTTTCTTTCGCGGGATTTTACAAGACCAAGAATAAACAGTAAGATAGATCCGGAAATGCACTTTACAATTACCAGGATGTTTCCATTGTCACGGGATTTTACAAGTCTATGATTTAAACCGAGAAATAGATTCTTTCGCGGGATTTTACAAAATCAAGACAAAACCGTAAACAATGTCAGCTTGAATGTGTTATGACAACTTTGGTTTCGGTGAATATCTGTTTTAGGGGAACATGCAGCGGTTCATTATCCAACATCAACATTATCATAAACCATCCAATAAACACTTTGGTAAACACATCATTCACGCATTTTGTCGGCTATTGCAGTGACAACATGGTGAAGTAAACCCGATATGCCAAACTTGATCATGAAGTGAAATTTCCTAGATTTGTTACTTAAACTTGTACCAATCCTTGTGAAGAAGAAACGGTGTACCCAATGTACAAAACCTCTTGACGTATCCTCAACTGCGTGAGACACCGAAGTGATAGTTATGTTGTGGGTTAAGTGAGAAAGAATCACAAACATATTTAAATAGCCAAGTATTTATCACACTCTATAAATGACCAAACAAGTCATCTTCGCGGAAGGGTAGAAAGAAAGAAGACGAAATAAGTTAACGCGCCCGGAAAACCTCACTTCAAATCCAAAGAAGAGATATCGCACAAACAATCCATAGTCAACTTTCTTCAGTAAACAATTCAAGCCGTGACAACGTCCATTGTGAGGATGTATAAACCAGAGTACCAATTCACGTTACTCATTTACTCTTATCATCAAATATCATAACTCAAGTAACATCTCAAATCTCATCATCGTCAAATCTCCATTTATCCAAAATCACGTTATCACATATCTTACACAAGCTTGGTCCAATGACGTTTATCACTACTCATCACGTGATCAGAATGAAAGTCCCACTTGGTTCAGCTTACAAATACGTACACCGGATTCAAACACACCATATACAAAACATCACTTAAATCACGGAATCACATGGCCCATTTGAAAATCCAACAGACAAGTCCAATATGTATATTAACCAAGAATCAGCAAATCGGCCTAAGTCAATCATCCAAATCTCATAGAACCTCACATAAGTAAGTCTCGTGTTATCACAAGAATGCAAAAAAGAAGAAATACCATGGAACCCGCATATACAAAAAAAACTTACTTACATTATCAAAGCTGTCTCGTTCTCGTTCAAAGCCCAATACGATATGCATTAGTTTCAGCCCATTAATCAATTAATTTTCGCAGCCCATGTCAAAAAGGAGTGAAACCCGATCCAATATCACATATGGCTGGGCCCAATCCATAACCACATATCTGATCCATGTCACACTCGTTATACTAAGTAACCAAATGTGTCAAGCCCTTTAAGCACCCCGTCCACTATATCAATGCCCTAATTACTCGGTATAAAAGACACTCAATACACAAAGCTTAACCCTAATTCATAACCAACCACCATCACATACACATAACTTCAAACCCTAATATCACTCTTATGATTTCCACCCCCATAAAAAAAAAATCCTCCTCAACCCTAATCAAACTCAGTCGCCTCCATCACTTCTCACTCATTACAAACGCATCACACTTCTCCTTTCGATCTATATTCAACATGACCTCACCACAGGGATGGCTCGAGGTATAATTGACGCCACAGGGATGGGTTCAAATGTTGAGAAGGCATCAAGATCTAATAACAAGAACAAAGGTAGGTTATCATTCGGTTTATTTTGTTTTTGAGTATTAAACGAACCAAGATAAAGTTTTAACAACTTTGTTAACAACTTATCTTTGAATGTTCGAATAAGGACTGAGGCAAGGCTTCAAACAAGATTTTTGATCGGTGATTTTCTATTTTCGTGCATAAGGCCTAGGTCTTGATGTTACTTACGAGTACCACGAAAATAGTTGGCTGAGATCAAAATGAATTAGACATATTGAAGAGTAATCTGTGATGAACACATCGTGTTGAGGGCCTTTTTCCATGGTCTTGATAAATATGTCACCAAACACGAATGATTTTTGAGATAAACTGACTTTGTTTTCCTTTATTGTTGTTGATACCTAACCGAACCAAAGACTTGTTTTAACATAATTGTTAAGAACACCTCTTTAAGTTCGAAAATTATCAAAACTTTTAGATCAATGATGATCTCTTTTGGGTTTGTTTGGATCTGAAAAGAAAGATCTTTGATAACACTTTAACCCACAAAAAAATGAGATCTTGCAATTAGTTTACTCTTTTCATTTTGTTTGAGTCATTGTATCATCTTGTTTTCATTTTCATAGTCAACCCATGGATCAGTGATGGATAATTCATGTGAACGGACTTTAGAGAACGAATATAATATAACACACGATGAATCTGAGGTCATGTTGATGTAGGTATGATGTTGGTTTAAGTAATGAGAGTTGAGACATTGATGTTTGGTTTGTTTTTTTTTTTCTTTTGAGTCTTGATGTAGATATAGTTGTAGAATGTTGAAGAGTCTTGTGTTGATTGAAGATGAATCGAATTGGCCATTGGTTTTGAGGTCAAGTGGTCATTTCATACTTCTCCTTCATCCTTTCTATTCTTTAACTGCAGTTATGAGTCAAGTCACTAGTGCAAGTCGCTAGTGCAAGTCGCTAGTGACTATTTTTAAAAACACAACTCGCTTGTCATTAAAGAATGACAAGTCGCTTCCTCTTTTTTTCAGTTATCAAGTCGCTAGCAAGATTTTAACCAAGTCGCTATACCAGCTTCAAAGCACAACTCGCTATGACTTGTAAATACAAGGCGCTAGGCAGATTTATTACTCAACTCGCTACTTAACATACATTGCATCTGGACTATTTTGTGACAAGTCGCTAACTTGATATATGTCTTTTACCGATGAGTTTTTCGAGCAAATTCCGACCATATACATGACAAGCCCAGAAAAAGCATAAAGAACTCAAATAATACCCGTTTTGACCACTTGAAACAGACCATTTTGACCATAAATATAGGCCACTTATTCACGAATGGTTTAAACTGTTACAGAACATGAACAAACATTTGACTTGGACCAAAAATTGACAAAAAACAGATTGTGTAAACATTATGCAACAAACAACATTTTAGACCATAAAGAATACATTAGACCATGTTTGAAACAGTTAACCATGGAACAAAAGTTTCCGACCATAAAAAAGTACCAAAAACATCATAAAAACATGTATCGAAACCACAATAAATCATCAAAACACAACCTTGGCTCTGATACCAATTGTAGGATCTTAATATTATTGTGTTTGATGATTCGGGTGGTCTAGGATGGTGGTGATACAAGAAAGCCATGTTTTAGAGAGAGAAAGAGTGAGGGTGTTTCTTGGTAGAGACTTGTAGCACAAATGTGAAAGATTAGATAGAAAGAAGCACCACCCCTTCCATAGATGGAAGGGGTATTTATAGTTACAATGAATACGTCCTCCTATCAGACTATGAATCAGGGATACAGTGGGTAAAGACCCTTCCTTCCTCCACGGTGTTGCACTAAACTATTCTACGCTACTAATTAACTATTTAACTACTAAACAACGTAAATGACTACAAGTCTACGAGCTAACATATGCTAGACCATAATTGGGGTGACCAACACTTTAACATGGAATTTCCAATTCCTAACAAAGGAGGTCCTAGGATAGAGTTAGATATACGTTTAAGCTATATCTAAAGTCGATCATTTCAAGGTTGTAAAACCCTAATACTGTCAAGAGTATTCGTATATTAATAATATATTGAGGTATTTAGTGATAATTACTGTTCGATTATTATTATTCTTCTTAAGGTTAAGCACTAGATTCCGCATAGTGTTTAATAGTTTGTGTTCGTTTAAGTTAGCTTCTATATTAGATCGTTTGCTCAACTGTGATCAACAAGTGGTATCAGAGCTTGTGATCTAGAAGCTGTGATCAAGAAGAAGTTGTGTTCGATTCAGATTTGTTCTAATTCAACAAGTTCAAGATGAGTGACGAAACTCACATGGTTACTGCCTCTAAGGTACCTATGCCGAAGCAGGGAGAGTATGAAATGTGGAAGATGAGAATGATGCAATACATTTGCATGATTGACTACAACATATGGGATGTCATTGTAAAAGGTGATACTCTACCAAAGATTGGTGCTGATGGTAAAGCACTAGCTATTGTGGCTGAAACTGACAAAGCTCAAAGGAAGCTGGAGATCAAGGCTCATAGTATTCTCTGTATGGGAATACCCAATGAGTATTCATTGGACTTTCAAGAGTATGAGACTGCCAAGGAGTTGATGGATGCTATTGAACAAAGATTTGTCGGTAATAATGCTACCAGAAAATCAAGGAAGAACATGCTTAAGCATCAGTTTGAAAACTTCTCTGGTACTAGTGGAGAAAGTCTTGATGGAACTTACAACAGACTACAGAAGCTTATCAATCACTTGAAATTAGTTGACTATAAAGTTCCTCAAAAATACATCAACCTCAAGTTTATTAGAAGCTTGGTACCTGAATGGGCAATCCACACAGTTGTTTGAGAAACAAAGATGATTTTGTCAAAATGACCTTGGATAATCTCTACAACAACTTAAAGGTGTATGAGTCTGAGAAGAATCTAGCTAGTTTATCCTCTTCTACTCAGAACATTGCTTTTGTGTCTACCAACAACAGGAGTTCTCAGGAAACTACCACTGCTACTTATGAAGTTTCCTCTGCTAACTCTAATGTTTCCACTGCTAGTGAAAACGTTAGTGATGGTGTTATCTGTGCTTTTCTAACTGAACTCATAAACAATGCTTCAGTGTTGAATCAGGATTTGGATCAAATTGATCCTGATGATCTTAAAGAAATTGAACTTAAGTGGGAGATGGATGCTCACTTTAAAGGCTAAAAGATTTATGAGTAGAACTGGTAGAGAGATAAAGTACAGTGGTCAAAGCAAAGCTGGGTTTGATAAGAGTAAGATGGAGTGCTACAACTGTAAAAGGAAGGGGAACTTTGCAAGGGAGTGTAGGGCTCCAAAGAGGAATGTTGAAAATTTCAAGAAGGCAACTGAAGATCCAAAGCCTTCTTCAGCATTGGTGGCTCAAGATGGACTTGGTGACTATGACTGGAGTGACCAGATTGAGGAAGGACATAATGCTACTTTTCTTGCAAGTGAAGCTTCCAAAGTGCACAACTTTGCTCTCATGGCATATGCTTCATCATCATCTGGTTATGATTATGAGGTATCCAATAGTTCAAATAGTTCTGTTTGTTCTTTTAAATCTTGTCAAGATACTTTAGAAGGTCTCAAAGCAGTGATAGAGAGTCTTAGAAAAGAAGTTGAACGTCTTAAAATGGATAACTTAGGTTATAGAGTTGGACTTAAAAATGTAAAAGAAAAACTTGAGTTTAGTAAAAAGTGTGAGTTTGAATATGTTGATAAGATTAATATTCTAGGTGGTGAAGTTGACATTAGAGATAGAGAAATCAATGTACTTAAGCAGAAACTTGAAGAAGCTGAAAATGTAAAATGATGATGTACCCTCCGAACAGCTCGAAGGACACCCCTTCGAGATGTGTCGAAGCCCTTCTGAACGAAGGCCCAAGTTAGGTCTCCAGAATATTCGTAGGCGTCAAACCATTCGAACACACGAAGGTTACCTGCGGGGAATTCGCCATTCGAAGCCCTAAGCCCTTCGGGGTATGGTTGACGAAGGAGCAACGGATATGAGAACCTCCTGACTTGGTCAAACCCACGATCTCCCTCTCTTTCATGGCTTTCCCGCCAAGTTTAAGAACGTGGATCACTAAGCCCTAGCGGTTACCCATAAGCATGGGACGCCCCCATGTTCTCCGACAATTACGCAGAGGTACCCCTAACCCTATTTCTTCCACTATAAATAGGTTAGACGGGCAGAGAATTATGGTAAGCCCATTAATCATGCATCTCTTTACTTACACACACTTATACAACCATAACTCATACTTAATCTCACGCCGGAGGTGGTTCGCAGGGTCCAACCCCTGCGTAATCACTTAACGTAGTGTCTTCGTATTTCTTATCCTCAGGTGAAAGACAATCTTGGCTGGAACATACACCCCTCATACCTTTGATCATCATCGAAGCCTGGTAGTGCAATTTATTGTACAATCAGTGGCGCCATCCGTGGGACCCGCTACTATTAGTCCCGTAATCACCAAGTCTTGAAACCCTAACCGATTACGCTACTTTTCCGACATGGAACCAGGAAGAAAAGATACACCTCTACCAGGTTTCTCTACCCTGGTGCCTCTCAACACAACTAACACCGATAATCTCGCCCCATAACTGCCTCCACCTTCACTACACGATCTCGTTTGGAAACCACTCCCATACCTCACGCCTCAACTTCCGCTAACCCTATTCCAGAAATTAGCCCTGCCTTCGTTGAGGCAAACTTCGAAGCCTTAGAGTCCTTGCTGAGGGTTCATAAGAGGCAAGTTCGCAACACTGAGATGCGAAGGGAACTGGAATATTCCAGTGAGGAATATGATGAAGAAATCGAGATAGATGAAAGGCCTCGACCAATTAACAGGGGGCGTTCCGCCCTACGAAATGGTTCTCCTTCAATAAGAAGGCCTAATGGAAGGACTGTTGGTTTTGAAGAATGTTCCGGAGGGGATCCGGGAATAAGGGAAAGAGTACAAGGTGAAAGAAGGAGCGAGAACTCCAACGCAGGAAGCAACCCGGTAGGAAACGGAGGGGTAAACCTACCACCTCTCCTAGCTGCTCACTTAGGAAGAGAAGGAATGGGGGCTCCAATACCTCCATCATACGTCTCGAGTGTCGGAGGACCTCCTCCATACTCTGGGATGAACCAGCTACCCCCTCAGGGAATGAATCCCTACCTACCTGCTCAAACCTATAATACCTACCCTCCGAATGGGTCTCTCCATAACCAGAGTTACCAGCAAGTGCCCTACGGACACGTTCCAGTACACTCTACACAACCAATGGGTGGAAACCCTTCGTATCAACCTTCCACAACCTACGCTGCATTCACAGAACTATTTCCTAACCCGTATAACCTTACACCTGTTTATCCACCTCCATATAACCCTTACTATGCCGAAGCCTCAGGAGCTTGCACACCTTTTGTGAAGTGGATCGAAGACTACCCTCTGCCTGATGGTGTAAAGATGCCCACTCACATAAGCACCTATGATGGGAAAGGCGATCCTGATAACTTCTTACATTTGTTCGAAGGCGCTATCAAGATGCAGAAGTGGGTCATGCCCGTAGCATGCCACATCTTCACATACACGCTTCGAGACTCCGCAAGAATATGGTGGAATGGGAAAAAGTTGGGGAGCATTGTAAGTCTAGATGATCTTAAGGCTAAGTTCCGATCACACTTTAGCCAACAGAAGAAGTACACCAAGACCCATCTAGCCGTGCATACCATTAAGCAAAGGGACATCGAAAGCACAAGGGCCTTCGTCACAAGGTACACCGATGAAACTTTGCAAATTCTAGGGTTACACGAGGAACAAAGGATTTCTGGTTTCGTACATGGCCTACGGACTCGAAACTTGGTGGAATTCCTGCCCACCGACCTTCCTACTACCTACAAGGCACTGATGGAGAAGACTTACACTTGGATTGAGTCCAAGGAAGTAGCAGCAAACGGAGCTCCGATAGAGCAAAGAGAAGCCTCTGATAACTTCTCCAGAGGGTCCTCCTGGAAAGGATCCAAGAATAGGAAGAAGAACAGAGATCGCTTCACTCCCTACAACAAAGGCTCGAATCATGGACTCTTGGGAAACTTGGTCAAATCTCCCAGGGAGATTTTGGCTACCGAGAAAGCCGCAAAGTCCTTCGACCCACCACCTCGGATGTCAGCACGAAGCAAAGCCAGGGACATGTCGAAGTACTGCCACTTTCACGAAGACCATGGGCATGACACAAACAGCTGCAGAGAGCTGAAGAAGCAGATTGAAGAGGCAGTACAGTCCGGCAATTGGCACACCTGGTTAAAGGCATCAAGAAGGGAAAGGACAAGTTTTCCGACACCCAACTGGGTGAGTGGAAAGGAAACAAAAGGGAGGCTACCGCTGCAGAAACTCCGATACTAATGGTACACAGGCATGATCCAACCTTGAAACGGAAAGAAGCAGATGGGGAGCTGGGAAGCGTAGGAGAGATAACATTCCCGTCCATCCTAGGGCAGACACCTTCGACCGACCCCGTGGTCATCAAGGTACGGATCTCTGTTGGAATCACTCCTAAACTAGATTACAAGTGTTAGTGATTAATATGTAATAGTTAGCTTAATTAGGCCTTTATGTTTGTTATTAAGCTAAGGCTTGTGTAGAAGGCCCATGAGCCTTGGCCCAAGCCCATAAGAAGGGAAGGATGCTAGTAGTGTTGACCTAGCTCCTTGCCCTATAAATAATCCTTGTAAACCCTCACTTGAGGGTTGGTTGTTCATTTTATCTTTCACTCTACGCATAACTCTTCATCATTTATATTCGTGTGTATGATAACGTGTTCAGCCGATCACTCTTCATCTCTATTTCTTATATTGTTACTTGTGTTACATAAATGGGAACCTAACAGTGGTATCAATCGCCAAATAGTTGGGTGCAAAGGTTTTGTTTTTGAAGTTTTAGTGTTACGCGTAAGTTACGGTTTACAAACTTTGTCACGCATAAAAACTCATTTTTTACACTTTCCAATCCAAGATTCTTGTACTTTCAAGGTTTTTAGGTGTTAAAATTTCAGTTTTTGGCAAAAAGTTTCAAACTTTACGTGTATTTCATTGGTTTTAAGCTTGATTTCAAACGTGTGTTCATTTCTACGCGTAACGTGTGTATAAGTTTTGGATCATCAAGTTTCACACTTTTGTGTTATTTTGGTGATATTGAAGCTGTTTCATCACAAAAATCTGGTTTAGAAACACTTTGGGCTAAAATCTTAATTTTGGAAAATCCTACACGTAACAAAACCCTAGAGTTACGCGAAGAAATCCGTGGTTTGATCTTCAGTTTTCTTGGTTTACTCAGTGTTTTCTTGCTTGGATAAGCCTGAAAACACTTTGAATTTGGATATCATTTACACTGTGATAGTGTAAAGGATTTTTTGGGCAAAACCCTAATTTTACGCATAAGCTTAAACTTACGGGTAGAACTCTTTACGCCTAAGATTTTTCTTACGCCTAAGCCTTGTCTTACGCATAAGCTAATCCTACGCATAAGTTTTCTATGTCTAACTTTCAGTTTACGCCTAATTTTAGTGTTTCTCATTCTTACGCGTAAGCTAATCCTACGCGTAACTATTGCTTTTACGCGTAAGTTTGGTGTTTTTACGTCTAAGCATTACTTTTCCTAAACTTGGTTTCTACGCCTAAGGACACTTCATCAACAACGTTTCATTCGACTACAAATATCCATTTTACAACACAAGTTTTCAACATGTCTCAACCTCCATACTCTAACTACTTTCCTTACACGTATAATTAACAACAACAACAACAAATCAGTCCACAACATCAACAATTCAATCAACAACAACAAATTTATCAACAACAATTTAATCAACAACATTATCCACAACTAGGAGCAATTCAACTACAAATGGTTCAACCACCACCTAGTATTCAAGTACAACCCTACACAAACGTTTACAATCAACATCCATCCAGGAATACTATGAAGGAACCGTCTTGGTTTGCAAAGATGTGTGAAGCTTTAAGCAGTCAACAATCCATTCATGAGGCTGGATCACTTGATAGACCTCCAATGCTCACTCCCGGTAATTATGATCAATGGGTGATTAGGTTCTTTAGGTTTTGTGATCTAAAGAAGCCACATGGAAAGTTCTTAAAGAAGGTCATTTTGGAAGGTCCGTTTCAGATGCCTACTATTGTTACACCCGGAGATCCAAATGCTACTCCACCAAGAGATGATGCCACCAACATTGCAACTCTTTCTGACCTCACTGCTGATGAACTTCTACATTTCGAAGCTGATGAGCTAGCAATGCAATACATTCTTTTGGGATTACCCAATCCGATTCTTCGAAGTGTTGATGCTCAAAAGACTGCTAAGAAAATGTGGGAACATATTTATCTTCTCATGGAAGGAACTGAACTTAATCAAGAAGACATGGAATCCAAAATTTACTTGCTTATGAACACTTCATGATTAAACCCAGAGAGACATTATAGTCATATCATCATCGATTCTCAGACATCATCCATGACTTGGACAAACACAACATCATCATGCCAAGAATTGCTGTTAACACTAAGTTCCTAAGTAGTCTTGGTCCTGAGTGGGAAAAATATGTCATTTTCATCCGTCAAGCGAAGAATCTTCATCATGCTACTTACGGATTGTTGTACGACTATTTGAAGCCACATCAAAAAGAAGTTGACAAAGAAAGGGTTATCCGTGGACAAACTGTTTCACCATCACTTCCGGATAATCAACAACTTGCTTTGTGGGCTCAAACTAGTTATCCTCCTCAACCCGCTCCTCAACAAACTGCAACAATTACACCATATGATCCGTCACAACAACAATCTCCACAAACTCAATTGGTTCCATACAACAACAACAATGATCAAGCACTTTACAGTGAAGCTAATGAGGATTCCGATGCTTTCGATGAATTGCAAAAAGGATTTGTTATGATTGCTAAAGCCTTCGGCCGTTACACAAACAAATCCAACAATCGCATTCGTTCCTCATCAAACACAAGGAATCAGGCTGTTGTGAACAATGGACGTGTTGAAGTTCAGAATCATGGTAATGTTCGTCAGATGGGAGGTGGTCAAGGGTTTAATGCTATGGGAAGGAATAACATGGGTACTCCACAACGAGCTCAAGTGGTTGAACAGGGTAATGCTCAGAATGGGATTAATGGTCTTCGTTGCTATAACTGTAATGAGAAGGGTCACCTGGCTAATGCATGCCCTAAGCCGAGGACTAGAGGCAGTGCTTACCACAAGGAAGCTTTACTCTTGGCTCTTAAAGATGAAGCTGGTGGAACTCTTACAAACAAGGAACAGAGCTTTATGGCAGATGCAGATTCTGATGATGACATGGAGGACTTGCAGGCTAATGCAGCAGTGGTGTTGATGGCACACATGCAAGCTCTCCACATGAGTGACACAGGCCGAGTGTATGACACTGACGGCTTGTCTCAGGTACCGGATCAAACTATCCTCATAAATAATCTGATCTCTCAGCCAAAATCTACATCCGACAAGGGTCAGAGTGTTCAACATGAACCGTCTACATCTCATTCCGATGATCATCAAATACACCCCGTAGTTATATTTGACGATCAAGATGACCTTATGGTTACCATTGATAATCAAGTTGACTCCGTGGTTATACTTGAGGATCTGACTAATGATTCTGCTGAGACTAACGTTGAACAAGATGAACCTTCGTCTAATCTAGAATTTGAGCTCATGACCTTAATTAAAGACCAAGAATCTCGACTGGAAATATGCAAGCAGTTAAAAGTAAACAATGCACTGTTGACTAGGGATAATGAATGCTTAAAAAGGCAACTCAACGTTTTTAAAACTCAAGAAAAACGTGAACAAGGTTTTGAAGTCGATTTTGCTAAATCTTCTCAAAACGAAAAATCACAAGAATGACATATTCGTGATCTAGTCGCATCCAAGAATGCTTTGTTGTCTCAGATAGAACAACTGAAACATGATCATAAAAAACAAATTAATGCTTTTACTTTGGAAAATCAAAACGCCAAGGCTGAGTTGTTAACTTGTAAAAAACAGTTATCTGAATACAGAAAGCATTCAACGAAACGAATAGCTGACCATCTTGAAGAAATTTTCGGCTTACAAAACAAACTCAAAGAGTTTTGAAATGTTGTTTATAAACATGGTGAGTCAATCACAACTATTCAAAAGTTTACTTTAAAACCAAATCCAAATGGATATGGACCGAATCTTGCTGATTACAAACCAAAGCTTTCAAACAAAGCATTCAAACCAAATCCTGAAGTTCACAGTGCAGAACACAAAATTGATTATTCTATTATGAGTGTTGTTGAATATCATCGTCAAGAGGAATTCGATGCAGATGACGAGAGTCGGTCAAAAATGGAAAATGTTGTTTATAACAAACCTTTTAACTATTCAAAAGCCGTCACTTTCATCACACAAAAGGACTCTTCTAACACACCTTGTGTTATCACACCTCGGTCTGAGTCTTCTAATGTTGGTCCCCAACCCAATTCTGCACAAATTAATGGTCCTTTACCTTCACTCAGTGAAGTAAAATCAATACCCGAAAATTGTCAAATTCTTAGGTATTTTGACATTTTCACTTCTGACCTCAAACTTTTAGAACGTGAGATTGAATTTCATTCTGAAATAAAAGTTGAACATTTTCAATCGCCTCAGGCGCGAGAATAAAGAGATAATTTTCAGAAAAGAATTTTACCCCATGTTAAAAATTTGAAAAACTGTGCATTATATTGGGAAAGGGAATTTCAGAAGGAACTTGGACTGATGAAAATAGTTTTCGAGAAAACAGAAACATCGATTTCAAATATAAAACGCAAAAAGAAAATGTTAAGAAAAGATGTTGATCGACTCTTGGAAGATGTTATCTGTGCTGATATCCATAATGTTGTGTTATTGCATTCTTTGTCATATGCATTTGATTATATCTCTGCTAATTCTGTTGATTCTGATGCAATTGTTGAGAATACTGATAATGTGCTTCAGATCGAGTCTTTAAAAGTTAAAAATGAACGATTGTTAAACGAACTTTCAAATGCAAAACGTCGTCTTCAATGGTGTCAAAAAGATTGTCAAAATCGTGAACTTGCTCTTCAAAACAAAATCACCCAGTTGCATTCAAAATATTTTGATCCTAAAATTGAGCAACTGGATGATCAAAACGCGTCTTTGAAATGTCAAATCTCAAAATATGAACAAGAACTTGCAAAAGTTAAAAGGGAATATGGTGTCATATTTGATTTACTCAAACAGACTCGTGATGAAGCATCAAACGAACTTGATCATTATCTTGTACACACTAAAGAAGTCACAAATGTTTATGGAAACCTTCGTTCTGAAAATCAAGATTTGTTGCACACTGTCATTGAGTTAAAAGAGAAGTTAGGAAAGTATGAACAAGTTTAGCTTAGCAACATTAAGAAACTTGCACCTGTAACACTTAGAAAAAGTGACACTCGATTGCCTACTGACAAATCACAAGATACTAATGTGATTCCCTCTACTGAAACAGGAATAGTTGCCTCTTTTCCCAACGTCCGCACTTCACAGCCTAGGAGCAATACAAGGAAGAATAGGAAGTTGCGACCTAAGAAAAGAACAATAAATAATGCTGAAGTAGAAGAACACCCTAGGACTTTGAATAAGATTCAAGTTGCTCCCACTTTAGATATTGCGTCTGACAAATGTAATGGAAAAAGTGTTGTAACGAATGCTGAACCTTTAAGTACTTTTGATGTTAAGTTTGAAGCTTCTTGTGTTATATGTCATCAAAGTATGCTTTCTGATTGTCATGACAAATGTGTTGCTAAAACTATCTTTTCTCATTTACGGAATCCTAAGAAACAGAATACCTCTAGGCCCACTAAAGCTTCTAAGTCTGTGCTTGTTAAACCACCCTTTTTAGATTCTAAGAAATGCATTGATGTCCCTGTAGCTCCATTATCACCTCCAAGGAACGTAGTACCACCTAGTGCATTCACTAAGACTAAAGCAAAGACTAGTTGGAGATGGCAGAAATGGATACATAATACACTAGGATTTAAATGGATACCTAAAATCATTGATGTGTGTATTTCTCCTATAACTGCTTCGGAACCCTCTAACTCTTCGGGTTCCACATCTACTTCTATTCCATCTGTGTCGTCTGTGTGTAATGCAGGTGATACAGATCATCCTTTGGATTGTTGATAGCGGATGTTCCCGACATATGATATGCAATCTTAAACTGTTATCAAACTTTGTTGCAAAGTTCATTGGCACTGTCAGATTTGGGAATGATCACTTCGCATCTATCATGGGCTACGGAGATTACATCAATGGTAACATCGAAATTAGCAGGGTTTATTATGTGGAAGGCCTCGGTCACAATCTCTTCTCAGTAGGTCAATTTTGTGATGGAGATTTGGAAGTTGCTTTTCGGGAGAAAACTTGTTTCATTCGTGATCTAAAAGGAAACGATCTTATGTCTGGCACTCGTAATTCAAGTCTCTACACTATCTCCATGCAAGACATGATTGCTTCATCTCCCATCTGTCTACTTTCAAAGGCAACATCAACAAAATCTTGGCTATGGCACCGTCGTCTCTCACATTTAAACTTTTAAACCATAACCAACCTTGCTCGATACAAACTAGTTGAAGGTCTCCCGAGATTCCGATATTCTAAAGATCACCTATGCTCGGCGTGTGAACAAGGGAAAAGCACTCGTGCTCACTTTCCTTCAAAGATGGAACACAGCTCTCAGCATGTGATTCATCTTCTTCATATGGATTTGTGTGGCCCAATGCGCGTGCAAACGATTAATGGCAAACGCTACATCTTGGTAATTGTCGATGACTACTCAAGATGGACTTGGGTCTACTTTCTTCGAAGTAAAGATCAAGCTCCACAGATGATCATCACCTTTCTCACGAAAATTCAAGTTCAGCTCCGAAACACAGTCAGACTAATCAGAACAGACAAAGGAACTGAATTTGTGAATCAAACTCTTCGTGCATTTTATGAGAAAGTGGGAATTGAGCATCAAACATCTATTGCACGTACACCAGAACAAAACGGAGTTATTGAAAGACGAAACCGCACGTTAGTGGAAGCTGCAAGAACGATGTTAATTAATGCTAAACTTCCGGATTACTTATGGGCTGAAGCCGTGTCAACTGCATGCTACACTCAGAATCGCTCAATGATTACCAAGTGCCACAACAAAACACCTTATGAGCTTATCCACAACCATAAACCGAATCTCAAACACTTTCATGTATTTGGATCCCTTTGTTATCCGAATAATGATCGTGATGACTTTGGTAAGCTCAAAGCCAAAGCTGACATTGGAGTCTTCATAGGATATTGTGAAAATTCTAAGGGTTTCTGGATCTGGAATCGTCGTACAAAGCAGGTTATGGAAATGATTCATGAAAATTTCGATGAGCTTACAGAAATGGCTTCTGAGCATAACAGCTTGGAACCCGGTCACAACCGTTTAAACTTCCCTCAAACCCCATCATCAGCTGAACCAAGCCCCCAGCTTACTCGTCAACAAATGGAAAAGCTATTTGCTCCGCTGTTTAGTGATGATATTAATGATCGTGCTCCAGGTGTATCCAATGTTTCCGCTGCTTAACCTGATCATATTCCAATACTTGATACACCTGCTACAACAACTACTGTTGAAGAAGCACCACCAGTTGACTCTACAACAATAGTTGAACAAACTGCTTCCAACGACGCTGAACCAGCTGATGATGTTCTGAACAATGAAGTACCCCCACCTGCAGATTTTGATCCAAATGCGTTCTTTAACCCGTTTGCTAATGAAACTGCTGCACCTAATGTTGCGGAATCATCTACAAGCCATTTGAATCCTCCCAATCTGCATAATGCATATCAACATCAACCTTCCACAAATCGTTGGACAAAAGACCATCCTCTTGAGAATATTATTGGTAACCCGAATCAACCAGTCGTAACAAGACAACGTCTTCACACAGATGGTGAACATTGCATTTATGCACTCACTGTCTGCCAATCTGAACCTAAAAACATTAAAGACGCAATGACCAAAGACAACTGGATTGAATCCATGCAGGAAGAACTCAATCAGTTTAAACGCCTTGAAGTATGGGAATTGGTTGAAAGACCAACAGGATTCTTCGTCATTGGTCTCAAATGGATTTGGAAAAACAAATTGGATGCTGAAGGTACCGTAATCAGAAACAAGTCACGTCTGGTGGCTAAGGGTTATAGACAGGAAGAGGGTATTGACTTTGAAGAATCATTCGCTCCGGTTGCTCGTCTTGAGGCTGTTCGGATATTTCTGGCGTTCTCGGCTCATATGAATATAACGGTCTTTCAGATGGACGTCAAAACTGCTTTTCTGAATGGTCAACTGAAAGAAACAGTCTATGTCAGCCAGCCAGAAGGATTCGTTGATCCAGAGTTCCCGAACCACGTTTACAAACTGAACAAAGCTCGTTACGGACTCAAACAAGCTCCTCGGGCGTGGTACGATAAGTTATCATCCTTCCTCATTGCCAATAATTTCACCAAAGGTTCGGTTGATCCTACACTTTTCATACAATATCAAGGGGCTCACATCTTAATCGTTCAAATCTATGTGGATGACATCATTTTTGGGTCAACACATTTAAAATACTCAAATGCTTTTGCAAAACTAATGACAAAACATTTTGAAATGTCAATGATGGGTAAACTCACATTCTTTCTTGGAATGCAAGTTCATCAATCACCCCGTGGTATTTTCTTAAGTCAGTCCAAATATGCCCTTGAACTTCTAAATAAATTTGGAATGCAAAACTGTGACACCTATGCCACACCAATGGCTCATACCAAGAAACTAGACGCTGATTTACCTGGGAAATTGGTGGACCTTACCAAATACCGAAGTATCATTTGGTCTCTCATGTATCTAACAGCTAGCAGGCATGATATTGTTTTTGCCATATATCTTTGCTCCCATTATCACTCGAGACCAACTGAAACCCACCTCTCCGAGGCTAAAAGAATGCTCCGATACATCAAGGGAACCATTAACTTAGGGATCTGGTATCCGAAGGATTCTGGTTTTGAACTAATAGCTTTTTTAAACGCTAATCACGCAGGCTGCTTAGACTCTCGGAAAAGTACTTCAGGAGCATTACAATTTCTTGGTGATAAACTGGTGTCATGGCAATTGAAGAAGTAAGATTGTACGTCGCTGTCCTCAACAAAAGCAGAATATGTAGCCATGTCGGCGTGTTGTGCTCAAGTCATATGGATGCGAACACAACTCAAAGACTATGGTTACGTATTTGACAAAATCCCGAGGTACTGCGAAAATCGAAGTGCTATTCCAATCTCGTACAACTCCGTTCAACACTCAAAATCAAAGCACATCGATCTTCGATATCATTTTATCAAGGAGCACGTGGAAAAGGGTACTGTTGAATTATACTTTGTGGGTACTGAATACCAACTGGCAGATCTCCTCACCAAAGCCTTAGCTCCTGCTAGGTTTAATGAGTTGGTCCACCGGTTGGTATGCGGTGTTTGACTCCAGAGGAACTGGAAGAACTTTTAAAACATTCTTAAAACCAGTCAAACACCAAAACCTCTTTTGTAAATATTTTTCAAAAACAAAATACAAAAATATAAAATCTGATAAAACAACAAAAATATTCTTCTATCTATATTTCTTTTAACATGGCAAGTACAAATCTTCCGTCAACACTCTAATCTTTCAAAATTCAGTATTTTCTCGGTCAAATTTTGAGGGGGAGAAAGCAAATATTTTTCGGTTTCATAAAACCTTGTACTTGCATGTTACTTTATCTCAATTGTTACTTTGTTTAATGGTGGTCACATGTCTGGTTTTCTGACATTCCCCGGACTCAAATTCATACAACTTATTTATTTCTAAAGTCGAGGGGGGGTGTCGTCAAGTTTCTTTTCAAATATCATTCGTTTGGTAACCAAAATGGAAGTTATGGGCGTTGTATGTAAATGGTTAAGGTGGAGGGACTGAAATTGTCAAAAGCTTAAAGTATTTTTTAACAAAACCTTCACCTAACTTTCTCATATCATTTATTTCAAAACATTTATTACTCTCAACAACAAATCCTACGCCTAACCTTCAATCTTCTAAACCGTGCTTTAGATCTTAACTTTGTAAGTGGTTTTTGATTCTTAGTGTTCAAACAAACAATGGTTTTGATTTATTTGCAAATCCAACGGCTAAATCTTGAGTTTGGATGATTTTCGTGTTCTACGCGTAAGCATGTGAACACAAGATCATCAAGTGTGTGTTTGTTATGATATAATGGTGTTAAAATGTTCAAAACTGTGTGCAAAACCATTTTTATCAAACAAATCCACCCAGAAACACAAATTGTCCATTTTTCAAAATTAGGGTTCATAAGTCGATTTGGGTGTTTTCATGTGTGAGTGTTTCTGGTTAATTTGATGGTTGAAAGGTGTTCTTTATATGTTGAATTGATAATATTCATACTCATAACTTGCCCAGAAACATCAATTGTGAAAGAATTAAGTTTTAGGGTTTAAGTTCATACGTTTTGGGTACTTTTGATTCATAGCATTTTTGATGTTAAAACTAGTACAGAACACTTCATTAGACCTCTAAGATACCCCAGAAACTGTTTGGTGTTATTCCTATGGCTAGAACTCGTACACGTAGGAATTGAACTTTAGGGTTTAAAGTCTACGCGTAAATAACATTCTACGCATAACTGCTTAAACTGTGAATCCATGCTTAGAACTGATAGATATTGAATGTATGTGTTAATATTGGTGTTATGATGAACTTATTTCAGGATTTCTACGCGTGAAAATTCAGAATCAAGGTTACTTGAACATCTACGCATAAGGATCACCTTACGCGTAGAATGTTATGCGTAAGAGAAGTCTTACCCGTAATATTTACGCGTAAGGTTCTACAATGGGGACTACGCGTATCCTGTGAAGGATATGCGTAAACAGTAACCTCTACGCATAAGGTTCACTCTTACGAGTAAGCCTTACGCGTAAGGTTCCATATACGCTTAAGCGTAAGCTTTACGCCTAAGGCACTCTTTTCCTACGCGTAATATTTCTTACGCGTACGTCAAGATCCTACGCATAAGCTTATGCTTACGCGTATAACCACTCTTGTTTACGCATAAGCTTGCAAAACCTATGCCTAAGCCTAGTTTTAACCAAAATTATGAATTGTTACGCGTGCAAACTTGTAAATAAATAAATCATAACGCCACGAAACCAAAAAATGTCACTAACAAGCTTAAATGTTTAATAAGTTGTGAAAAATAAGTGAAAACTTGGACTTTAAAACTCAAAGTTAATCAACTCACGAAACTTATCACGACGTCTTTGGACTATTGGACTAACAACTGACATTGAACTCGTAACAATCATCGACATATCACATTCAATAAATAGACAATAAAATCAACTGTTGACTAACGTAATGTCTTTCGATATGTTGGTTCTTTTGGCTAAATATCTTTCAGATCACGACATGGACGCTCAAATGAAAAATGTGGAAGCACCAAATGTTCTCACTGTTGAAGATATCTTCCCTCATGGTTACCCAATGAAGATCGGAAAGAACAACCTTAGAGTTGATTTTGATATTTTCACCTGTTCAGAGTCTTCTTGTCTGATTTCTGTGGACATTCTGAAAAATCACCCTTATCAGAACATGCTCACCAACTCTGCTATAGTGCCGAAGATCTACATTCACCAATTCTCGCATACAATGCGAAAGATTAAAGGTCAAAATGCTGTGACGGTGACGCTCAACCAAAAACAAGTCACCATCACACCAGCAGATTTAAGGGCTATTCTTCTTATTCCTGTCATCGAGCCAACTGAATACAATGCCACACCAACTGAAGAGGTCGTTCTACAATTCATGGTCGACATTGGCTATGACGAAGCTGCAGGGGTAATCACAAATCCGTTTCTGGATGTGATAGTGGTTATGAGCATCCCACGCTCATAGAACTACAGATCTTTTGGGCTTTGGTCAACATGAAACACATTGAAGTTGAAGCTCTGATATGGGACGACATGATGTCTTTCCTCAAAAAGCTTGGCACCAAGATCTCATATATTAGATATACCAAACTGTTGATCCAAAGAGCTCTAGGGTATAATCCTGATATTCCCTTGAGACTCAATGACCCCAACAATCACTCCGCGTTGTATGAACCTACACTCACAGTCAGATTTAAGGAATCAACAACAAAGAAACAAGGGGCAGTGTTGCTAGATCACCTTCTTACTGATGCGGTCAAACAACTTTATTCATACAAAAGGTATCTGGTAGCGGTTGATGAAGGCAAAGTAGGTTTTCTTGATGAAAAGTCCTCTGGTACACCTACTAGGAAAACCAGGAAAGGTAGTGAAGAAAGCATAACGAGCACTGATAGTCAGAAAAGTTTCCTAAGAGGACACATGTTCTCAAAAGGAAAATTCCATCTGAAGAAGCCATTCCAATTCCCAAGCCTGAACCTCAACAAAAGCTAATGGATGAAATCTCTGAGGATACTGAATCAGACGAAGAGGTCATCTACTCTGAAACTCCAACCGATGACACTCAAACAGTAGCAAAACCTCCTAGTCCAAAAGCTGATAAAGGTAAAGGGAAAACTCCAGTGATTGAGCATGAAAAAGAAAGCTCAGATGAAGAGCCATTTGATGAGGAAAGAGACTATCAGAAGAAGTTGAAGAACCTCAGACTCAAGAATCTTGCCACAGAGTTCGAATAGCAACAAATGCATGGCCCCGGTGGGTCAAGTGGTGGAGTCCAATCTACACCAATTCCTGATGCGGTTAATCAACCCGATAAGGGAACTGGTGCCACCACTCTTGAGCAACAACAAAGGCAGCTTGAGGACTCTATCAATTATGACTTTGAGGAACCAGAAATGGAGAAGTCTGAGAAAGTTTCTGATGAAGATGCTGAGGTTGCAGCTAAAGAAAAAGCAGATAATGAAGCTCAAGCTCAAGCAAATGAAGAAGCCAGGATCAAGGCTGAAGAATTGGCTAAGTCTGGACAAGATGACGAAGTTGATTATGATGATTTCCTTCTTGATAGTCCAGCACGCTCTAAGGAAGAAACTTCTGAGCCACCAAAAGACCCTGTGTCTCCTCATGTCTCATCATCATCAGATTCGTCTTCTCACTCTTCACTTCCACCATCCAAAGGCACAACCATATCCACATCTAAGTCAGTGAAAAAACCGACCGACTATTGGATATCTCGAGCTAAGACAAAGATTGTCAAAGCTGTTAAGCAAGTCAAGAGGAAAGACGTGACCAACAAAAAGCTGAATCAACTTGCTGACAGTATCAATCTTCTACATGACGAGATAAACAAGATGTCAAGTGAAAGGGAGTATATCCAGAAATTTATGCAACGTGATGTCCAAGGGGAAATGAACGAGATGATTAAGGGATACACTCACAAGTTCCTTCTCGACATTGTTCCTGGTGTGACAAAAGAGTTGTTCACCAAACAACTCTATCCGAATCTCATGCAGATGGCCAAGCAAACTATACGATCAACTCCACTAACCGTAACTATCAACCCAACTGATCCTATAGTGTTCTCCGATGCTGAATTGGTTTCCAGGCTGGTAACACAAATGTCAAAACGATTTGCAACATTTACCTCTGACGAAGGTAAACTATTTGAAGCATTGTTGGAATACAAACTCAAAACAGCATGCAAAGTAGAAGCTGAAAGGCCTAAGCGTCCAAGAGACGATGACGATAAGGATAAGGATAATGATAAGGAGCCTAAACGTCCAAAGAAGTCTGGTGAACCCTCCTCTATGCCATCACCACCCCAAAGGACTCCAATACAAAGACAATCCCCTCCACGCTCCTCTGCTGATAAACCTCAGGACTCTGAGTTACCACCCTCCACAGAGAGAACCGGTGATCATTTCGAATATACTGGTGGTGACGATGAAGAGCTCCATGAGCCCCAACAATAAACCACCTCTTCCGCCACAACAATGAAACCAGGATCCTTATCAAAGCCAAAGAAGAAGAAGAAGACAAAGACCAATGTTGTCTCATGGCTAGACGAAGATGACACCGCTGAATACAACTGGTTTTCTACACTTGTTGATACTACTCCCTCACTACCTGAAGGTCAAGAAATGGTAGATTGTCGAACATTGGAGCATGATAAGTTACTTCAAGAAAAGTTTCGGGTGAAGAAGATGACTAAAGCAGAGTTGAGACGCATCAAGAATGAAGCTTTTCAACTACTCAAAGACAGCTCTGAAAGTGCTATTGAAGTTGAATACCATCTTGAAAACATAGCACGAGCCATGTCTAACAACATCGATTGGCTCAACCCTGAAGCTAACATTGTCTTCACACGAAAAGACAAAGCTCCATACTACACAGACTGGACAAGACCTCTACCTACAATTGGCCAACCAGATCAACCAACGATTCCATTCCGTTATTTCTTTAACAATGACCTGGAATTTCTTCTACACGGTAGCGATGTGTCAAAGAAATACGCTACATCACTTACACTTCTGTTCCCGGCAGCAATCTACTCCAACTGCATAGCCATTGAAGAAAATGCTACTCACATGTTTGCCAACAGCGTTGAAAATTATGACATTGATGCAGTGTATGGGATTCACCATTGGCCAGATCGCCGAAGAATCTACTACAAAAGCTGCCAGGTTCAAAAGTCAAAACACGAAGTGTATAGTGATAAACAGATCATTGCTATTAGGCATGTCTCTCTTGCATCTAAATGGGACTACACATTTCTCAAAAACATTGTGGTAAAAAGACAAGACGAATAGGACTATGAATTCTGTGAAGCGGATTTTTCGAGACTGTCGCTGAATGACATTAAAGACATGTATCTCGCTAAGGTGCAAGGACGAATGCGACACTTCTCCATAATTATCCAACGCGAATACATCAAGTCCTTACTCATCTATATCAGAAGCATTGTCATCTAAGAACGTGTAGAAGACATTCAGCTTGTCATGGAATCGTATCAGACACGTGTTAACCTCACAAAACCACAGCTTGACCTTCCCGACATAAACCACCTTCCTCAGTACACCCTAATCAGTAGACCATTTGGAGTAGTCTACCGTAGTGAACTACACCGAAATTGCTTAATGGCGTGTAACGAACTTCATAAGTTTGGGGATTATACACTGAAGAAAGTCAGGGATGGGTTAGCTTATCGGTTAAAGGCGATACAACAAGGCATTGGGTCACCAAAAAGATGGAATTCTAAGGAGAGACGGGATGTGAAGAGGATCATCACGCGTATCGATGAAAGGTTGTTCAGAAGGGATCAATTCAGAACTTTGGAGAGTTTCGTAGGTGGTCATCCCAGCATATCTCTCACAGGCTATCAACGTCCTGAACGCATTCTTAGAGTTATTGCTGGCCTTCTGGATTCTCCTGGTAACCCTTGATTTGGTTCATTATCTTAACATTTGGATGTGTGATTTTTTGATTAATCATGGCTTGTGCACACATAACAGTGTACAACCCGTACTTATAATGAAAGGACCCTGTGGTACACTTCAGTGACACAATCCTTATAAAAGGAGCGAAAGCTTCTTACATTTGAGTAAAACTTATCAAACCTTTCATTTTTTAAAAGGTTTTGCTCAAAAGAACAAGTACTTCCCCTTATGATTTTCAAAACCTCAAAAGTTTATATCACTTGTTGAGGGGGAGTATTTGCTTACTAACTTTGTTCACAAAATTGTTCTTCGTGATAATCTTCCTATAAAACTCGAAATGGTCATATTCGATATCAAAATTTCGTCAAAAATAACATTTATATGCCATTTTTGAGAGGGAGAAAAATTATGTGATAAGAAATATGTTGTGAATTGCTATTTGAGTCCTCGTGTGAAAATAATTCAACCCATGAATTGACGGGATCTGAACAGTCATACATTGAAAAGATTTGTCTTCCAAGACTTATCCAAGTAAATTGTACATATTCGAGAAACTCTTGGTAGACATGAACTTTGACGGGTTTGACAACCTTTCAAGGTTTGTCCACACCTTCAAGGTAGTTATTAGAGCTAGTTGTCACCTAAAAGCTGACAATGTAACTCTTTAACTATGCAACGTAACCGTGTCTCACGGGAGATTGTCTATCTTGAGTCGATCAATTCAAAAAGTGCGCGCTCTTCTCTCACCGTGCAGATTTCTGTAAAAATACTTAAGCACGTGTGGAGGGGGAGTATTTATGCAAAGTCTCAAACTCTCAATAGTGGTATTAAATGTTTTACTCATAACCACGTTGAGAAATTTTTCATAAAAATGGTTTTATGGCAACATAGGTTAGTCATGGAGTTATAAGGTGACTAAGGTTAGGAATAACCGTCCTATGATCCGCCAGAGCCGGAGGGATCTACCCAAGGACACCACCAACAGTTAGAATTAGAAGTCCTTAGGTATGATTATAAAAAGGAGAAAATGAGAATCCGAGAAAGAAGGAGTTGAAGAATTAAAAAGAAAAGTAAAGAAAAGGGTGAAAAGAAAAAAGCCCTCAAAATTATTCAACTTAGGGCAGACACCGGGTTCAATTCATATGCTACTGGTTGTCACTTGATGACACCGGTATTGAAGATCAAAGTCGTCATGGACCCAGTGACGCATGCACTAAACCTTCTTAGACACTCAAGTTTCTCTCAACAGAAGCGTGTTTTATTCTCACAGGGAACCCTACATAAACTATCGGCTTTCTCTTAGAGATTGCTGGTATTAAAAAGGAGACCCTCTCCCTAGTCTCCGCTCAGGAAAACCAAAGAGCACTATTGAGTCTAGAGCCACGAGATTCATCAAAAGATCTCTTAGGTACGCTTGACATTTCATCACTTGTCGTTCAACAATAAGAACACAAGTGATATATTATCATGTCCTTCACAGATCTTAGCAATCTGTCGAGAACATTTATGAGATGTTCACACATGTGATTGATAACGCTACACGCGTCGTTCGGGGTCAAAGGAACTTCCTTTTCGTCGAGCAAGTTTTTCAACACCTTAGGCAGTGAACCTAATCGTTGTAGTGTAGTATTAGGGTAAGCCACGGGCATTGATATCGTTCTCTAGGAGAATAGGAAAGCTAGTGAGAAGTTACTAAGCTAAGGTTGGGGTTGAGGAAGATTATTTTTTATCTTTTTATATTTTTAAGAAAAGGAAAGGTACGAATCTCGGGGTTTGGATTTTGGGGGTTGGTATTGCTACCGATTACTCTACTTATCTAATTATCTAATCTAAGGTGTATGTAGTCTATGTCTAATTATTGTGTGCTCGTATGATAGTTTAAAGATGTGTTTACTTAGGTTTTACTACTTCTTAATTATCTCCTATTGGTGGTTGAATTGTCATGTCCTTATTCTTAATTGCGTTGTGTGTCTAAGGTTGTAGGGTATGCGTTTCTCCCTAACTCTTTGAACTTACCAAAGGGTCTCGTCTACAAAACCCACTAGGGATAATAAACTCTTACTCTAAGACACTCTTTGGATGGTTTAGCTTACAACTACTCAAGGAGTTATATTCTAAGGTTCACAAAGATTTAATCAAGCATTAAGTACACAACGAATGACCTATCGCATTACTAGATCATTAATCAACTAAGATAAGAGACAACCAATCAATATTCAATAATTAAGTTTCATATTCCCTAAGAATACACACAAGTAAATTAGCCGGACATGGAGAACATGCAAGCATACACACAAATAATCAAAGACATAATTGTATTAATAAAGTAAAACACTTATCTTGGTGTAAGATAGGGTTTGAAACCCTAAAATACTGTACAAGACAGCCTTGGTTCGGTTTAGGTTTTTACTCCAAAAGACTACACACAAATACTAAAAAATTCGGATTCTATATATAAGATTACATCTGCGACGACGTCACCTTATGTTTTGTGACGCCGTCGTGTCGCCGTCATTAGGGTTTCGTCTTGGCTACGTTAGACTTGCGACGGCGTCACCTTATGCTTGTGACAACGTCCTCTTCAGCTTCTGACGCCGTCTGGATTGCATCTAGGCTGTCTGAGTTGCGACGGCCTACTCTTTTATAACTTGACGTCGTCACTTGAAAATAGGAGTTTTGGCTTCTGTCCCGTCACAAAATCCTCCGACGGCGTCGCGTATAAGCTGTGATGCCGTCACTTTATGTTTTCAGCAGCTTTGAGTGTCTCGATTCTGACTTTGGCCATTTTCTTCGTATATTCGCGCCTTTTCGTCCAAATAAGTGCCATTCCAGCATTTTGCCTTTAAGAGACCTAAAAAGTGAAAAGGAACGATATTAAGCAATAACGGATACAAAAGTGATCAAATAAGGGCTTAAACGACCCCTCAAAAAGGTACCTTTTAAAACCATATCAGTGATACTTAGTGATTGAATGGAAACTCCTGCCAGGGTCAACATCAAACAACCCTGACAGCAGGTCACTTCGATAACTCCCCGTGGATTACGCTTAGTGTGTATCAAACAGTCTACAGTCGTGAGGTGATGCTTCGGTGTACCTCAACAGCTCATCTAAACTGTAAATGTATTTCGGTACATCGCGTTATATCACTTGTGGGACTCCAGTTCAGGAACAGCCTTTGTGAGAATTAGAGTTGTGTTTTCACACTATGCTGTTAACACTCTCAAAGTTCAAACTTGTAAGCGCTGGATTATTTCTAACCCATGTTTTATGTTTTCTTCTTATGGATGCTTGCGGGTGGAAAAGATCGTGCAGATTCACCACATGCTCATACCTACAACATCACTAATTGAAGTTCTCTCAAAAGGCAACACAAAGTCAGAATGATTCTTCGTCAAGTCAAAGAATCTACAAAGTTTAAAGACTAAGAGAACTACATAAGTACTGAAATCCAACGTTAAAGAACGTGTTAGTGATAACGCTACACACGTCGTTCGGGGTCAAAGGAACTTCCTTTTCGTCGAGCAAGTTTTTCAACAACCTAGGCAGTGAACCTAATCGTTGTATTGTAGTATTAGGGTAAGCCACGGGTATTGATATCGTTCTATAGGGGAATAGGAATGCTAGTGAGAAGTTACTACGCTAAGGTTGGGGTTGAGGAAGATTAATTTTTTATCTTTTTATATTTTTTAAGGAAAGGAAAGGTATGAATCTCGGGGTTTGAATTTGGGGGGTTGGTATTTCTACCGATTACTCTACTTATCTAATTATCTAATCTAAGGTGTATGTAGTCTATGTCTAATTAGTGTGTGCTCGTATGATAGTTTAAAGATGTGTTTACTTAGGTTTTACTACTCCTTAGTTATCTCCTATTGGTGGTTGAATTGTCACGTCCTTATCCCTAGTTACGTTGTGTGCCTAAGGTTGTAGGGTATGCGTTTCTCCCTAACTCTTTGAACTTACCAAAGGGTCTCGTCTACAAAACCCACTAGGGATAATAAAATCTTACTCTAAGGCACTCTTTGGATGGTTTAGCTTACAACTACTCAAGGAGTCATATTCTAAGGTTCACAAAGATTTAATCAAGCATTAAGTACACAATGAATGACCTATAGCATTACTAGATCATTAATCAACTAAGATAAGAGACAACCAATCAATATTCAATAATCAAGTTTCATATTCCCTAAGCAAACACACAAGTAAATTAGCCGGACATGGAAAACATGCAAGCATACACACAAATAATCAAAGACATAATTGTAGTAATGAAGTAAAACACTTATCTTGGTGTAAGATAGGGTTTGGAACCCTAAAATACTGTACAAGACAGCCTTGGTTCGGTTTAGGTTTTTACTCCAAAAGACTACACACAAATACTGAAAATTTCGGATTCTATATATAAGATTACATCTGCGACGGCGTCACCTTATGTTTTGTGACGTCGTCGTGTCGCCGTCATTAGGGTTTCGTCTTGGCTACGTTAGACTTGCGACGGCGTCACCTTATGCTTGTGACAACGTCCTCTTCAGCTTCTGACGCCGTCTGGATTGCATCTAGGCCGTCTGAGTTGCGACGGCCTACTCTTTTATAACTTGACGTCGTCACTTAAAAATAGGAGTTTTGGCTTCTGTCCCGTCACAAAATCCTCCGACGGCGTCGCGTATAAGCTGTGATGCCGTCACTTTATGTTTTCAGCAGCTTTGAGTGTCTCGATTCTGACTTTGGCCATTTTCTTCGTATATTCGCGCCTTTTCGTCCAAATAAGTGCCATTCCAGCATTTTGCCTTTAAGAGACCTAAAAAGTGAAAAGGAACGATATTAAGCAATAACGGATACAAAAGTGATCAAATAAGGGCTTAAACGACCCCTCAAAAAGGTACCTTTTAAAACCATATCAGTGATACTTAGTGATTGAATGGAAACTCCTGCCAGGGTCAACATCAAACAGCCCTGACAGCAGGTCACTTCGATAACTCCCCGTGGATTACGCTTAGTGTGTATCAAACAGTCTACAGTCGTGAGGTGATGCTTCGGTGTACCTCAACAGCTCATCTAAACTGTAAATGTATTTCGGTACATCGCGTTATATCACTTGTGGGACTCCAGTTCAGGAACAGCCTTTGTGAGAATTAGAGTTGTGTTTTCACACTATGCTGTTAACACTCTCAAAGTTCAAACTTGTAAGCGCTGGATTATTTCTAACCCATGTTTTATGTTTTCTTCTTATGGATGCTTGCGGGTGGAAAAGATCGTGCAGATTCTCCACATGCTCATACCTACAACATCACTAATTGAAGTTCTCTCAAAAGGCAACACAAAGTCAGAATGATTCTTCGTCAAGTCAAAGAATCTACAAAGTTTAAAGACTAAGAGAACTACATAAGTACTGAAATCCAACGTTAAAGAACGTGTTAGTGATAACGCTACACGCGTCGTTCGGGGTCAAAGGAACTTCCTTTTCGTCGAGCAAGTTTTTCAACAACCTAGGCAGTGAACCTAATCGTTGTAGTGTAGTATTAGGGTAAGCCACGGGTATTGATATCGTTCTATAGGGGAATAAGAATGCTAGTGAGAAGTTACTACGCTAAGGTTGGGGTTGAGGAAGATTAATTTTTTATCTTTTTATATTTTTTAAGGAAAGGAAAGGTATGAATCTCGGGGTTTGAATTTGGGGGGTTGGTATTTCTACCGATTACTCTACTTATCTAATTATCTAATCTAAGGTGTATGTAGTCTATGTCTAATTAGTGTGTGCTCGTATGATAGTTTAAAGATGTGTTTACTTAGGTTTTACTACTCCTTAGTTATCTCCTATTGGTGGTTGAATTGTCACGTCCTTATCCCTAGTTGCGTTGTGTGCCTAAGGTTGTAGGGTATGCGTTTCTCCCTAACTCTTTGAACTTACCAAAGGGTCTCGTCTACAAAACCCACTAGGGATAATAAAATCTTACTCTAAGGCACTCTTTGGATGGTTTAGCTTACAACTACTCAAGGAATCATATTCTAAGGTTCACAAAGATTTAATCAAGCATTAAGTACACAATGAATGACCTATAGCATTACTAGATCATTAATCAACTAAGATAAGAGACAACCAATCAATATTCAATAATCAAGTTTCATATTCCCTAAGCAAACACACAAGTAAATTAGCCGGACATGGAAAACATGCAAGCATACACACAAATAATCAAAGACATAATTGTATTAATGAAGTAAAACACTTATCTTGGTGTAAGATAGGGTTTGGAACCCTAAAATACTATACAAGACAGCCTTGGTTAGGTTTAGGTTTTTACTCCAAAAGACTACACACTAAATACTGAAAAATTCGGATTCTATATATAATATTACATATGCGACGGCGTCACCTTATGTTTTGTGATGCCGTCGTGTCGCCGTCATTAGGGTTTCGTCTTGGCCACGTTAGACTTGCGACGATGTCACCTTATGCTTGTGACGCCGTCCTCTTCAGCTTCTGACGCCGTCTGGATTACATCTAGGCCGTCTGAGTTGCGACGGCCTACTCTTTTATAACTTGACGTCGTCACTTGAAAATAGGAGTTTTGGCTTCTGTCCCGTCACAAAAATCCTCCGACGGCGTCGCAATTAACACCTGACGCCGTCACCTTATGTTTTCAGTAACTTTGAGTGTCTCGATTCTGACTTTGGCCATTTTCTTCGTATATTCGCGCCTTTTCGTCCAAATAAGTGCCATTCCAGCATTTTGCGTTCAAGAGACCTAAAAAGTGAAAAGGAACGATATTAAGCAATAACGGATACAAAATTGATCAAATAAGGGCTTAAACGACCCCTCAAAAAGGTACCTTTTAAAACCTTATCAAATATCCCTACACTTGGTATTTGCTTGTCCTCAAGCAAATGTGCTTTTAGCCAATTAATTTATAAGTTAGGGGTCATGAAGCATTCGTTCAAAACGGTCCACAACACATATAAGCCCTGCAAAAGTCATAACAAGCACGGAAATCACATACTAGCACCTCACATGGGGTGTTTGGATACTCACATCTCTCTCGGGTGTATATGAAATATAACAAATTGGAAATGGAAGATAAACACTCATTAACCGGTCCTAGTACATAGATTACCATAGGCTTGAGAATAGATCAAACCTCCATCGCTTTGGCGTAAGCACCTAGGAAAGACTATCAAAGAGGTCTTTAAAGGGTTGTAATGTTAGGCTTACGGTAGGGAAACAAAGGGTTTGGTGGGATAGGCTATATAGTGGTGGCAAGTCAAAAATCTCTTATGTTACAAGCACACGAAGAATGGCGTTGCTAAGCCAATACTCGACACTCTAAACTCTAGCTAACTGAAATAAACAAACATAAATTTAAAAGATAGATGTAGGATGGTAGCCCGTATTTTTTTTTTTTTTTTTTTTTTATTTTTTCATACACTTTTACTCTACCATCCTCTACAGTAACATCAAAATAATAGGGATTTATAGGCACATCCCTACACTTGAGTTTTTATTACTCTAACACTAATTTGACCCGAATTGAAAAGATCAAAACACTTGGGGTACATTATTACGCAAACAAAGGGAATTTGAATTTAACGTTCCCTTCCCGTCATTTCATAAACTTTAACTTTTCCCATGAATCCCAATCGTCCCAAAACTGTATACAAAGGATATGACTCGACTTAGCAACTCATGCAAGCAACCAGATAATTGAACTAAGGGTTTAGGGTGATAACAATAATGCACTAAAAGTGAGTGCATACAAGGTAGGCTAAGGCGATTTGGGTGTATATTTGGGGGTGGGGTGTAAACAATGCTCTTCATTAATATTCTGGAGAAACCGAAACATCACGAGAACCGCGAAAAGGATAGGCTCTGAGGGGTTAACTAGGGGTATCGTGTACTAAAGATGAGTACAACGCAAAGGGTGTGGGGGAATTACTCAACCAATGTGGAAGAAGTAATTATATTACGGGTATCAAACAAGGGTTATCCTAATGCCTCTTATCATTTAGTTATTCCTAACTACACAAGTGTAGTCTTACTAGCGATCTCGGAATGCATCACAAAACAAGTTCTAGAATCTAATATACTACCGGTTCACACTCTAAGCATTGAAGATGAATGCTTTTAATTCCTACTAATCTAAGGGCGATCCTCACATTTTGGGTGGAATTTAGGTGGTAAAGGGTTTTTGTGCTAGTCATGCAACTTCCTATCCGTGAGACGCTTATGTTAAGACTAATGGCCCACTCCTATATATCATGAAAAATTTTAAATTTGGTGCCAAAATTACCCTAACCGACATTTTCTCATGGTTTATTACACAAATACAATTGGACAAATCAAATAATCAAGGATAAGCATAGTTTCAAAGTTCCCGTTTTATTTTCCCTCCCTACACTTAAACTGAACATTGTCCCCAATGTTCCCCGAAAGTATCAAAGTTATGATAATTGGAAGGTAATTAAAAACGAAAGAAACTAGTACTCCCCTGATTAGCTCGGTACGATCCGTGTGTGAAGTAGTGGTTAAATCCTTTCCAAGAAGAATTTATGCGTGAAAAACTCCTTCTAATCTTATGTAACTTCTTCTTTATATATTAAACCTGCACACTTGAAGAAAACAAACGAAACGTTCGCGTAAAATCGGCGGTAATAATATATATAAGACTCGATTTAAACTAGGATATAATGCTTGTGGAATGGATGTTTACAAAATTTCTGGAAAATTAAGACCTGGAAAATTCCAAAATTTTTTTAAGTAGCTCAGAAAACGAGAAAAAAGAAATCTGTCGTTTTTACTCCTTCCTGACACCGTCAGGTTGCGATCCTGACGCCGTCAGGTTATCCTGACAAAAACTGGTCTGCGATTTTCTGGAAAAAATTATGGAAAATTTACATCTTTAGAATCTGGAAAAATTTCTGCAAAACATCCATTATGACTCGATACAAGTATTTGACTCGAACAAACACACAAATATATCTTTTAATGAATTGTTATTCGCATGTTTACGTTTCCTTGAAATTGTGTGTAATCCTCCCTACACTTATCCCTTATGTAAAATACCTTTATATGCAATTAAGACGAGGTTAAAAACAAAATAAAGCATTTTTACAAAATTAAACATGAGAATAAACAATCACTAAAAGACATATGACACTAACAAGCAAACAATTAAGCATGGGTTGCCTCCCACGAAGCGCTTTTCTTTATTTAAGAGTCTTGTAGCTAGACTCGTAGTCGTGCTCCTACGTTACTTCGCACACGCTTACGTGCTCATACTTAAGCCATTCCAACGTTCTTTCATTCTTTTTGTAATCATCTCCTAATTCAAGGCATTTTTTGTAATACCGCTTAGTTTTCTCATATGGGTACCTAAGCCCACTTCGCTTATCCCTTTCACTAAGAAATGGAATAGGGGTCATTCTATTACAAGCCTCAATGTCCTTATGTTTAAACCTAGGATGGGCGCGTGGCATTTGGTAGATAAAATCTTCAACTTCATCAGAGAATGTAATTAGACCATCAATCATCCGTTCATTCAACCTAGTCAATTTTTTAAAAGGTTTTCCAAAAATTACTTGAGTGAGGTCCTTATCAACAAATTCTCCTAAGTCTTCTAAGACCATGAAATCTACCAAATAAGCAAAACTTCCAACAAACACGTGCAAATGAGTGACTGCTTCAACAACATTGTTCCCTTGATAAGTTAACTCATTGATCTTGATTTTATTGTATAGGTCCCTTGAGATTAAGTTCAAAGGTAAGAATGAATTCAAATAAGCATCGAACCCTTCTAGTCCTATTTTGCAAGGGAATTGCATGTTAAAGGGACCATCTTTCTCAATCCTACACCTAGGGTCAAAACATTGGGAGGGGTCTTCCTCAATTTCAAAACTAACTCTATTAATGACCTCCCCGCTATCAAGTGCTTCACCATAATCAAGTTCCTCATCGGAATCTGAGTCATAGAAAGGACTTTGTTGTTGCCAATTTATCTCATTATGCCCTAGGTGATTTCCAAAATGGTGAATGGGTGAAGGGTTTTGAGGGATTGCGTTCTCAATTTCAGGATTGGGAACGAGTAGAGTGAAGAATATTCGACGGAAGATACGTATCATGGTGAGTGATGGTTTTTACGAACAAAAGTCACTAAGAAAGGGGATAGACTAAGAGGAAGCTAAAAATGAGAAAAATTTACTTGATAGGTGATTGTGCAAAAGATTGCACTACCAGGCTTCGATGAGGATCAAAGTAATGAGGGGTGTGTGTTCCAGCCAAAGCTTGCCTGTAACATGAGAATAAGAAATACTAAGACACTACGTTAAGTGATTGCGCAGGGGTAGGACCCTGCGAACCACCTCCGGCGTGAGAGTAAGTATGAGTTATGGTTGTATAAGTGTGTGAAAGTAAAGAGATGAGTGTGAAATGAGCATACCATAATCCATTGCCCGTCCAACCTATTTATAGTGAATGAAATAGGGTTGAGAGCACTTCTGCATGAATGTCGGAGATCATGGGGGCGTTCCATGATTGTGGATAACCGCTAGGGCTTAGTGACCCACGTTCTCAGACTTGACGGGGAAGTCAAGAGAGAGAGGGAGATCGTGGGTTTGACCAAGTCAGGAGGTTCCCTTATCCATTGTCCTTCGTCAGCCATACCCCGAAGGGCTTAGGGCTTCGGATGGCGAGTTCCCCTTAGGTAACCTTCGTGCCAACGAATGGTTTGATGCCTATGGATATTTTGGAATCCTAACTTGGGCCTTCGTATAGAAGGGCTTCGACACGTCTCGGAGGAGTGTCCTTCGAGCTACTCGGAGGGTACATCATCAAGCCCCTCAATCGAAAGTGATGTATATGAGCGAGGAGACATTGCTTTCGACTTCATGCTGCGAAAAAATATCATACTGCTGCGAAGTGTGTTAGTTAAAGGATAATAATGTACCGGACTTAGCGCATTTAATGCTAATCACTTATTACTACTGCCCGCTACAGGAATCACATTTCCCCAACTTACCCGGAGACCAAAAGTCGCCTTTATTCAAAATTTAAAAAATTTAACCCAGATAAGACTTATCCCTGGGACACGTGTACGATGTTTAAGAGAGAAAAGGGAGTATAAAAAGGGGGTAGATGCAACCCTAGTTTATTTTACTCTCTTCGTCTCACCTCCACACGCAGTAAAACTTCATCGCCTTCACTTCCGAAACTAAAGGTAATCCTTCCTTCGTACTGAAAGCTTGTTGTTTTTTTTATATATAAAAAATGGATTCCAAGTTTATTATAAAGCAGCAAAAGTGTACATTGTTTGCAAAAGATTTACATGATCATTTAGCCGATTATCCCATCCCATTAGAACACAAAGTGATGTTACCCAAGCCTACTCAGGGTATCTTTGATGCTCCACCAGGTTTCGTAGGGTTATATACACATGCATTTAGTCATTCAAATCTTAGGATTCCGTTACATCCACTGATTTTAGAGTTTATGCAATACTACAAAGTTTACATCTCCAGGTTTAATCCCTTTGGTTTTGCCAAGCTGACCACATTCATAGTGATGTGCAAAGCATATGGCTACGAACCAACATTGACTGTTTTAAGAGGATTTTTGAACTTGTACCCTGGGGGCAATTGGTTGACATTAGCAAAAAGACCTGAGGCAGATGTACCCGACCTGTTTGGGAAGGTGTATACAAACATAACAGGTTGGAAGGGTAGCTTTTTCTTTGTGCAAGACACTATTGTTCCCCCCAAATATTCAGAGCTGCTGAATAAGGAGAATAGGTTTAATGCTAAACGGTATAATGACCCCCTGCCCTACGAGGTGCGAGAGGATCTCTGTTATCAGCGTTTGGTCAAATATCCTGTGGATGTGCAAGTGTTCCCTGAAGCCATCTTATATATGGCTGGGATTGCTCAGAGTTGGGAGGGGTCTCCCAAGAAGCCTGTGATCATATACCAAGGACAAAGTATGTGTATCTACTCTTATTTAAGTAGGACCAATGTAGCACTGATATTTATTTGTTTTTGTTTCTATTTTGCAGAGATGTCATTCAGAAACTTTATGTACAAAGACTTGGATGAGGACTTAAGTTTCATGCCTGCGGAGAAGGCTGAAGAGTCTTATGGTGTCGGCTCTCCTTCAACATCTGTGAATAACAACGAGGTAGATATTCTCAAGCCAGAACCCATTGCATCAACATCCCCACAACTTACGTTGGAGGGTCCATCCCAACTGGTGGAAAATGTTGCTGATTCGGACGATCCTGCGGATGAGGATGTCCCTGTCTTTGGTTCAACAGGAATAGCAGACAGGTTGAAGAGTAGGAAGGGAACAGCCGCCAAGGCTGTGAAATCCACAAACAAAAGGAAGAATCCCCTGCCTACCTCTGGGAGTAGAGTTGTGAAGCAGAAGAGTACCGAGGGCAGAAAGTTTGTCAAGTCTGCCTTTGAATTACCCGATGAATCCGTTGAGGTTCATGGTAAATATTTTTGTCTTATGAGACATTGTTAAGTTATAAATTTAACTATTATGCTAATCTGTATACATTGTGATTGCTCGTAGGTCTTCCAGAGATGAAGGAGTTTCCAAATGCCTTAGCCTGTCATCGAATTTTTGACCATGTGACCCCTCCACAGTGGAAGAGTATGCTAGAGAACATGTCCATTGAGAAGTTCTGTGACATGCATGATAATGGGGTTGCGAGGCAGGCGGTGATGGATAATCACTTGAATGCCAAGACCAGGGGTTGCTCAGAACCGTGGCCAAGCTGGAAGCAAAGTGTGACGAGATTGAGGGGAACGTTGAGAAGAACCCCGTCGTCCAAGACCTTCGAGAAAAGATAGCTCAGTTGACCGTGGAACGTGGCAATCTCAAACTGGAAGAAGCCAAGGTTATTACACTCACTGGTCAGAATGCTGCTCTCGAGGCTAAGTGCGCTGGGTTGGAAAGTGAGAAGGTTAGGCTTGGAGAGGTAGAGGTAAAGTTGAGGGAGGAGATCGATGGCCTGCAAATGAGGTATAAGATGCTGCAGAAAGATCGTGCAGAAGTTGTTTCGAAGGTGGTGCCTTACATAGCCATGGAACTCTACCACAGTGACGAACTGGGAGCTCAGATGTGGAAGGTCATCAAGTCAGCCCTATTTCATGGACGGTGTTTGTCTCTGGAGGAGGCCGCCAAAACGGGTAAGCCTGTGGACCTCTCCAAGATTGAATGCTACCGTCCCACTTCGAAGGCTGAATATGATGAGGCAGGAAATGCATTTGCAACTGCAGAGTACTCCTTCCTTGCTGAGGCAACCAAAGATCCAATGGCACCCCTCGAAGATCTCCTGTCTAAGAAACCTCGGAAACTAAAGCCTACTACTCCAACCAAGAAGACCATGTCTACTAAGCCAGTCTCAGTGCAACCCTCCTCCACTCCCTCTCCGAAGAAACAAGAATGAAGGCTGCTCTGTTAGCAGTAATTTGGTTCCAAAGGGTGGCATGTACCCTTAAGACAATTTATTTTATGTGACAATGTGTGTCTTGTTTCCCAAACAATTTAAATGCTTGTGATGTATGGCCATGGGCCAAGAACAATTTGACTGGAGTCTAGGCTCCTCATGTAGGTATAAGGGCAGCAGCCCATATTTTGAATGCAATAGTGTAGAGGACATACCTCTACATACTTAGCTTAAGTTTGTCATGTAAACTTCTCTTACGCCATTTTTGCGACGCTTAAATTTTACAACCTAAGGTTCAACAACCTCATTGTGTGTAAATTACAACACCAAGAATATAATGGCCAACTTGACCATTGACAGAGGGTCGCGACCCACTCTATCTCAAATCCTTTACATAGCATGGCTTTGTTAAATTTTTTTTTACAAGCGCCAAAATCTACTAGGAGAGTTAATGTGAATGTTTAAGTTGGCTTTGAATAATAAGGCATATGTTACACCTCAAGCCATTCGACATTGAAACTCATTAACGACTTGGTTGAACAAATCTTTGTGTTTAAGAAATGAAGCAAGAGATTTGTGGGAAATGTCTTATTTATCATTGAATTGGTAGGGAGGATTACATCATTCTTGAAATGAAAACTAAGACAACTACCAATAATGTGTGCTTTCCCTTGAGAAGCTTTTGATTACAAGAAAAAAGTTAAAGTACTTTTTAAACATAGAACTTTCGAAGGTTCGTACCATTCCATGTCCTGTCGATGGGTTCTCCGAGAAGAGTGGCCAGTTTGTATGCTCCATTGCCGTAGGCCTCAGCTACCATGTAGGGTCCTTCGCAAGTTGGTCCCAGTTTTCCCTGATACTCTGCTTTGCTTGTACTGTTGAGGCGCAGTACATATTCTTCGGGCTTGAAAGTGGAAGGTCTGACCCTTTTGTTATAGTAGCCTTCGATCTTATGTTTGTGTATTGCTTCTCGGATGGAGGCTATTTCTCTTCTTTCTTCTAGGAGATCAAGGTTTTCCCTGATCCTATCATCATTTTGGGAGGCATCATACGTTGCCACACGCTCCGTGTGTACAATTAGTTCCGAAGGGATGACCGCTTCTGTTCCGTATGTTAGGCTGAAGGGAGTTTCTCCGTTGCTTGACTTAGGATGTGTCCGGTAAGCCCATAAGACTTGAGGGAGCTCGTCCACCCATCCATGATGAGTTCGACCTAGCCTTTTCTCGATCCCTTTGGCGATGTCTCTGTTTGTAACCTCCACTTGTCCATTACCTTGTGGGTAATAGACGGATGTCCAGGATTGCTTTATGTTGAGCCCTTGACAGAAGTCATAGAAGACTCCTTCGGCAAACTGCTTCCCGTTGTCAGATATGATGATGTGGGGCACTCCGAATCTGCACACAATGTGTTCCCATACAAACTTCTCGATCTGTCTTCCTGTCACCGAGGCTAGGGGTTTTGCTTCCACCCACTTGGTGAAGTAGTCGATCGCTACTAGCAAGAACTTGACTCCTCCGGGAGCTATAGGCATAGGCCCTACAATATCGATGCCCCACTGGGAGAAGGGCCACGCGGATGTCACACTTGTCATATCTTGCTTCGGCATTTTTGGAACGTTTGAGTGTATCTGACAAGCTTCACACTTGAGGATGATTTCGGCTGCGTACCTGTGCATCGAGGGCCAATAGTAGCCCAACTTCATTATCTTCGAGACAACTGAGCGAGGTCCTGCATGGAGACCGCAAGATCCTTCATGGACTTCGGCTATGATGCTCGAAGCTTGCTTGGGGCCTACGCATCGTAACCAAGGTGATAAAAATGACCTTCTATATAGGGTTTCCCCTATTAGCCGGTACTGCGGGGACTTAACCCGAATCTTTCTTGCAAGCTTGGGATCTTCAGGGAGAAGACCACTTATCAAATATTCCCTTATGGGAGTCATCCATGTCTCTTCTTCTTCGTGAATCACATCGGCAACCTCTTTGAGAACGATGGATCTTTCAGGAAGGACTTCCACGAGAACCTCCTTAGTGAGATGAGCGAAATCCATGGAAGCTAGCTTGCTTAGTGCGTCTGCCTTTTTGTTCTGGTTCCTACGAACATGTTGGATGGTGTAAGAGTTGAAGTTTTCGAGCATCTCTTTTGTCTTTTCCAAGTACTGTTTGATGACGGGTTGCCTTGCTTCGTAGGAACCTGTCACTTGGTTTGCCACCAATTGGGAATCTACGAAGACAGCGAGAGCTTTGACCTCCATATCCTTGGCTAGTCGGAGTCCTGCTAGTAGCGCTTCGTATTCCGCTTCGTTGTTTGTGGCTTCGAACTCAAACCGAAGAGCATATGTATGCTCTTTCCCTTCAGGACTGACTAACATTAGACCTGCTCCGGAGCCATCGGAACTGGATGCTCCATCTGTGTAAAGCTTCCATTCAACCTGCACTTGAGAAAGATTAGCTTTGGGCTTTTCCTTTTCTTCACCGGGTCCGGAAGGTGTTTCTGCCAAGAAGTCTGCAAGAATTTTCCCTTTGATAGAACTACGTCCTTTAAACTCGATTTCATGTTCTCCGAGTTCAATAGCCCATTTAGCCACCCTCCCAGACTTTTCAGGTTTAGACAAGATCTGCTTCAGTGGCTTATCGGTTAAGACTGTAATTGGGTGGGCCTGGAAATAGCGTCGGAGCCTCCTTGCTGCGTAAATTAAGGCGAGCATTAACTTCTCCAAGGTTGGGTAGTTGACCTCCGCTCCTTGTAGGACCCTGCTAACAAAGTAAATTGGGATCTGTCGCTTTTCTCTCTCTGCCATAAGGACTGCGCTAATACTTTCTGATGAGGACGCCAAATACATAAACAACACTTCGCCTTTGATTGGGGCTGTAAGTGTTGGAAGTATTTCAATGAACTCCTTCAGCTTTTGAAAGGCTACTTCAGCGTCCTGGCTCCATTGGAAAGTTTTCTTGTCCGCGCATCCTTTGAGTGTCATGAAGAAGGGTAGGGACCTGTCAGCTCCTTTCGACAAAAATCGACTTAAGGCTGCCAACTTCCCATTCAAGCTTTGCACATCTTTTAGACACTTAGGGGCTTGGAGATCGGAGATGGCTTTGACCTTAGAGGGATTAGCTCGTATCCCCTTTTTAGTGATCAAATGTCCTAAGAATTGTCCTTCCTCGACACCGAAGGAGCATTTCTTAGGGTTCAGCTTCATGTTGATTGCCCGGAGCTGATCGAATGTTTCCTGTACATCAAGGAGTAGGTCCTCCTCAGTCTTGCTCTTGATAACCATGTCATCAACGTAGGCTTCGAGATTCCTGCCTATCTGTTTGTTGAAGGCTTTATCTACGAGACGTTGGTAAGTAGCCCCTGCGTTCTTCAAACAGAAGGGCATCTTCCTGTAACAGTAGACACCTTTACTTGCGTAGAAGGCTGTCTTTTCCTCGTCCTCCTTGGCCATCTGGATCTGATGGTACCCTTTGTAGGCATCTAAGAAGCATTTTAACCGGAAACCTGCCAAGGATTCTACCTTCCAGTCGATTTCGGGTAGGGGGTAGCAATCCTTAGGGCATGCTTTGTTGATGTCAGTGAAGTCCACGCACATGCGCCACCCTCCGTCGCTCTTTTCTACCAGCACCGGGTTGGCTACCCAAGTTTGGTATTTAACCTCCCGCAGGATGCCTGCTTGTGTAAGTTCATCAACTTCTTTGCAAGCTGCAGCGTTTCTCTCGGGGGCAAGGCTTCTCCTTTTTTGCTTTATGGGCTCAATGTGCTTGTATTCATTGAGTTTATGCTCCGTTCCGAAGGACTGTCCATCTATCAGCAATGTTCTTGGAACACCTGTCATGTCAGAATACTTCCAAGCAAAAACATCAAGGTTAGTACGTAACAGTTCTGTGAGTTTCGCCTTGAAATTCGCCGGGAGTTGCTTCCCTACTACCACTGTCTGTTCAGGATAGCTAGGGTTTACGACAACTCGCTCCTCTGCATCTGTACAACTAAGAATTGCCATCGGAGGTTCCTCCGATTCCTCTCTGATCTTTTTGACACCATATACACCCTTATCCGCTCCGTAACTAGAATGAACAGTTCCTACTCCGAAGGGGGTTTGGAACTTAATAGCAGCATGTATAGTAGAAACAACAATTCCCATTTTTTGCATAGCTGTTCTCCCTATTAATAAATTATAAGGAGAATCTGACCTTACGATGACGAAAATGAGTGTCTTCGTGCGGGATAAGGGGCCTTCGCCTATGGTGACTTCCAACAGTACTTCTCCCAGAGGCCATGAGTGTTCACCAGAGAACCCTACTAGCGGTGTCTTCGAGTCGACCCTCTGTGAGCGTATAGATGACTTGAGCTTTAGGAAACAATGCTCGTAGATGATTTCGCAGGAGCTTCCGCAATCCATATACACTCGGTTCACTTCCCTGTTGGATATGTGTACCTTGATGATCACGGGATCGGTCGAAGGTGGCTGCCCTAATATGTGGGGAAAGGTTATTTCCCCTACACTTCCTAGCTCTTCTTCTGTTTCCTTCCTTTTCAAAGTGGTATCGTGTTTATGTACCATTAGTATTGGAGCTTCTGCGGGCGTAGTTTCCTTCTTGTTCCCCTTCCATTCTCCCAGCTGAGTGTCAGAGAATTTGTCTTTTCCCTTCTTTATGCCTTTGACCAGGTGTGCTAACTGTCCGGACCGTACTGCCTCTTCGATCTGCTTCTTTAATTCCCTGCAGTTGTTCGTGTCATGTCCATGATCTTCATGGAAATGGCAGTACTTGGACATGTCTCTGGCCTTGCCTCGTGTTATCATCCGAGGTGGGGGATCGAAGGATTTTGCGGCCTTCTCTGTTGCTAGGATTTCTCGGGGAGATTTAACCAAGTTTGCCAGAAATCCATGGTTCGAGCCTTTGTTGTAGGGGGTGAAGCGATCTCTGTTCTTCTTCTTGTTTTTGGATCCTTCCCAGGAGGACCCTCTAGAGAATTTGTCAGACGCTTCCCTTGGCTCTATCGGAGCCCCGTTTGCTGCTACCTCCTTAGACTCAATCCAGGTGTAAGCCTTCTCAATCAAGGCCTTGTAGGTGTTGGGAAGATCGGTGGACAGGAATTCCACCAAGCTTCGAGTTCGGAGGCCATGTACGAAACCGGAGATCCTTTGATCTTCGTGTAGACCCAGAATCTGCAAAGTTTCATCAGTGTATCTGGTAACGAAGGCCCTCGTGCTTTCGTTGTCCTTTTGTTTGATGGTGTGCACGGTTAAGTGAGTTTTGGTGTGCTTCTTCTGCTGGCTAAAGTGTAACCAGAACTTAGCCTTAAGATCATCTAGACTCACAATGCTTCCCAGCTTCTGTCCGTTACACCATATTCTTGCGGAGTCTCTGAGCGTGTAAGTGAACATATGGCATGCTACCGGCATGACCCACTTTTGCATTTTGATAGCGCCTTCAAATAAGTGGAGAAAGTTATCGGGATCACCTTTTCCATTGTAGGTGCCTATATGAGTAGGCATCTTCACGCCGTCAGGTAAAGGGTAGTCCTCGATCCATTTCACGAAGGGTGTGCAAGCTCCAGAGGCTTCGCTACCATAAAGGTTGTACGGAGGTGGATAAACAGGTGTAGGGTTATACGGGTTAGGAAATGGCTGTAAGTAGGTAGGGTATGCAGTGGAAGTTTGGTATGAAGGGTATATTCCCATCGATTGTGTAGGAATCTGTCCGTAGGGAATCTGCTGGTAATTCTGGTTTGGGATTGAACCATTTGGAGGGTAAGTGTTGTAGGTTTGAGTAGGTAAGTAGGGATTCATTCCCGAAGGGGGTAATTGGTTCATGTTGGAGTAGGGAGATGGATCTCCGATACTCGAAACATAAGAGGGTGGTACTGGAGCCCCCGCTCCTTCTCTTCCTAAATGTGCTGCTAGAAGAGGAGGCAGGTTTACCCCTCCATTTCCTACTGGGTTGCTTCCTCCGTTGGAGTTCTCGCTCCTCCTTTCACCATGCATTCTGTCCCTTCTACCCGGATTTCCTCCGAGTCCTTCTTCAAAACCCACCGTCCTTCCATTTGACCTTCTAATGGAAGGGGAACCATTTCGTAGGGCCGAGCGTCCCCTGCCCATAGGTTGAGGCCTGTCCTCTACTTCAATCTCCTCGTCATACTCCTCGCTGGAGTATTCCAACTCCCTCCGCATTTCCGTGTTACGAACTTGTCTCTTGTGAGGCCTTAGCAAAGAATCTAAGGCCTCAAAGTTTGCCTCTACGAAGGCGGGACTGATGTCTGGAACAGGGTTAGCGGTTGTTGAGGCGTGATGCACGGGAGTAGTTTCCAAACGAGATCGTGTGGTGAAGGTTGAGGTTGTTATGGGGGCGAGGTTATCGGTGTTAGTTGTGGTGAGTGGGACCAGAGTAGAGAAACCTGGTGGAGGTGAATCTTCTCTTCCTGGTTCCATGCCGGAAAAGTAGTGTAGTTGGTTAAGGTATTAGGACTGGGTGATTACGGGACTAATAGTTGTGGTCCCACGGATGGCGCCACTGATTGTGCAAAAGATTGCACTACCAGGCTTCGATGAGGATCAAAGTAATGAGGGGTGTGTGTTCCAGCCAAAGCTTGCCTGTAACCTGAGAATAAGAAATACTAAGACACTACGTTAAGTGATTGCGCAGGGGTAGGACCCTGCGAACCACCTCCGGTGTGAGAGTAAGTATGAGTTATGGTTGTATAAGTGTGTGAAAGTAAAGAGATGAGTGTGAAATGAGCATACCATAATCCATTGCCCGTCCAACCTATTTATAGTGAATGAAATAGGGTTGAGAGTACTTCTTCATGAATGTCGGAGATCATGGGGGCGTTCCATGATTGTGGATAACCGCTAGGGCTTAGTGACCCACGTTCTCAGACTTGACGGGGAAGTCAAGAGAGAGAGGGAGATCGTGGGTTTGACCAAGTCAGGAGGTTCCCTTATCCATTGTCCTTCGTCAGCCATACCCCGAAGGGCTTAGGGCTTCGGATGGCGAGTTCCCCTTAGGTAACCTTCGTGCCAACGAATGGTTTGACGCCTATGGATATTTTGGAATCCTAACTTGGGCCTTCGTATAGAAGGGATTCGACACGTCTCGGAGGAGTGTCCTTCGAGCTACTCGGAGGGTACATCATCAATAGGAATCAAGTAAAGAAAACCTAAACGAGGTGGACTACTAACTAGCTATTCTATTCCCCGGCAGCGGCGCCAAAAACTTGATAACGCTACATGCGTCGTTCGGGGTCAAAGGAACTTCCTTTTCGTCGAGCAAGTTTTTCAACACCCTAGGAAGTGAACCTAATCGTTGTAGTGTAGAATTAGAGTAAGCCACGGGTATTGATATCATTCTCTAGGGGAATAGGAATGCTAGTGAGAAGTTACTACGCTAAGGTTGGGGTTGAGGAAGATTAATTTTTTATCTTTTTATATTTTTTAAGGAAAGGAAAGGTACGAATCTCGGGGTTTGAATTTGGGGGGTTGGTATTTCTACCGATTACTCTACTTATCTAATTATCTAATCTAAGGTGTATGTAGTCTATGTCTAATTAATGTGTGCTCGTATGATAGTTTAAAGATGTGTTTACTTAGGTTTTACTACTCCTTAATTTTCTCCTATTGGTGGTTGAATTGTCACGTCCTTATTCCTAGTTGCGTTGTGTGTCTAAGGTTGTAGGGTATGCGTTTCTCCCTAACTCTTTGAACTTACCAAAGGGTCTCGTCTACAAAACCCACTAGGGATAATAAACTCTTACTCTAAGGCACTCTTTGGATGGTTTAGCTTACAACTACTAAAGGAGTCATATTCTAAGGTTCACAAAGATTTAATCAAGCATTAAGTACACAACGAATGACCTATCGCATTACTAGATCATTAATCAACTAAGATAAGAGACAACCAATCAATATTCAATAATCAAGTTTCATATTCCCTAAGCAAACACACAAGTAAATTAGCCAGACATGGAAAACATGCAAGCATACACAAAAATAATCAAAGACATAATTGTATTAATGAAGTAAAACACTTATCTTGGTGTAAGATAGGGTTTGGAACCCTAAAATACTGTACAAGACAGCCTTGGTTCGGTTTAGGTTTTTACTCCAAAAGACTACACACTAAATACTGAAAAATTCGGATTCTATATATAATATTACATATGCGACGACGTCACCTTATGTTTTGTGACGCCGTCGTGTCGCCGTCATTAGGGTTTCGTCTTGGCCACGTTAGACTTGCGACGACGTCACCTTATGCTTGTGACGCCGTCCTCTTCAGCTTCTGACGCCGTCTGGATTACATCTAGGCCGTCTGAGTTTCGACGGCCTACTCTTTTATAACTTGATGTTGTCACTTGAAAATAGGAGTTTTGGCTTCTGTCCCGTCACAAAAATCCTCCGACGGCATCGCAATTAACACCTGCCGCCGTCACCTTATGTTTTCAGCAGCTTTGAGTGTCTCGATTCTGACTTTGGCCATTTTCTTCGTATATTCGCGCCTTTTCGTCCAAATAAGTGCCATTCCAGCATTTTGCCTTCAAGAGACCTAAAAAGTGAAAAGGAACGATATTAAGCAATAACGGATACAAAAGTGATCAAATAAGGGCTTAAACGACCCCTCAAAAAGGTACCTTTTAAAACCTTATCAGTGAGCATGTTGGAGAAAGACGTGGAGACACTGGAGCAACGAAGCAGACCTGATGCAGAAAAAAACAACATACTATTACTTCCATCACAAAGAACAAAGATCAAAGAACAAAGAAAATGATGACGTCAAAGCAGAATACTTCAAAGGAAACAATTTCCCTACACTGGGGAGATTGTTCGAATCAAGGTACTTCTTCTCACAAGAAAGAAGAATGTCAGAAGACATCAAAGCTACTATTACATCAGCACCTACAATGTTTATCACTCTATCATTCATCACCAACACTTAGGGGGAGATTGTTGGAATCACTACTAAACTAGATTACAAGTGTTAGTGATTAATATGTAATAGTTAGCTTAAGTAGGCCTTTATGTTTGTTATTAAGCTAAGGCTTGTGTAGAAGGCCCATGAGCCTTGGCCCAAGCCCATAAGAAGGGAAGGATGCTAGTAGTGTTGCCCTATAAATAATCCTTGTAAACCCTCACTTGAGGGTTGGTTGTTCATTTTATCTTTCACTCTACGCATAACTCTTCATCATTTATATTCGTGTGTGTGTTCACTCTTCATCTCTATTTCTTATATTGTTACTCGTGTTACATAAATGGGAACTTAACAATCTCTAACAGGGAGGTAAACCGAGCATACATGGATTGTGGAAGCTCCTGCGAGATCATCTATGAGCATTGCTTCCTAAAGCTCAAGTCATCCATACGCTCACAAAGGGTAGACTCAAAAACACCTCTGGTAGGGTTCTTTGGCGAACACTCATGGCCCCTTAGAGAGGTACCGTTGGAATTCAGTATAGGCGAAGGCCCCTTATCCCGCACGGAAACGCTCACCTTCCTCATAGTCAGGTCAGATTCTCCTTATAATTTGCTAATAGGGAGAATAGTTATGCAAAAGATGGGCATTGTTGTTTCCACCATACATGCTGCCATTAAGTTCCAAACTCCCTTCGGAGTAGGAACATTTCATTCTAATTATGGGGCGGATAAGGGGGTATATGGTGTTAAGAGGGTCAAGGAAGAATCGGAGGAGCCTCCGATAGCGATTCTAAGCTGTACGGATGCAGAAGAGCGGGTCGTAGTAAACCCTAGCTACCCCGAGCAGACGGTGGTGATAGGAAAGCAACTCCCGGCGAATTTCAAGGCGAAGCTCACAACACTGTTACAGACTAACCTTGATATTTTTGCTTGGAAATATTCTGAGATGACAGGAGTCCCAAGAACATTTACTGATAGACGGACAGCCCTTCGGCACGGAGCATAAATGTTGGGAATTATACGTTTGAGTTGATAAGACAAAAAGAATGAAACAAGAGGGACTTAATACGATAAGAAGGAAACCTACAAAAAGATGGAAGGACTTGCTTGCAAAAGAAGTTTTATTTATTAGTCCTTAGTAGAGATTTGTAAACCCTAATCCTCTAGTATATAAAGAGGACTTTTAGTTATCTAGACGTGTTCCTATAAACGTCTAAGATTAGTTAGTGTTAGTGATTGAAAACCTTGTGTCAATAACAATTATGTTTTGATTTATCCGCTGCGTATTGTCATTGTTATTGTTAAACCCTAAGGCTCATAAACAATCAAGAAACTATCTTCATCACGTTTTTAGTTTCTATCAATTGGTATTAGAGCTTGGGGAGCTCGTTACCTAGGGATTCACAAGGTTTCTTGGCGAAAAAGAATGAAGAAAATCGAGGTTATACAAAATTCGCAACTATCTGCAACACTGTTTTAAAAACGTCATAACTTTTTAATGAACCGTTGGATCGGGCTAAAATTTGAACTGGAGCTTCTTGGTATATCTATCTTTAATCTCAGTGAAGGGATTGTTGATCTGAGCTCTCAATCAAAAGTTATAACCTGTCGAAGTCTGCTGCTGAAACTGAAATTTTTTTCGTAAGGTTACTACAGCACTGTTTTGAAACGATCATAACTTTTTCGTTAACCGTTGGATCGTAATGAAATTTTAGGTGGACGTTCTCTATATGATAATCTAACTTTCCAGTTGAGGGATTGTCGATTCGAGCTTTTATGTGAAAGATATATGCTGTCGAAGTTGGCTGCAAAGAGAGTTTTCAAAGTACTGCTGTGTGTTTCAAAGTACTGTTATGATTTATTCAAAGTACTGCTCTTTGATCAAAGTAATGCTGTTTATGTTCAAAGTACTGCTCTTTTGGACAAAGTACTGCTGATTTCACAAAGTACTGTTCGAGGTTTCAAAGTACTGCCCGTATAGGTTGAAAGTACTGCTTGTTGTTTTAAAGTGCTGCTAGTTTTGATCGATATCGGATAGAACGAATTGTTTTTGGTTCTAGTATGGTTCTAAATTTGAGGGGAAGTTCAGATGGTTTGAAGGATATCGAATGACACACAAGAGTTTTGGTTTACATACACAAGATTGGAAATTTGTTCTTAAACGTTTTCTAATGGCTCATTCTTATTTGCTAAATTGATTACGAAGAAAGGTTTTTATCACCTATTTGATGATGAAGTGGAGTTTCTTGGATAAGTGTTTTATTATACCTTTTAGATGGAGGTAACTTGTTCGTACGTTTATGTTGTGGCTAAGACTTGGTAAATCTAGCAAGTAGGGTTTGCTATCACTTAAAGGAGTTACGTTGTTGTGCTCAGTGTCTCATTGAAGATGAGGTATTTATCAAGAGATCGAGGTCTACTCATATTTCATCAGGTATGAGTTCATAGTCATGTGGTTAGTATAAGACATAAGACGCGAGTTTGGGATGTTCTACTTCAGCATCAAGTTGGTTATACTTAGTTTTCTTCACAAGTAATCATTACAAGGAGCTTACAGATTTGAAGAATCATTTGATGTTCATGCACCACTCAAGGGGAAGTGTTTGATTTTTACTACTATTGATCATTATTACTACTGCTAGTTGGAGTTTCCTACTGTTTTGGATTCATTTTTAGTAAGCATTTTGGTGTTCTTCATGGAGGGCAATTCGAAACATTGGACGGCTTAGATTGGAAGTATGATATTGGTTCGTGGTGGTCAAGATCATTATTTGCATATGTTCCCTATTTGGATAATAACAAAAAGGGGAAGAGATGTTTTAGTGGCATGGCATGGATTAAGGGGAAGACAAAGGAAGACATACTTGTTTCATTCATGGTGAGATCCCTGATCTCAATTTCTCTACTTCGTCTAGGGAAGTTCGTTCAAGAATGGTTTTGTCATTATCAACTAGGAGAAGATTGTTGGGAATTATACGTTTGAGTTGATAAGACAAAAAGAATGAAACAAGAGGGACTTAATACGACAAGAAGGAAACCTACAAAAATATGGAAGGACTTGCTTGCAAAAGAAGTTTTATTTATTAGTCCTTAGAAGAGATTTGTAAACCCTAATCCTCTAGTATATAAAGAGGACATGGGGTGTAGGTTTTATACAAGTCTTCCATAATGTAGTCGACTAAAGGGGTGTGTGTGTGTAACCTAGGACGTATAATCTTGTAAACGCCTAGGTTATTAGTTTAGTTATCTAGACGTGTTCCTATAAACGTCTAAGATTAGTTAGTGTTAGTGATTGAAAACCTTGTGTCAATAACAATTATGTTTTGATTTATCTGCTGCGTATTGTCATTGTTATTGTTAAACCCTAAGGCTCATAAACGATCAAGAAACTATCTTCATCACGTTTTTAGTTTCTATCAATAAACTCAATGAATACAAACATATTGAGCCCATGAAACAGAAAAGAAGGAGCCTAGCCCCCGAAAGAAACGCTACAGCCTGCAAAGAAGTTGATGAACTGACACAAGCGGGCATTCTAAGGGAAGTCAAATACCAAACCTGGGTGGCCAACCCAGTAATGGTAAAAAAGAGCGACGGAGGGTGGCGCATGTGCGTTGACTTTACTGACATCAACAAAGCATGCTCGAAGGACTGCTACCCCATACCAGAAATCGACTGGAAGGTAGAATCCTTGGCAGGCTTCCGACTGAAGTGTTTCCTAGATGCCTATAAAGGGTATCATCAAATCCATATGGCAAAGGAGGATGAGGAAAAGACAGCCTTCTACACAAGAAAAGGTGTCTACTGTTACAGAAAGATGCCCTTCAGATTGAAGAACGCATGGGCAACATACCAACGACTCGTAGATAAAGCCTTCAACAAATAGATAGGCAGAAATCTCGAAGCATACGTTGACGACATGGTTATTAAAAGCAAGACGAAGGAGGACCTACTCCTTGATGTGCAAGAAACCTTTGACCAGCTTCGGGCGATCAACATGAAGCTGAACCCTAAAAAATGCTCTTTCGGTGTCGAAGAGGGGCAATTTCTAGGGCATATGATCACTAAGCAAGGGATAAAGGATAACCCTTCCAAGGTCAAGGCAATTACGGATCTCCAAGCTCCTAAGTGTTTAAAACATGTGCAAAGCTTGAATTGGAAGCTAGCCGCGCTAAGTCGATTCTTGTCGAAGGGGGCTGACAGATCCCTACCGTTCTTCAAAACACTTAAAGGATGCGTTGACAAGAAGACTTTTCAGTGGAGTCAGGATGCAGAAGCTGCTTTTCAGAAGATGAAGGAGTTCATTGAAATCCTTCCAACACTTACAACCCCAATCAAAGGCGAGGTGTTGTTCATGTACTTACCATCCTCAATGGAGAGCATTAGCGCAGTCCTCATGGCAGAACGGGACAGGCGACAAATCCCCATTTACTTTGTCAGCAGGGTCTTGCAGGGAGCAGAGGTCAACTACCCAACATTGGAGAAACTAATACTAGCTCTAATCTACGCAGCAAGAAGGCTCCGACGATACTTCCAGGCCCATCCAATCACAGTCTTAACCGACAAGCCACTCAAACAGATCTTGTCAAAGCCTGAAAAGTCTAGAAGGGTGGCCAAATGGGCTATCGAACTTGGGGAGCATGAAATAGAGTTCAAGGGTCGAAACTCTATTAAAGGGCAAATTCTCGCAGACTTCTTGGCAGAAACACCTTCCGAATCAGACACAGAAAAGGAAGAGCCTAAAGCTAAACTCACCGAAGTGCAGGATGACCGGAAACTTTATACAGACGGAGCATCAAGCTTCGATGGTTCTGGAGCAGGTCTAATGCTGGTCAGCCCTGAAGGGAAGGAGCATACATATGCTCTTCGTTTTGAGTTTGAAGCCACAAACAACAAAGCGGAGTATGAAGCCCTATTAGCAGGCCTTCGATTAGCTAAAGACATGGAGGTCAAAGCTCTTGCCGTTTTCGTAGATTCTCAATTGGTAGCAAACCAAGTGACAGGCTCCTATGAAGCAAGGCAGCCTGTCATCAAACAGTACTTGGAAAAAACAAAGGAGATGCTGGATAGCTTTGATTCCTACACCATCCAACATGTTCGTAGGAATCAGAACAAGAAGGCAGATGCACTGAGCAAGCTAGCCTCTATGGCCTTCGCTCATCTCGCTAAAGAAGTACTAGTTGAAGTCCTACCTGAAAGGTCCATTATTCGCAAGGAGGTCACGGACGTGGTTCATGAAGAAGGAGAGACATGGATGACTCCCATCAGGGAGTACTTGATAAGTGGTCTTCTCCCCGAAGATCCCAAACTAGCAAGGAAAATACGGGTTAAGTCCCTATAATACCGACTAATGGAGGAAACCCTATATAGAAGGTCATTTCTATCACCTTGGTTAAGATGTGTGGGACCCAAGCAGGCTACGAGCATCATCGCAGAAGTCCACGAAGGATCCTGCGGCCTCCATGCAGGGCCCTGTTCAATTGTCTCAAAGATAATGAAGTTAGGATATTACTGGCCTTCGATGCATAGGGATGAGGCAGAAATCATTCTCAAATGTGAAGCTTGTCAGATACACTAGCAGGACATGACAAGTGTGACATCCGCATGGCCCTTCTCCCAGTGGGGAATTGATATCGTAGGACCCATGCCTGTGGCTCTAGGTGGGGTCAAATTCTTGCTGGTAGCAATCGATTACTTTACAAAGTGGGTGGAAGCTAAACCTTTAGCCTCCGTTACGGGGAGACAGATCAAGAAGTTTGTGTGGGAGCATATTGTGTGCAGATTCAGAGTTCCCCACATCCTCATATCTGACAATGGTAAGGAGTTTGCTGAAGGAGTCTTCTATGACTTCTGTCAAGGGCTCAACATAAAGCAGTCTTAGACATCCGTCTACCATCCACAAGGTAACGGCAAGTGGAGGTTACTAATAGAGACATTGTCAAATGGATTGAGAAAAGGTTGGGACGAACTCATCACGGGTGGGTAGACGAGCTCCCTCAAGTACTGTGGGCTTATAAGACGCACCCCAAGTCAAGCAATGGTGAAACCCCCTTCAGCCTAACATATGGAACATAAGCGATTATCCCTTCAGAACTCAGTGTACACACGGAGCGTGTGGCAACATATGATGCTTCCCAAAATGATGAAAAGATCAGGGAGAACCTTGATCTACTAGAAGAAAGGAGAGGGATAACCTCCATCCGAGAAGCCATGCACAAGCATAAAATCGAAGGCTACTACAACAAAAGGGTCAGGCCTTCCACCTTCAAGCCTGGGGAATACGTGCTACATTTGAACAGTGCAAGCAAAGCAGAATACCAGGGGAAGCTAGGACCTACTTGGGAAGGACCCTACGTGATAGCTGAGGCCTACGGCAATGGAGCCTACAAGCATGGAGCCTATGTGATAGCTGAGGCCACTCTTATCGGAGAACCCATTGACAGAACATGGAATGGTATGAATCTCCCAAAGTTCTATGTTTAAGAAGTATTTTTACTTTTCATTCTTGTAATTAAAAGCTTCTCATGGGAAAGCAAACATTATTGGTAGTTGTCTTAGTTTTCATTTCAAGAATGATGTAATCCTCTCTACCAATTCAATGATGAATAATACATTTCCCACAAATCTCTTGCTTCGTTTCTTAAACACAAAGATTTGTTCAGCCAAGTCATATATGAGTTTCAATGTCGAATAAAAAGGCATACGGCGTAACAAACGCCTCATTACTTAAGCCTATAAAAACATTCACATTAACTCTCCTAATAGTTTATCACGACGTCGCGACCCTCTGTCAATGATCAAAATTGGTCATTATATTCTTGGTGTTGTAATTTACACACAATGAGGTTATTTAACCTTAGGTTGTAAAGCTTAAGCATTGGAAAAATGGCGTAAGAGAAGTTTGCAAGACAAAAATAATTAAGTGTGTAGAGATATTTCCCTACACCTGGTCATTCAAAAGAAGGGCTAATGCCCTTATACCTGCATATGAGGCCGAGGCCCCATTTAAATTGTCTTTGGCCTAGGCCATACATCACAAATGGTAAATTGTTTAAGGAACCAGACACACATCATAAAGAAACATCAAATTGTCTTAAAAGGGTACATGCTACCCTTGGAACCAAATTACTGCCAACATGGCAGCCTTCACTCTGGCTTCTGAGGAGATGGAGTTGGAGATGGATGAGCTGAGGCAGGCTTGGTGGAGACCGTCTTCTTGGTAGGGGTTGCAGGCTTGATCTTGCATGGCTTCTTAGAAAGGAGGTCTTCCAGAGGTGCCATGGGGTCTTCGGTAGCTTCAGCCAGGAAGGGGTACTCTGCGGTTGCAAACGCATTTACCGCATCTTCATATTCCACCTTTGACGAGGGACGGTAGCACTCAATTTTAGAGAGGTCTACAGGCTTACCTGTTTTAGCAGCCTCCTCCAAAGCCAAGCACCGTCCATGGAAGATAGTTGCTTTGATGACTTTCCACATTGCAGCTCCCAACTCATCACTATGATATAGTTCCATGGCTATGTACGGCACCACCTTAGACACGACCTCAACACGGTCCTTTTGCAGCATTTTATACCTCATCTGCAAGCCGTCAACCTCCTCCCTCACTTTCTAAACCGGCACACTTTGCCTCTAGCACAACATTTTGGCCAGTGAGGCTTACCACCTTAGCCTCCTCCAAATTGAGCTTGCCACACTCCGCTGTCAACTCTGCTATCTTCTCCCGGACGTCTTGGACGAGTGGGTTCTTTTCAACATCCCTCTCAATCTCATCACATTTAGCCTCCATCTTGGCATACTCCTGATCTCTGTGCTTCTCCCTCTCCAGTATGACATCCATCTCTTGACTTACCTTTGTAACAGGTAACTCCCTGGTTCAACCATTCAAATGATTGTCCAACACTGCTTGCCTTGTAATACTCTTGTCGTGTAGATCGCAAACCCTTTCGATGGGCATATTGTCCAGCAATCCTTTCCACTGGGGGGGGGGGGTTGACATGATCCACAATTCAGTGGCATGCTAAGGCGTTGGGAAGCTCCTTCATATCAGGAAGGCCTGCGACCAATAGAATGCATAAGGACAGAGTTAGTTACTACAATTATCACTTCATATATTTTATAATGAGAAATTGCTTACCATGCATCTCCACAGTCTCATCCGGTAACTCAAAGGCAGATTTAACAAACTTCTTGCCTTTGACATTCTTTTGTCGCACTGCCCTGGATCCGGAGGCTGGGAGGGGAGTTTTCCTCTTGTTCGTAGACTTGATGGCTTTACCAGCTGTTCCCTTCCTACTCTTCAACCTGTCAACTATACCAGTGGAGCCTGTGATTTGGACATCCTCCTCTGTAGGATCATCCGAATCTCCCACATTCTCAACCAATTGGGAGGGACCCTCCAACAATGCTTGTGGGGGTGCTGAGGCAACAGGCTCTAGTTTGGGAGTGTCTACATCGTTGTTGTTGACAGATGTGGAAGGTGAACCAACACCATAGGACTCTTCAACTTTTTCAGTAGGCATGAAGCTCAAGTCTTCATCAAGGTCTTGATACATGAAGTTCCTAAATGACATTTCTGCAAAAAAGAAGCAAGAAAAGATAAATATCAGTGCTACATTGGTCCTACTTAAATGAAAGTAGAAAAACATACTTTGTCCATGATAAATGATAATAGGCTTGTTGGGAGACCCCTCCCAGCTGTGGGCAATCCCAGCCATGTACAAGATTGGCTCAGGGAACACTTGAACATCCGCAGGATACCTAGCCAAGCGCTGATAACATGGATTCCTTCGCACCTCATACGGCAAGGGGTCGTTGAAACATTTTGAATCAAACATAAAGACCTTATTCAGCAATGCTGGATAGTTGGGTGGAACAATAGTGTTTTGCACATAGAAAAAACTGCCCTTCCAATCTTTTATGTTGGTATACACCCTCGCAAAAAGATTAGGCACATCTCCTTCAGGTCTTTTAGCCAAAGTTAACCAGTTACCACCAGGATACAGATTCAAGAATCCCCTTAAAACCTTAAGAGTTGGTTCATAGCCATATGCCTTACACATAACTATGAATGTGGTCAGTTTGGCTAAACCAAAAGGGTTGAATCTAGAGATATGCACTTCATAATATTGCATTAGCTCTAAAATAAGCGGGTGAATAGGAATCCTAAGGTTTGAATGGCTAAAAGAGTGAGTCTATAGCCCTACGAAGCCTTTCGGGGCATCGAAAATACCTTGGTTAGACTTAGGTAACATAATCTTAAAATCTTGAGGGATTGGGTAATCAGCCAGATGATCGTGTAATTCTTTTGCGGTCAAAGTGCATTTTTGTTGCTTAATTATGAACTTCGAATCCATGACTATTTTAAACTACAAGAAAATAGGAAGGAGCATTTACCTTTTGTTTCGGAGTTGGTGTACAATCAAGGATTACTGCGTAAAAAAGAAGACGGAGCGAGTAAAATGTTTTAGGGTTCCAACTACTTCCCCTTAAATACTCTTTTTCCGCCATTTTTTAACCGCACACGTGTCCCATAAGTTAACTCTTATCCGGATTTCAAACGTTTTTTAAATTTCAAAAAAGTCTTTTTGGTCACCGGGTAAATTGGGATTTGGAATTACTGTAGCGGGCAGCTAAAGAGTTTAGGTAGCATTAAATGCGCAAGTTAGGCGCATGCTTATCTTGTTCACAATACGCTTTGCAGCGAAAGGATAATTTTATTCGCAGGATGAAGTCACAAGCAATGCCTCTTCGCTCATATGCATCATTTTCGACTGGGGGGCTTGATGATGTACCCTCCGAACAGCTCGAAGGACACCCCTTCGAGATGTGTCGAAGCCCTTCTGAACGAAGGCCCAAGTTAGGTCTCCAGAATATTCGTAGGCGTCAAACCATTCGTACACACGGAGGTTACCTGCGAGGAATTCGCCATTCGAAGCCCTAAGCCCTTCGGGGCATGGTTGACGAAGGAGCAACGAATATGAGAACCTCCTGACTTGGTCAAACCCACGATCTCCCTCTCTTTCCTGGCTTTCCCGCCAAGTTTAAGAACGTGGGTCACTAAGCCCTAGCGGTTACCCACAAGCATGGGACGCCCCCATGTTCTCCGACATTTACGCAGAGGTGCCCCTAACCCTATTTCTTCCACTATAAATAGGTTGGACGGGCAGAGAATTATGGTAAGCTCATTCATCATTCATCTCTTTACTTACACACAGTTATACAACCATAACTCATACTTACTCTCACGCCGGAGGTGGTTCGCAGGGTCCAACCCCTGCGTAATCACTTAACATAGTGTCTTCGTATTTCTTATCCTCAGGTGAAAGACAATATTGGCTGGAACATATACCCCTCATACCTTTGATCATCATCGAAGCCTGGTAGTGCAATTTATTGTACAATCATAAAACAAGAAGCCCTAGATGACAAAGAGAAACATGTTGTTAGGGTTGAGAAACTTACTTATGCTTATGAGTTAGTGAATAAGTCAATTGAAAGTCACTTAATGAAAAAGGGTTCTGGCTTAGGATACACTGAAGTAGCACCCCCCATGAAAAGTGCTTTTGCACCACCTGGAACTGAGTTGTCTTTCAGTAGTGAGTTTAGTTTTAACAAACCTTTAGGTGAGAATAGTGAGTCTAAGTCACCTAAGGTAGTTAATAAGAGGTCATCTGATGCACCAATCATTGAAGATTGGGAGTCAGAAAGTGAGGATGATAAGTCTGAGTCAACACAATCTGAAAAGGAAAACATTAAATCAGTTGATTCAAAACAAGCTAAGTTTGTGAAACCTAGATTTGGAACACACATATCTAAGAAAGTTGTTGAACATAATGAAATTCCCAGAGAACAAATGAACAAGTACAAACCTAGGGGAAATCAAAGAAACTTTAATGGCTTAATCTCAAATAAAATTGGAAGTGAGTTTAAGTTTGTTGAAAATGCTTGTTATCAATGTGGTAGTTTTGAGCATTTGCAGAGAAATTGTAATAACTACCAACCACCTGTTTGGAACCAACGGAAGATGATCAACCATCAAAATTTTTCAAAACAAACACATCATCATCCTAACAGAAACATGATTCCAAGAGCAGTGTTAATGAAAAATGGCATAACTAAATCTATCATCACTGATGTACCAAAAGACAAAGGTTAATGAGAAATGGCATAAGCAAAACGTTTTCACTGCTAAGCAAAATATTACCACTGCTAAGGCAAAAGAAGATACCCATGCTGTGCCTAAGGTGATAACTGATACAGTGGTTGGAAGTCATTTTTATGTTGTAAAGCCCTAAGCTTGCTGGCAATGGAAACCAAAGACAAAGGTCTTAGAACATGTCAGCAGTGCATAAATGGACTTAAAGAAATTTGACTATGTTGATGTACAAGGCAGACCTAAGTCAGTATTGGCTTGGGTCCCCAAAAGGAACTAATTTCTCTATTTTCATGTGTAGGGCAATCTACAGGAAGAGCTAAAGGAAAAAGGTATATTTGACAATGGTTGCTCTGGGCACATGACATGGGATGAGAGCAACCTTGAGGATTTTGAAGCTTTTGATGGAGGATATGTGGCTTTTGGCAATGATCCAAAGGGAGGTAAAATTGTTGGCAGAGGGACAATAAAGACAGGAAAGTTGGACTTTGAGAAGGTATATCTGGTAAAGGGACTCAAGTATAATTTGTTCAGTGTTTCCCAAATGTATGATAAAAAGAATTGGGTACTTTTTGGGGAAACTGAATGTATGGTTTTATCACCTGATTTTAAGATGCCTGATGATAATTATGTGCAACTTAGGGTTCCTAGGAAAGAAAATATATACAGTTTAATATGAAAGATTTCATTCCTAACAGGACCTTAACTTGTTTGTTTGCAAAAGCATCTGTTGATGAGTCAAAACTATGGCATAGAAGGCTATGTCACTTCAATTTCAAAACAATCAATAAATTGGTGAAGGGAAACCTTGTTAGAGGGTTACCTTCAAACGTTTTTGAAAGTAAAGAACTTTGTGTGGCTTGTCAAAAAGGTAAACAACATAGAGCCTCTTGTAAGACCAAGACTGTGAACACCATAACTCAACCACTGTTTATGTTACATATGGATTTGTTTGGACCTACATTTGTGAAGAGTTTGAATCATAAGCAATATTGCCTAGTTATCACAGATGATTACAACAGATTTTCTTGGGTTTACTTTTTAGCATCTAAGAGTGAAACTAGTGAGATCCTTAAGAGTTTCATAACTACGATAGAAAATCTAGTAAACCATAAGGTTAAAGTAATTAGATGTGATAATGGAACTGGGTTTAAGAATGATGTTATGAATCATTTTTGTGTGGTTAAGGGTATAGAAAGACAGTTTAGTGTTGCTAGGACACCTCAGCAAATGGTGTAGCTGAGAGGAAAAATAGAACACTAATTGAGGCTGCTAGAACAATGTTGTCTGAATCTAAGTTACCTACTACCTTTTGGGCTGAAGCTGTTAGCACAGCATGCTATGTGCATAATAGAAGTAAGGTAGTTAAGCCTCATAACAAGACCTCATATGAGCTGTTACATGGTAGGAAGCCAATGATAGACTTCCTAAAACCTTTTGGGTGTCCTGTTACTATCTTGAATACCATAGACTACCTAGGCAAGTTTGAGGAAAAGGAAGATGATGGATACTTTAATGGCTATTCTTTCAATAGTAAAGCTTTTAGAGTATACAATAACAGGACTAGAAGGGTGGAAGAAAACCTACATGATATGCTGACAAAATCCATGAATTATGAGCCAATCATTGCAGGTACATCCACTAATGTTGATGCAAGTACACAAAAGAATTCTGATGCAGGAACATATTCTAAGGAAGCTGAATCTTCAAAAGAATTCTATCTGATTGAGAAGTGGAAACTTGGTTCTGTCTCTCCCATCATTGAAAAGAAGGGTCCCTCAGATGATGATGATGATTTGGATTCAGGGAACATGGGAGATCATCATCAAGATAAGGAAGAGTTGTCTGAAATAACTCAGTGTCAGTAGAAGAAATTGTGAAGCTGAGGGGAGTTGCTGAAAACACTGCTAAGCCATGTGTTAACACTACTAGTTCAAATGATAACACTGCTGGCACAAGTAATACCACTGCTGAGTCCTTGCCAACAAAATGAACTAGTAGTACTATCTTTGAAAACACTGCTAATCCATTTGATAGTACTGCTGATCTGGAAATTGATCCAGACATGCTAGATTTGAAAGAAATAGCTACTTATATAGATGATGAAGCCATTGATGACTTTTTCAAGGATGCTAATGTTACTAATTTGGAGAGTGTCATTATAGAAAGTCCAGTTCCTACCACCAGAATCCATAAAGATCATCCTACAGAGCAGATACTTGGCAACTTAAATACCCCAGTACAAACAAGAAGCAAGACTCAAAATCTTAAAACCTTTCCTAAACAAGGTTTCTTTGCAAAGTCTCTTCACAAAAGAAACAGTCATCTAGACTTGCAAAATTGTCTTTTTGCTTGCTTTTTGTCACAAAAGGAGCCCAAAAGAGTTGAAGAAGCATTAGGAGAAGAAGGATGGATTGAATCTATGCAAGAAGAACTGCTGCAATTCAGACTTCAAGAAGTGTGGACACGGGTTGATCTACCTAATGGCAAGAGGGCTATTGGAACTAAATGGGTATTCAAAAACAAAAGGGATGAAAGGGGGATTGTGGTTAGGAATAAATCAAGGTTGGTTGCTCAAGGATACACACAAGTAGAAGGCCTGGATTATGATGAAGTGTTTGCCCCTGTTGCTAGAATAGAGGCTATTAGATTTTTTTTGGCATATGCTTCATTCAAGAAATTTGTAGTGTATCAAATGGATGTGAAAAGTGCCTTTTTATATGGGACAATTGATGAAGAGGTTTATGTTTGTCAACCTCCTGGCTTTGAGGATCCTGATTACACTGATAAAGTGTAGAGGGTTAAAAAGGCAATGTATGGGTTGCATCAAGCTCCTAGGGCATGGTATGATTGCCTATCTACTTATTTGTTGGACAATGGGTTCAAGAGAGGATTGATTGACAAGATATCATTCATAAAGAAGCTCAAGGATGATATTTTGCTGGTACAAGTATATGTAGATGACATCATCTTTGGCTCAACAAATAAGGAGCTGTGCAAGGATTTTGAGAAACTTATGCATGATAAGTGTTAGTAAAAAAAATGTGACGAGTTGTAATGGGTATGAATACAGCTTGCCGGACTGGGCCAACAAGCTTATAATCGGCAGATCTTGTACTAATCCAAGTAGTTTGAATGATTCCCCTGCACAAAAAGAGTAAACTGTTAGTCTTACCGTAGGGACGGACCCCACGATTGGACTCCGGCGTGAGAGTAAGTATACATTCTTGAGATGGAAGTAAGAGTATGTGTGTCTAATTATGAGAGAGAAAGTTGTACCTAGTATGGGGATTAGATCCCCTTTTATAGGCGAGGTTTACCGCTAGGGTATCCTAGATTCTCGCATATCGTGGTTAGTTGTCGGAGCCGAACCCTTGGCGGATAAGGTTCCGTGTTAATTGCGGATGCGGACATAAGATATCTTTAACGGCTGAAGGTTCAACCCTCCTTATATCTTACGTGCGTCTTGAGGTCTGGACCATAGCCAATTTCGTCATTGGGCTTACTGTAGGCCCAGGGTTTATAGTTATCTTATTGTTATTGGGCCTGAGCTCAGCATGTGTATAGTTTGTATTGGGCCTAGTGGGCCTATTGTACATACTATACATCATCAAGTCCCCCCAGTCTAGTATGTGCACCGCGTGCGGATATTGTCGCGTGCGGTGGACGTTACTAGACTTGAGTTGACTAAACACTTTCCAATTACGTGTGTTTTTTTCTTTTTGGAATGCTTTTTTGGTGCTTTCCTCTCTTTTAGGGATTGCTACGTCATCCAGTCCCCCTAGTCTAGCATATTTATTGCATGCGGACATTGTCGCGTGCGGTAGGTATTTGCTAGACTTTAGGCTTGACGGGGATGTTTCTTTTTCTCACATTTTTTGACGCGTCTTTCTGACACTTCCCTTTCTTTGGGAAGCATTTCGTGCGACGTGGGCGCTTGTTGACTCTTCGTTTTCTGCTTTTATTTGACCTACTGTTTCACACGCCGCTTTTTTACTCTTGATCTTGACCGTTTATTCCGGCTTTCTTTGACACGCGTCATCATCCAGTTTTAGGTTTTTCCTTAGTATAAATACTGCCCTAACTTTCACCATCTCCGTTTTGTTGTATCTTTTTTTTAGAAGAAAAATTCCTTCATCCGTCCGCCCTTTATCCATTCGTTATGAGTTTGATTGTTGCCACAAAGTGTGGTACCCCTTCAGAGACGTTTGGTTCCTTCCTTACGACTTACCATATTCCTTTGAAATCTTGTGTCGCACTCATGGTATTACACCAACTCTTACTTTGTTTCGTTGCTTTTATGTTAATTCAAAGTCGAGAGGGTGGTTTTCCTTTAGTAAACGTGATGGCATTCCTGCACTTTACACTAAGACTCTTGATTCTGTGAAGAATTGGAATGAACAATTTTTCTGGGTCGATGCCTTTGCTTGTCCTACTTTGTTCCCGTGGCATTATAAGAAGAACATTTTAAATATCATGTTCCTCGCGCCGACGAGTACAATGCTGATCATTTTACTGTTCTTGCTGCCAACCCTTATCCATTCCGGGCATTCCCTGAGCCCTTTCTTTGTTGGGTTGGCCTGAGCCGCTACTATGCTTTGTGTGAGGACGTGTACCCTGAGTTTCTTCATGATGATCGAACTGGTGAGTTTCGTTTGCGTCCTCTTTTTTTTTTTTTTTTTTTTTTTTTTTAATGATATGTCCTCTTTTCTTGTACAGTGATGAGTTGGCCCAAGTATATCCAGTCTTCGGAACCTATGAAGGCTACGATGACTACGCTTTTACGTCATGAAGGGGAGCTTTCTATTATTGAAGTTGTTGTTCGCCGTACGGTGCCACTTGTCCCCATTGCTCATCCCCGTGCTCAGGGTGAATTGGAGGCTGAAGTTAATCTTCTTTTTGAGCCAGAAGGTGCTAGTGTTAATACTAGTGGTGGTTCATCTCTTTAGGCTACGGGTTCTGATATTGACCCTCCTACCTCTGGTCCTTTGAAAAGAAAAGAGGGTCCTTTTCTGAGTGTTCCGGGATCTTCTAGTCCCGCCAAGAGATTTCGTTCCGACTTTCTACCGGGTCCGTCTAGTAGTAACATTCATATTGATGGCTTTCAGGCCTTATTGGCTAGTAGTGTCTTGGAGGCTGAGTTAGGTTATACGGCCCCCCACACTGTGCCTTTCATTACCTCTTCTATTTCCACTACTCCTGAGCGTGAGGTTGGGTTTTCTGTTGGTTCTTCCCTCAGGCGTGAGCCTGTTATTGGTTCTCCAGAAAGGTTGGTTATTTCTTCTGATTCTTCTTCTGATTCTAGTACCTCTGCTGCTAGGGCTGAGGTTACTTCTTGTACCAGGTCCGAAAATATTTTGGGTGTCGTTGTTACCACTGTTGCTACAATTATCCCGGCTGCTATCCCTGTATTGAAGAATGTTTCTCCTTTCTTTAGTTCATCCTCCGACGGAGGGGATAATCAGGATGCTGAAGATATTGTTGGTCCTTCCGTTAGTCAACCTTTGGCTGGTGATGCCCGGGCTTCTATTGGGTTTGATCCTCTGCGATCACATGAGCGTTATCTTTCGGATTGGAAAGTGTCTAACGGATCTCTTCTTCACAATCCCTTAGACTGCCGTGAAGTTGTTGATGGAGTAGCCCCCCGAGGCTTTCCTCCTTACTTCATGAAATGAGTCATGATCATTTGCTTTCAGGTTTCGACGCCTTGTCAGCTCGTCATTTATACTTTGGTTCTGAGTTGCGGATACGCGCAGAGCGCTATTTGCAAGAGAAGGAGAGGTTATCCACCAGGTGTGGCCTTCTAGCTGACGTGATTCACGGGCTCGAGTCCCAATTGGCACGGGCTGAATCTGATGCTTCTGAGATACTATCTCTTCGTGGCCAAGTATCATCTTTAGGAGCAGCTGACAAAGAAAATGAAGCGTTGCGTGCAAAAATTATGTAGCTGGAGTCTTCTGTTGTTGGTAAGGATGTCGAGCTTGAGCGGTTACGGTGTGTGAATTCTGCTCTTGAATCCCGTAACACTAAACTTGTTGGACAAGTTTTTTCTTTTCTTTTCCCTTCTTCTTCCTTCCGCTCCCGCCTTTTTTTTTTTTTTTTTTTTTTTTTTTTTAATCTTATTTATATATATATGATCTTCCACATTTTCATTTTCAGGTACAAGTTTTGGAAAGTGAATGTTCGGACCTCCGCCCTCGTGTTTCGGAACTTGTTTGTTTAAGGGAGCTTTTTATGAAAGTTGCCCTGTATTTGGAAGAGAAGCTTCACCCATGTTTGCTTACCGCTATGTCGGTTCGCCGTTGTTTGTTTTCTGAAGGTTTCAAGCTTGCCGTGTCTGAGTGTTGGCTCGCAAGGTTACCTTGATGCACTGAGTGATGCCATTAGCTGTGCTGTTGATAAAGGAATGCAAGACCGGCTTGTCGCCGGGCATTTTCATGGTACGCCTGCTACATCTCTTTCCCGTGTTGAGGCCCTTAACCGTTCTACTGAGGCTGATTATGAAAACGCTCTTCAAGTGCTCCGCGGTGTCCAATTCCCTTTGTTATCCTCCCTAGAGGCTCTTAAGGACTCTGCTTTTGAGGATGTCATGCATTTACTTCATCCTGAGGTATCCTCTGCTGACTCATCCACCATTAATAGGCAGTTTTACTTGGAGCAGTTGACCATTCCTACTAAGAATAATGGAGTTGTTCCGCGAGCGAGTCTCCTCTTTCCACTTCGATCAAAGGTTGTTTGACAGAGCCAAAAAAGCAAAGGAAGGTTCTCTGCATGATTGGTTGCCTCTTGCAGATACTTGGTATTCCTTGATTAGCCCTTTATCTGTGGAATCTTTAGTGGAATCAGTTTGTGTGCCTGTCTCTGAAGCATCGAACGCACTTGAGCATAGTGGTGATGCAAGTGGCCTTGATGCGGATAGCTGTAGGCAGTTTGGGACGGACCCGTTTGCGAACCCTTCCAGCCAAGTGTAGTTTGTTGTAATGATACTCTATGTTTCCTATTTTGTGGCATGCCGAAGCGCGACACTTTTGTTTTTGTAAACAGTCTATCATATGCATATTTCGTTGTTTCGAAACTTTTCAATGTTTTGCTATTTAATCTTCATACTGGTGTGCCTATTATAATAGTCTTTTTTGAATACCTGTGGGTTATTCGCCCGATACTGGACTTGCAACATCTCTTACGTATCTTGAGTTAATTTGGAGGTTACTCAGGCTTTTGTTATTCGGAATAACGTTGTATGGGTCGTGCCCACATGTATGCGCGTCTTACTTACATATGTTAATATTTTTGTTGTTTGAATTAAATGATCAGGAATTTTTAAAGTAAAAGCTGGTGAAGGTAGCTAAGCTTCACCTTTTTTCATTCAATCATAAAAACATTACAATATAAAAAGATAAATTGTGACATTAACCCTCCTTCGCGGAATCCGCGAGGGACAGGTTGCTTACACTTGATGTATGTAACATCTCTTAAGATTGCAAACATTCCTTGTACGTGGGATTGGGTTTCCCGCACAGTCTTTCAGCTTGTATGCGCCTTTTCCTAGAGCTTTCGTGACTTCGTATGGTCCTTCCCATTTGGGTCCTAGTTTCCCTCCTTCTTCGGCATGGCTTGCATCATTGTTACGGTATACCAAGTCTCCTGGTTTGAAACTTGTATTGCGGACTCTTGAGTTATAATATTTCTCCATTTTCGCCTTGCTTTTTGCTTCACGTATTGCCGCTTGTTCCCTTCTTTATTCAAGGAGGTCTAAGTTCATTTCCAATGCTTCGTCATTTTCTTCCACATTAGCTTCCGCTGTCCTCCATGTAGGCATCCCTATCTCAGCTGGGATGACAGCTTCCCTTCCGTATGTTAATGAGAATGGAGTGTCTCCGTTGCTAGATTTAATCATTGTGCGGTGTGCCCATAGGACGTGTGATAGCTCATCTAACCAATTTTTGCTTCTTTAACCGAGCCTTTATTCCTTCCCCTAGAATTCTGTTTGCTCTTTCTACCTGTCCATTTACTTGTGGGTGTTTAACTGAAGCAAAGTGTTGCTTTATATTCATTTTTTCACACCATTCCTTAAATGGGTTGTCTCGGAACTGCTTTCCGTTATCGGATATTATTTCTCCCGGGAGTCCGAATCTACATACGATATTTTCCCACACGAATTTTTTGATCCGGTTTCTAGTGATGGTGGCGACCGGCTTTGCTTCTATCCATTTTGTGAAGTAGTCTATTGCTACTATGAGGAATCTGACTCTCCCAGGCCCTTCCGGCAAAGGTCCTGCGATGTCAATTCCCCATTTGTAGAACGGCCATGAGGAAGCGATAGGCATTAGCTTTTCTTGCAGGTGCTTCAGAACTGGCCTACGCACCTGACAGTTTTTGCATGCTTGGATTATCTTCTGGGCGTCGTCAAGCATGGTAGGCTAGTAGTATCCGGTATGCAGGGCTCTGGCTACTACGGACCTTGTCCCTGCGTGCATGCTGCAAGACCCTTCATGAATTTCCTTTAACACATAGTTAGCTTGGAGGGGTCCTACACACCGTAGCCATGGTCCAAGAAAATATTTCTTATAAAGTATCCCATTGACTACTGCAAATCTTTGTGATTTTCTTTTAATTTCTCGTGCTTTCTCTTTCTCGGCCAGGAGTATTTCTTTTGCCAGGTACTCAGATATCGGGGTGATCCATGTGTACCCTTCTTATTCCGTGATTGCCACGAGCGGTGTCTCCTCTATTGACTTTTGGCTGAGCTCTTCTACCAGTACTTGCTTTTTCAGATGCGCGAAGCTGGTAGAAGCCATTTTGCTCAGTGCGTCTGCCTTTTTGTTTTCACTTCTGGGCACTTGTTTGATTGAGAACATCCAGAAGTTTTTCAGAAGTTCCTTTACTTTTTCTAGGTATTGGATCATTCCTGATTCTTTTTCAATGAACGTCCCATTGACTTGGTTTGCCACCAGTTTTGAGTCTACGTTTGCTTGCAAATTCTTGACTCCCATTTGTTCTGCTATCTGTAACCCAGCTATTAAGGCTTCATATTCAGCTTCATTGTTTGTTGTATTGAAACCTGATAACGTTTTAAAAGGTACCTTTTTGAGGGGTCGTTTAAGCCCTTATTTGATCACTTTTGTATCCGTTATTGCTTAATATCGTTCCTTTTCACTTTTTAGGTCTCTTGAAGGCAAAATGCTGGAATGGCACTTATTTGGACGAAAAGGCGCGAATATACGAAGAAAATGGCCAAAGTCAGAATCGAGACACTCAAAGCTGCTGAAAACATAAGGTGACGGCGTCAGGTGTTAATTGCAACGCCGTCGGAGGATTTTTGTGACGGGACAGAAGCCAAAACTCCTATTTTCAAGTGACGACGTCAAGTTATAAAAGAGTAGGCCGTCGCAACTCAGACGGCCTAGATGCAATCCAGACGGCGTCAGAAGCTGAAGAGGACGGCGTCACAAGCATAAGGTGACGCCGTCGCAAGACTAACGTGGCCAAGACAAAACCCTAATGACGGCGACCCGACGGCATCACAACCACAAGGTGACGCCGTCACAAGATGATTAAGACTATCACAGCATGCGCGCGAAGTAGTTGATATTGTTTTGGCCATAACTTTTGCATACGAACTCGGATTTAGGTGGTTCAAAAGCCCACGCGATCGGAACGAGAAAATCTACAATTTTCTGAAAAAATGGTCGTGACGCCGTCACTCTATAGGTGTGACGCCGTCACTCTTTGCCGACAGAAAATCTGCCTATAAATATAACATTATAACTTCACTTTTTGTAAGCCCTAAACCCTAAGTCCGATTCCAGGGTTTAGGTAGGTGTTTTTCCAGCAACTTAAAGGGTTTCAAACACTCCATAAACATCGTGTAATGATTTGTTTGTTAATCCAATCCTATGGTATGTCTTCAATTATCACAATTGTTGCTTGCTCTTCATTAATTATGCTTGGCTAATTCACCTAGTGTTTGCTTATGATTGTATGAAACTTGTATATAATTAATTAGATCTTATTTATTTCTTAGTGATGCTTATGTCTATCTTCATCATCAGGGTGTGACAATTTCAATGAGTCTAATTGGTTTAGTTTATAATTCTTGCATCCTACTGTCTCTTGTTTGATTGGTTGTCTCTTATCTTAGTTGATTAATGATCTAGTAATGCGATAGGTCATTCGTTGTGTACTTAATGCTTGGTTAAATCTTTGTGAACCTTAGAATATGACTCCTTGAGTAGTTGTAAGCTAAACCATCCAAATAGTGCCTTAGAGTAAGAGTTTATTATCCCTAGTGGGTTTTGTAGACGAGACCCTTTGGTAAGTTCAAAGAGTTAGGGATAAACGCATACCCTACGACTTTAGACACACAACGCGTTAAGAATAAGGACGTGACAATTCAACCATCAATAGGACGTGACAATTCAGTAGGTAGAATTGGATAGCTAGCAAGGACTAATACATCATAAGTAGATACGCTTCACGTTACTGGTAGAACCCTAATTTAGTTAGTACCTTTTGGGATAGTTGACTAGCAACTAATTCCACCTTCCCCTCCAAAACCGAGATTCATAAAATATAAAAATACAAAAATAATCATCCCTCATCTTTAGACTTAAATCGACATATACTTCAGCCTAACGACACTATTCCCCTAGAGAACGATATCAATACCCGTGGCTTACCCCTAATACTACACTACAACGATTAGGTTCACTGCCTAGGGTGTTGAAAAACTTGCTCGACGAAAAGGAAGTTCCTTTGACCCCGAACGACGCGTGTAGCGTTATCAAGTTTTTGGCGCCGCTGCCGGGGAATAGAATAGCTAGTTAGTAGTCCACCTCGTTTAGGTTTCTTTGCTTGATTCCTATCAAGTAAACTTTTTTCTCATTTTTTAGCTTCCTTTTAGTCTATCCCCCTTCTTCGTGACCTTTGTTCGTAACCCCATCACTTTTCATCATGGAAGGTGAAAACCCCCCTCAAATCATTGTCCCGCCAAGAGACCTTACTCTTGGTGAATACTCGATACCTAGCCACCTAGGCTATAGGAACACCATTGAGCTTCCCGACCAAGCCCAAATTACGGCCCTGCGATCCGACACCATCCGGTTGGTGCAAAATGGATGTGCATTCCATGTACTTCGTTCCGAAGATCCTAATCAGCATCTTAAGGACTTCCTTAAAATTGTCGATTCTATTAACCTTGATGCTACTACTCGGGAGACCACGCGTCTGCGTCTCTTCCAATTCTCTCTACGGGACCAAGCTAGTAATTGGCTTGAGCGACTTCCCGCCGGCTCCATCTCAAGTTGGGATGATCTCACCACTCGTTTCCTTGCTTAATTTTTCCCACCGGGGAGAACCACAAAACTCAGACGAGACATCTTAACATTTCAACAACTTCAAGGTGAGTCTCTCCACAACGCATGGACTTGATTCAAAGATTCACTTCATAAACTCCCTCACCATGGCATTGACCTGTGGCTTCAAATCCAAATCTTCTATGATCATATCGATTTCATCACTCGACGATCCATAGATCAAGCCGCTGGTAGAAGGCTCAGCGACTTTAATGCAGAGAAATCTTGGGATATTATTGAAAAGCTCGCTGATCAAAGCTACGAAGATTGGAATGAATCTCCTGTAACCACTGTTAAAATGGTTAATGCCCTATCAACTCGTCTTGAATCCCCCGACATCACCGAGGAGTAATTGAGTGCTATTGAGAGAGGGATTGATTACCTTATGGAAAGGCGTAAAGCTCCCATGCACATCCCTCATGAAGTGGTCAAATCCGCCAATTCCACCCACCACCTAACACATTTTTCAGGATCCCCAAGTCGTGAGCAAAAAATCGATTCCGAAAGGCGTTTCCGCTCTACTTCCCCAATACCACTCTCACCAAGCTTTAAGGAACAAATGAGGGAGTATATGGCGGCTCATACGGAAAGATTAGCCAAATTCGAAGAGGAAGTTTATAAGCAGAGAGAGGAAATGCAAGCAAAAATGACGAAAATGATGAACCTGGTAATTGAATATACCAAGACGAAAGTCCCCGAAAAGGTACTTGTAAGAAGCAACGATTGTCCTCCCACCTCGTATGTTAAATCCATCTCCATCATGCCTGAGGATGGAAAGGTTGAGGTGAAAAAAACTGAGGAAAGGAAGGAGGAGGAGGGCAAACTTAATGATGAGCCTGAGACCATTGAGTACTACCTTAAGCATGAAATCAATAGAAAAACCGTTGCGAACCAAGTAAACAACTTTAGGTACAATGAGGTTCTTAGGGAAGCCCTTGAAGGAAAGATGACTGAGGAAGAGTATGACGCCCTGCCTGTGGGACCTCTGTATGAGTTGGTTCTAAACAAACCATTAACAAAAAAATGAGACACCACTGGGAACTTCGTGATACCATGTAGCATAGGTGATATTGATAATATAGATGCCTTAGCTGATCAGGGGACTGATGTGAACATAATGCCATTATCAATCTATAATAAGTTAACTAAGGAGAAACCAGCCAAAACTGATCTTAGACTTTCCTTAGCTAATCACACATATGTTTACCCCGTAGGAATCGCGATGGATGTTCTAATAGAGGTAGCTAATATCGTTTATCCGGTGGATTTCGTGATCATAGATGTTGAGGAAGATAAAAACGTGCCTCTCATTCTTGGGACACCATTTCTGGCCACCGCCAAGGCAACCATCAAATGCGGAGAGGGCATCATGGTGCTTAAAAGTGGGAAAAGGTACGCTAGGATACCCATCATTCCAAGGTATCCTCTTAAGATCATGGAAATGATTACGGGTGGAAATCCACAAGCCCCTGGAAAAATTGTTAAGAAGAAATTGAATGATTGGGAAAAGGGGCTTAGGGACTTTATGGTTCAGGGATTATATGCAATGTTGTGGAAACCCGATAAGAAGTTAGGAAATAATCCCACTTCGATACCAAAGGCACAAAGGAGCCCTAAGGAATTTCTAAAAGGAGAAAAAGTACTTTTGTACAAATCTCGGATAAGGGCATTACGAGGTAGAAACAAACCAAGATGGTTTGGGCCTTTCACAGTGAAGGAAACTAATCTAAAGGATAAAACTGTCACCATAATAGACGACGTTGGCAAGGAATCCACAGTAAGCATACAACGTGTACACTCTTTCGACAATGGAAAGAAGGAAGGAGGTGACGGTAATGAAGTCACGTAGGAACACGACTATGAGTCTAGCTACAAGACTCTTAAATAAAGAAAAGCGCTTCGTGAGAGGCAACCCATGCTTAATTGTTTGCTTGTTAGTGTCATATATCTTTTATTGATTGTTTATTCTCATGTTTAAATTTGTAAAAATGCTTTATTTTGTTTTTAACCTCGTCTTAATTGCATATAAAGGTATTTTACATAAAGGATAAGTGTAGGGAGGATTACACACGTTTTCATAAGAAACGTGAACATGAGAATAACAATTAATTAAAAGATATATTTGCATGTTTGTTCGAGTCAAATGCTTGTATCGAGTCATAATGGATGTTTTACAGAAATTTTTCCAGATTCTAAAGATGTAAATTTTCCAGAATTTTTCCAGAAAATCGCAGACCAGTTTTTTTCAGGATAACCTGACGGCGTCAGGATTGCAACCTGACGGCGTCAGGAAGGAGTAAAAACATCAGATTACTTTTTCTCGTTTTCTGAGCTTCTTATAAATTTTTAGAATTTTCCAGGTCTTAATTTTCTTAGAAATTCTGTAAACATCCATTCCACAAGCATTATATCCTAGTTTAAATCGAGTCTTATATATTATTACCGCCGATTTTACGCGAAGGTTTCATTTGTTTTCTTCAAGTGTGCAGGTTTTGTTTATCAAGAAGATACATAAAGTTGGAAGGAGCTTTTCACACATACATTCTTCTTGGAAAGGATTTAACCACTACTTCACACACGGATCCTACCGAGCTAATCAGGGGAGTATTAGTTTCTTTCGTTTTTGATTACCTTCTTTTATCATAACTTTGATACTTTCGGGGAACATTGGGGACAATGTTCAGTTTAAGTGTAGGGAGGGAAAATAAAACGGGAACTTTGAAACTATGCTTATCCTTGATTATTTGCTTTGTCTAATTGCATTTGCGTAATAAACCATGAGAAAATGTCGGTTAGGGTAATTTTGGCACCAAATTTAAAATTTTTCATGACATATAGGAGTGGGCCATTAGTCTTATGATAAGGTTTTAAAAGGTACCATTTTGAGGGGTCGTTTCAGTCCTTATTTGATCACTTTTGTATCCATTATTGCTTAATATCGTTCCTTTTCACTTTTTAGGTCTCGTGAAGGCAAAATGCTGGAATAGCACTTATTTGGACGAAAAGGCGCGAATATATGAAGAAAATGGCCAAAGTCAAAATCGAGACACTCACAGTTGCTGAAAGTAGAAGGCGACGGCGTCAGGTGCTATTGGCGACGCCGTCCCAAAATTATTGTGACGATCCAGAACCCAAAACTCGTATTTTCAAGTGACGACGTCTAGTGGTGGAAGAGTAGGCCGTCGCTACTCAGACGGCCTAGATGCAATCCAGACGACATCAGAAGCTGAAGAGGACGGCGTCACGGACATAAGGTGACGTCGTCGCAAGGTTAACGTGGCCAAGACGAAACCCTAATGGCGGCGACACGACGGCGTCACTAAACATAAGGTGACGTCGTCGCAATTGTAATCTTATATATAGAATCCGAATTTTTCAGTCTTTGTGTGGAGAGTCTTTGGAGTAAAAACCTAAAACCGAACCTACGGTGTCTTGTACAGTATTTTAGGGTTTTAAACCCTATCTTACATCAAGATAAGTCTTTACTTCATTAATTCAATTATGTCTTTGATTATTTGTGTGTATGCTTGCATGTTCTCCATGTCCGGCTAATTTATTTGTGTGTTTGCTTAGGAAGTATGAAACTTAATTATTGAATATTGATTGATTGTTTCTTATCTTAGTTGACTAATGATCTAGTAATGCGATAGGTCATTCGTTGTGTACTTAATGCTTGATTCATCTTTGTGAACCTTAGAGTATAATTACCTGAGTAGTTGTAGGCTAAACCATCCAAAGAGCGCCTTAGAGTAGGAGTTTATAATCCCTAGTGGGTTTGTAGACAAGACCCTTTGGTAACTTCAAAGAGTTAGGGAGAAACGCATACCCTACAACTTTAGACACACAACGCAACTAGGAATAAGACGTGACACTCAACCATCAATAGGAGATAATTAAGGAGTAATAAAAACTAAGTAAACACATCTTTAAACTATCATACGAGCACACATTAATTAGAAATAGACTCCCACAACCCTAGTTTAGATAATTAGATAATAGTAGAGTAATCGGTAGAAATACCAACCCCCCAAATCCAATACCCGAGATTCGTACCTTTCCATTTTCATAAAATATAAAAAGATAAAAAAATAATCTTCCTCAACCTTAACCTTAACGTAGTAACTCCTTACTAGCATTCCTATTCCCCTAGAGAACGATATCAATACCCGTGGCTTACCCTAATTACTACACTACAACGATTAGGTTCACTGCCTAGGGTGTTATAAAACTTGCTCGAAGAAAAGGAAGTTCCTTTGACCCCGAACGACGCGTGTAGCGTTATCAAGTTTTTGGCGCCGCTGCCGGGGAATAGAATAGCTAGTTAGTAGTCCACCTCGTTTAGGTTTCTTTGCTTGATTCCTATCAAGTAAACTTTTTTTCTCATTTTTAGCTTTCTCTTAGTCTATCCCCCTTCTTCGTAACCTTTGTTCGTAACCCCATCACTTTTCATCATGGAAGGTGATAACCCACTACCATTCATCAACATACCACCAAATGACCCGCCAAGAGCCCGTACTCTTGGTGAATACTCGAGACCAAGCCACCTAGGCTATAGGAACACCATTGAGCTTCCCGACCAAGCCCAAACTACGGCCCTGCGATCCGACACCATCCGGTTGGTGCAAAACGGATGTGCATTCCATGGACTTCGTTCCGAAGATCCAAATCAGCATCTGAGGGATTTCCTCAAAATCGTCGACTCCATCGACCTTGATGCTACTACTCGGGAGACCACGCGCCTGCGTCTCTTCCAATTCTCTCTATGGGACCAAGCTAGTAATTGGCTTGAGCGACTTCCCGCAGGCTCCATCTCAAGTTGGGATGATCTTACTTCTCGCTTCCTTGCTCAATTTTTCCCACCGGGGAGAACCACTAAGCTTAGGAATGACATCTTGATGTTCCAACAACATCAAGGTGAATCTCTCTACGAAGCATGGACCCGATTCAAGGACTTACTTCATAAAGTCCCTCATCACGGCATTGATCTTTGGCTCCAAGTCCAAATCTTTTATGATCATGTCAACTTCCCCACTAAGCGATCCATAGACCAAGCGGCCGGTGGAAAACTTAGTGATCTCACCGCAGAAGAATCATGGGAAATAATAGAGGACCTCGCCCTCTATGACAACGAAAGTTGGGATGACCCCCGTGAGCTGCCCAAAACCGTCAAGGCAATCTCCTTGCCTCCTCCCGACCGTAGGATGATCGAACTTGAAGATCAAGTTAAATTCCTCATGAGTTCCTACGAAAATCCTAAGTCTTCACACCATGTGAACAAAGCTTCTTCCTCGTGCGAGCCGTTTTGTGACCCTCATAACACGCGCAATAGCACCCGATCCCCCGAACACGCTTCTGTTGACTACGCATCCTCACGTATTAATGGAGCGGGAGGAAGATTCCCTACAACACCCGGACCTAGGAATTTCAATGAAACCCGAGAGGCATGGAAAGGCAAGCCCGACTTCTACTGGGGACAAACCAAAGAATTCACCTCCAATGATTTCTCATGGCCCCCACCTAACGGTCCTAACCAACAAAACATCGAAGGGATGTTGCAAAACCTAGTTGCATCCCAAGAAACCCAAATGGCTAAGCTCTCGGACCGCTTTAATAATCAACAAGCCGAGATGGATAGGAAAATAGACAACCTTTTGAAAGCCATAGCTAATAGTGATAAGAAGGTTAGTGCTATCTCAACTCCCGAGCCTTCAGGCATAGTGATTAAGGATCCAAGCAAGCTAAAGCATGTCCAATTCGTCAATACCATCGCTTTAGAACCTGATGAAACAAATGACGAAGAGGATTATACACTTGCGGATGAGGAAATACCCGAGGAAGTAGATGAAGTAGACATTGACTATTTCAACAAATTTCCTACGGAAGAAGAACTATCTCGCCACCCTCACTTAGTGCGTGACCTCCGTCACATGTATGTTAGGAAAAGTCCTCAAATCAAGTTCGGGAACCCTTGGAATCTTAACATACCATTTGTCATAGGACACCTTTTTGTGGCAAAAGCTTACATTGATCGCAAGTCCCCAATCAACATAATGACTAGCACCTACTACAATTGGATATTGAAGAAGCCTATTCCAACTAGGCAAGACCCCAATGATCCTAATGTTAGTTGCAATTTCCTTGGTAGAGTTAAGGGATTGCCCGTTTATGTAGGTAGTTTCACGTTTCCTACAGACTTCATAATTGTGGATGATATTAGCACGGCCATAGACCCTAGTTTGTCCCATGTTATTCTAGGAAAACCTTTCATAGAAAGCATCGGGATGACCTATGACCCCTCATTAGGAGTAGTGCGATTCAAGAATAAGACCGATGACATAGCTTACCAAATGCCGTTTAAGATTGAGAAGTTTTCATCACTCTCTAATGATGAAAAGGAACTTAAACTATCGGTCTATTATAGGAATGATGAGGATAGGGAGAAAGGTGTTGATTATGTTATGGCTAAGATTTTCGGATTCTACAAGGATTGCTTGAGCCTAGGACCGGAATACAGGACCGATTGGGGAGAGGATGAACTCTTAGAGAAGCGCATTTTAGGGCACTTCTACAACATGGAATCCCCCATTACAAGCCGTCAAGAGGGCGGTAATGAGAAAAAGTAGGAGCACAACTATGAGTCTAGCTACAAGACTCTTAAATAAAGAAAAGCGCTTTGTGGGAGGCAACCCATGCTTAATTGTTTGCTTGTTAGTGTCATATATCTTTTATTAATTGTTTATCCTCATGTTTAAATTTGTAAAAATACTTTATTTTGTTTTTAACCTCGTCTTAATTGCATATAAAGGTATTTTACATAAGGGATAAGTGTAGGGAGGATTACACACGTTTTCAAAAGAAACGTAAACATGAGAATAACAATTAACTAAAAGATATTTATGTTTGTTTGTTCGAGTCAAATGCTTGTATCGAGTCATAATGGATGTTTTTGCAGAAATTTTTCCAGATTCTAAAGATGTAAATTTTCCAGAAAATCGCAGACCAGTTTTTGTCAGGATAACCTGACGGCGTCAGGATTGCAACCTGACGGCGTCAGGAAGGAGTAAAAACATCAGATTACTTTTTCTCGTTTTCTGAGCTACTTATAAATTTTTGGATTTTTCCAGGTCTTAATTTTCTTAGAAATTTTGTAAACATCCATTCCACAAGCATTATATCCTAGTTTAAATCGAGTCTTATATATATTATTACCGCCGATTTTACGCGAAGGTTTCGTTTGTTTTCTTCAAGTGTGCAGGTTTAGTTTGTCAAGAAGAAGTTACATAAGATTGGAAGGAGCTTTTCACGCAATAATTCTTCTTGGAAAAGAGTTTAACCACCACTTTACACGGATCCTACCGAGCTAATCAGGGGAGTATTAGTTTCTTTCGTTTTTAATTACCTTCTTTTATCATAACTTTGATACTTTCGGGGAACATTGGTGACAATGTTCAGTTTAAGTGTAGGGAGGGAAAATAAAACGGGAACTTTGAAACTATGCTTATCCTTGATTATTTGCTTCGTCCAATTGTATTTGTGTAATAAACCATGAGAAAATGTCGGTTAGGGTAATTTTGGCACCAAATTTAAAATTTTTCATGACATATAGGAGTGGGCCATTAGTCTTAACAAAAGCGTCTCATGGATAGGAAGTTGCATGACTAGCACAAAAACCCTTACCACCCAAATTCCACCAAAATGTGAGGATCGCCCTTAGATTAGTAGGAATTAAAAGCATTCATCTTTAATGCTTAGTGTGTGAACCGGTAGTATAATAGATTCTAGAACTTGTTTTGTGATGCATTCCGAGATCGCAAGTGAGGCTACACTTGTGTAGTTAGGAATAACTAAATGATAAGAGGCATTAGGATAACCCTTGTTTGATACCTGTAATATAATTACTTCTTCCACTTCGGTTGAGTAATTCCCCCATACCCTTTGCGTTGTACTCATTTTTAGTACACGATACCCCTAGTTAACCCCTCAGAGCCTATCCTTTTCGCGGTTCTCGTGATATTTTGGTTTTTCCGGAATATCAATGAAGAGCATTGTTTACACCCCACCCCCAAATATACACCCAAATCGCCTTAGCCTACCCCTTATGCACTCACTTTTAGTGCAAATGTTTGTTATCACCCTAAACCCTTAGTTCAATTATCTAGTTGCTTGCATAAGTTGCTAAGTCGAGTCATATCCTTTGTATACAGTTTTGGGACGATTGGGATTCATGGGAAAAGTTAAAGTTTATGAAATGACGGGAAGGGAACGTTAAAAATTCAAATTCCCTTTGTTGCGTAATAATGTACCCCAAGTGTTTTGATCTTTTCAATTCGGGTCAAATTAGTGTTAGAGTAATAAAAACTCAAGTGTAGGGATATGCCTATAAATCCCTAGCATTTTGATGTTATCGTAGAGGATGGTAGAGTAAAAGTGTATGAAAAAAAAAAAAAAAAAAAAAAAAAAAATCGAAAAAAGAAAATAAATAATTAAAAAAAAAAAAAAAAAAAACATACGGGCTACCATCCTACATCTATCTTTTAAATTTGTGTTTGTTTATTTCAGTTATCTAGAGTTTAGAGTGTCGAGTCTTGGCTTAGCAACGCCATTCTTCATATGCAGTCAACATAAAGATTTTTGACTTACCATCACTAAAATAGCCTATCCCACCAAACCCTTATTTCTCTACCGTAAGCCTAACGTTACAAACCTTTAAAGACCTCTTTGATAGTCTTTCCTAGGTGCTTACGCCAAATCGATGGAGGTTTGATCTATTCTCAAGCCTATGGTAATCTATGTACTAGGACCGGTTAATGAGTGTTTATCTTCCATTTCCTATATTTTTATATTTCATTTATACACCCGAGAGAGACGTGAGTATCCAAACACCCCATGTGAGGTGCTAGTATGTAATTTCCGTGCTTGTTATGAATTTTGCGGGGCTTATATGTGTTGTGGACCGTTTTGAATTAATGCTTCATGACCTCTAACTTATAAATTAATTGGCTAAAAGCACATTTGCTTGAGGACAAACAAATAACAAGTGTAGGGATATTTGATAAGGTTTTAAAAGGTACCATTTTGAGGGGTCGTTTAAGTCCTTATTTGATCACTTTTGTATCCATTATTGCTTAATATCGTTCCTTTTCACTTTTTAGGTCTCGTGAAGGCAAAATGCTGGAATGGCACTTATTTGGACGAAAAGGCGCGAATATATGAATAAAATGGCCAAAGTCAAAATCGAGACACTCACAGTTGCTGAAAGTAGAAGGCGACGGCGTCAGGTGCTATTGGCGACGCCGTCCCAAAATTATTGTGACGATCCAGAACCCAAAACTCGTATTTTCAAGTGACGACGTCTAGTGGTGGAAGAGTAGGCCGTCGCTACTCAGACGGCCTAGATGCAATCCAGACGACGTCAGAAGCTGAAGAGGACGGCGTCACGGACATAAGGTGACGCCGTCGCAAGGTTAACGTGGCCAAGACGAAACCCTAATGGCGGCGACACGACGGCGTCACTAAACATAAGGTGACGCCGTCGCAATTGTAATCTTATATATAGAATCCGAATTTTTCAGTCTTTGTGTGGAGAGTCTTTGGAGTAAAAACCTAAAACCGAACCTAAGGTGTCTTGTACAGTATTTTAGGGTTTTAAACCCTATCTTACATCAAGATAAGTCTTTACTTCATTAATTCAATTATGTCTTTGATTATTTGTGTGTATGCTTGCATGTTCTCCATGTCCGGCTAATTTATTTGTGTGTTTGCTTAGGAAGTATGAAACTTAATTATTGAATATTGATTGATTGTTTCTTATCTTAGTTGACTAATGATCTAGTAATGCGATAGGTCATTCGTTGTGTACTTAATGCTTGATTCATCTTTGTGAACCTTAGAGTATAATTACCTGAGTAGTTGTAGGCTAAACCATCCAAAGATCGCCTTAGAGTAGGAGTTTATAATCCCTAGTGGGTTTGTAGACAAGACCCTTTGGTAACTTCAAAGAGTTAGGGAGAAACGCATACCCTACAACTTTAGACACACAACGCAACTAGGAATAAGACGTGACACTCAACCATCAATAGGAGATAATTAAGGAGTAATACAAACTAAGTAAACACATCTTTAAACTATCATACGAGCACACATTAATTAGACATAGACTCCCACAACCCTAGTTTAGATAATTAGATAATAGTAGAGTAATCGGTAGAAATACCAACCCCCCAAATCCAATACCCGAGATTCGTACCTTTCCATTTTCATAAAATATAAAAAGATAAAAAAATAATCTTCCTCAACCTTAACCTTAGCGTAGTAACTCCTTACTAGCATTCCTATTCCCCTAGAGAACGATATCAATACCCGTGGCTTACCCTAATTACTACACTACAACGATTAGGTTCACTGCCTAGGGTGTTATAAAACTTGCTCGAAGAAAAGGAAGTTCCTTTGACCCCGAACGACGCGTGTAGCGTTATCATCTTAACAAAAGCGTCTCACGGATAGGAAGTTATATGACTAGCACAAAACCCTTTACCACTTAAATTCCACCAAAAATGTGAGGATCGCCCTTAGATTAGTAGGAATTGAAGCATTCATCTTCAATGCTTAGAGTGTGAACCGGTAGAATATTAGATTCTAGAACTTGTTTTGTGATGCATTCCGAGATCGCTAGTAAGACTATACTTGTGTAGTTAGGAATAACTAAATGATAAGAGGCATTAGGATAACCCTTGTTTGATACCCGTAATATAATTACTTCTTCCACATCGGTTGAGTAATTCCCCCATACCCTTTGCGTTGTACTCATATTTAGTACACGATACCCCTAGTTAACCCCTCAGAGCCTATCCTTTTCGCGGTTCTCGTGATGTTTCGGTTTTCCGGAATATCAATGAACAGCATTGTTTACACCCCACCCCCAAATCGCCTTAGCCTACCTTGTATGCACTCACTTTTAGTGCATTATTGTTATTACCTTAAACCCTTAGTTCAATTATCTAGTTGCTAGCATGAGTTGCTAAGTCGAGTCATATCCTTTGTATACAGTTTTGGGACGATTGGGATTCATGGGAAAAGTTAAAGTTTATGAAATGACGGGAAGGGAACGTTAAATTCAAATTCCCTTTGTTTGCGTAATAATGTACCCCAAGTGTTTTGATCTTTTCAATTCAGGTCAAATTAGTGTTAGAGTAATAAAAACTCAAGTGTAAGGATGTGCCTATAAATCCCTATCATTTTGATGTTACCGTAGAGGATGGTAGAGTAAAAGTGTATGAAATGAATATATATATATATATATATATATATATATATATATATATATATATATATATATATATATATATATATATATATATATATATATATATATATATATATATATATATATATATATATATATATAAACATACGGGCTACCATCCTACATCTATCCTTTAATTTTATGTTTGTTTATTTCAGTTAGCTAGAGTTTAGAGTGTCGAGTCTTGGCTTAGCAACGCCATTCTTCGTATGCTTGTAACATAAGAGATTTTTGACTTGCCACCACTATATAGCCTATCCTACCAAACCCTTTGTTTCCCTACCGTAAGCCTAACATTACAACCCTTGAAAGACCTCTTTGATAGTCTTCCCTAGGTGCTTACGCCAAAGCGATGGAGGTTTGATCTATTCTCAAGCCTATGGTAATCTATGTACTAGGACCGGTTAATGAGTGTTTATCTTCCATTTCCAATTTGTTATATTTCATATACACCCGAGAGAGATGTGAATATCCAAATACCCATGTAAGGTGCTAGTATGTGATTTCCGTGCTTGTTATGACTTTTGCGGGGCTTATATGTGTTGTGGACCGTTTTGAACGAATGCTTCATGACCCTTAACTTATAAATTAATTGGCTAAAAGCACATTTGCTTGAGGACAAGCAAATACCAAGTGTAGGGATATTTGATAAGGTTTTAAAAGGTACCTTTTTGAGGGGTCGTTTAAGCCCTTATTTGATCACTTTTGTATCCGTTATTGCTTAATATCGTTCCTTTTCACTTTTTAGATCTCTTGAAGGCAAAATGCTGGAATGACACTTATTTGGACGAAAAGGTGCGAATATATGAAGAAAATGGCCAAAGTCCGAATCGAGACACTCAAAGCTGCTGACAACATAAGGTGACGGCGTCAGGTGTTAATTGCGACGCCGTCGGAGGATTTTTGTGACGGGACATAAGCCAAAACTCCTATTTTCAAGTGACGATGTCAAGTTATAAAAGAGTAGGTCGTCGCAACTCAGACGGCCTAGATGCAATCCAGACGGCGTCAGAAGCTGAAGAGGACGGCGTCACAAGCATAAGGTGACGCCGTCGCAAGACTAACATGGCCAAGACGAAACCCTAATGACGGCGACCCGACGGCGTCACAACCACAAGGTGACGCCGTCACAAGATGATCAAGACTATCACAGCATGCGCGCGAAGTAGTTGATATTGTTTTGGCCATAACTTTTGCATACGAACTCGGATTTAGGTGGTTCAAAAGCCCACGCGATCGGAACGTAAAAATCTACAATTTGCTGAAAAATGGTCGTGACGCCGTCACTCTATAGGTGTGACGCCGTCACTCTTTGCCGACAGAAAATCTGCCTATAAATATAACATTATAACTTCACTTTTTGTAAGCCCTAAACCCTAAGTCCGATTCCAGGGTTTAGGTAGGTATTTTTCCAGCAACTTAAAGGGTTTCAAACACTCCATAAACATCGTGTAATGATTTGTTTGTTAATCCAATCCTATGGTATGTCTTCAATTATCACAATTGTTGCTTGCTCTTCATTAATTATGCTTGGCTAATTCACCTAGTGTTTGCTTATGATTGTATGAAACTTGTATATAATTAATTAGATCTTATTGATTTCTTAGTGATGCTTGTGTCTATCTTCATCATTAGGGTGTGACAATTTCAATGAGTCTAATTGGTTTAGTTTATAATTCTTGCATCCTACTGTCTCTTGTTTGATTGGTTGTCTCTTATCTTAGTTGATTAATGATCTAGTAATGCGATAGGTCATTCGTTGTGTACTTAATGCTTGATTAAATCTTTGTGAACCTTAGAATATGACTCCTTGAGTAGTTGTAAGCTAAACCATCCAAAGAGTGCCTTAGAGTAAGAGTTTATTATCCCTAGTGGGTTTTGTAGACGAGACCCTTTGGTAAGTTCAAAGAGTTAGGGATAAACGCATACCCTACGACTTTAGACACACAACGCGTTAAGAATAAGGACGTGACAATTCAACCATCAATAGGACGTGACAATTCAGTAGGTAGAATTGGATAGCTAGCAAGGAGTAATACATCATAAGTAGATACGCTTCACGTTACTGGTAGACCCCTAATTTAGTTAGTACCTTTTGGGATAGTTGACTAGCAACTAATTCCACCTTCCCCTCCAAAACCGAGATTCATAAAATATAAAAATACAAAAATAATCATCCCTCATCTTTAGACTTAAATCGACATATACTTCAGCCTAACGACACTATTCCCCTAGAGAACGATATCAATACCCGTGGCTTACCCCTAATACTACACTACAACGATTAGGTTCACTGCCTAGGGTGTTGAAAAACTTGCTCGACGAAAAGGAAGTTCCTTTGACCCCGAACGACGCGTGTAGCGTTATCAAAACCGAACCTTAAAGCGTAAGTGAACTCCGTCCCCTAAGGGTCTGTCAGTATTAGGCATGCTGCGTAACCGTCTATGCAAGATGAGCCAGTTGTGAACATGATCCATGGTTGCGGAATTCCTCTTCTTCCATTGGCTCATCTTCTTCATCGTCCTTTGGACGTTCTACTATGGAATCTGCTAGAATCTGTCCTTTGATGGATGTTCTTGGTCTGTATTGTATGTCATACTCTCCCAACTCGATGCTCCATTTTTGTAATCTACCTGCAACTTCTGGTCTTGATAGTATTTGTTTTATTGGCTGGTCTGTGATGACTACTACCGTATGCGCTTGAAAATATCTCTTCAGGTGTTTCGTAGCGTGCACCAGAGATAATACCAGTTTTTTCCATTGGTGTGTAGTTTATTTTTGGTCCTCGCAGGGCTCGGCTCACAAAGTATATTGGTGTTTACTTGCCTTCCCTTTCTGTCATCAGAACCGCACTGACCGCTTCTTTAGTTGCTTCCAGGTATATTATGAGTTTCTCTTTTTCCTGAGGTGCGGTGAGAGTGGGGAGGTTTGCTATCATCTTCTTCATCTGCCTAAAAGCTTCCTCCGCCTCTTTTGTCCATTGAAAATCACTCATTTTTTGTAGACTTCTTAAGTGTTTTAAAGAAGGGTAGTGACTTTTCAGCTGATTTAGCCAATAACCTATTCAAACTTGCTAACTTCCCATTTAGTCTTTGAACGTCCTTGAGGCATTTCGGAGATGGGAGGTTTAGTACAGCTTCCGCTTTGTCTGGGCATACTTTTATTCCTTTAGTGTTTACGGTATACGCTAAGAACATACCTTCTTCCATTCCGAAAGTGGACTTCTTGGGATTTAGCTTCATGTTTATTTCCCTTAATGTTTTGAAAGTTTCCGCTATGTCCCTTGGTATGTCTTCCTCCGAGCGGCTTTTGATCACTAGGTCATCTACATATACTTCTAGATTTCTGCCAATTTGTTTGTGGAAAGCTTTGTCTACTAACCGCTGGTATGTCGCTTCTGCATTTTTTAGTCCAAATGGCATTTTGGTGTAGCAGAATATTCCTTGATTTGTGATGAAGGTTATTTTTTCCTCATCTTCTTTTTCCATCTGGATTTGGTGATAGCCTTTTTATGCGTCCAAGAAACATTTGAAAGGGTATCCACATAGTGATTCAAATTTCCAATCTATCTCTGGTAACGGGTAACCGTCTTTCGGACAGGCTTTATTGAGGTCTTTGAAGTCAACGTACATTCTCCAGCTTCCGTCATGCTTTGTCACCATCACCGGGTTAGCTAACCAACTATGGTAATGCACTTCTTTCATGATTCCTGCATCCACAAGCTTTTCTACCTCTTCTTGTATTTCCTTGTTTCTTTCTGGTGCCTTGCCTATTTTCTTTTGCCTTATTGGAGTGTACCCTTCTCGTAAGTTTAAGTTATGCTCGGCTATGTGTCTTGGGACACCCGTCATGTATTCCGGACACCAGGCAAATCTATCCAAGTTCTGATTTAGCAGGTCGCACAGCTTCTTAGGTCCTTCAACTGACAAGGTTGAATCGATGGCTATTGTTTGTGTTAATACAAATAAGCCGTAAAAACGTTTATTTATATTTTACGATCTTCTAATGTTTTGTCGATAACAAACGTAAAATCATTTTAACGAAACAAATAGAGTACGTAAATAGTTTGAGTTAATAGTTTCCTAACACACTTACGTTTTCACATAAAACACTAAAACAAGCTTAAGTGATTTTATGATTTAGATATATATGTACAACTACTAATGTTTACATATTGGGTTAGCACATACTTAAACTAAGTATACTAAAATGGGTAAAAACATGTATATACTAAAATGGGTAAAAACATGTAACTACTAAAATGGCTAAAAACTAGCAAATGGTATTGACCCATAACCCATGGTTTTATATATACCACTTAACCAAGTTCATTGTATCTAGAAAGAAAACCATGGATCAACCCATAACCCATGACCCATGACCCATAGCCAAAAATACCCATGGGCAAAGAGGAGCGTTCCACGGATCCCTGGCTTTGTGCTAGCCGGATCCCAAGTGGAAGGGATCCGTGGGATCCGGGGAACAGTAGAGAATTTTCTCTATAAATAGAGAGCCATTTCTTCCTTTCTAATCATCACTTTACACACATACTTTCCCCAAGTATTCTAACCCTCTAACCTCAGATCCAAGTGATCTATGTAGTTTGTCTTTTGTTTTTGTGTGATCTTCTAGGTTCCTCTTTAAGGAGAGATCACCACTTCTTGTAGACGTGCAAGCTCAAGTCCATGAGTTGCCATGCTTCGTCATCATCAAGACAACTAAGGTTCTCTTGTTGATAGTTCTTCCTTTCTCCATAGATGTTGGGTTGAAGGCATTAGTGAAGAATGCCGAAAGTGTCAAGATGAAAGTATTAGTGAAAGATGTTCATCATCCGTGTCTAAGCATTATTGAAGAATGCTAAAGGTGTCAAAACGAAGGCATTAGTGAAGGGTGCCAAGCGTTGTGTCAAAGGCATTTGTGAAGGATGCCGAAGAATCAAATCAAGAAGCATTTGGGAAGAATGCCTAGGTCGTATAATCGATGAGGTGCATCGTTATATATATAAGTATTTGTTTATTTACAAGGATGGTGATATCCTTGATGGTGTTGTAACAAGGTGTAGACCTCCTTGAGATTAGGTGTTGTGTCGTGAAGGGTAGTAGTTCCTCCATAGTAATGGAACTAGGTGCTTAGCCTAATACCTAATAAAGGGTAGGCGACGTTGTGATAGGATTAGTTCTCCTTGGTGTGAAAGAACTCGGTGGTTAGCCTAGCACCGTATAAAGGGTAGGCGACGTTGTGTTAGGTGTGGTTCGCCTTGGTGTGAAAGAACTCGGTATTTAGCTTTGTACCGGAAAAAGGTTAAGCGACGTTGTGAAGGCTTCTCCGCCATAAGGAGTTGGTGTAGTGCTTACGAACTCTCGAGTAGGTGACTCGGGGAGTGGAGTAGGGCAAGGAAGGTGTCCTTGTAACCGAACCACTATAAATAACTTGTGTTGTGGTGATGTGCTTCTTACTCTTTATCTTTCCTTACACATTTATATATCTATCTATCAACGTCCAACATAAACAACCAAATAGATTGACATAAGTCGATCTAAATATTTAAAAGGAAGTTTTTAAATTGGTAAAACTATTCAACCCCCCTTCTTGTTTTCCACAATTGGCATCAGAGCTTCGTTACCAAGTTTCTTAGAGTATGTTGTACTTTAAAAACTTGATACGATCCATGTATGTTTGAAAACTACAAAGAAGGATTATTTTTGTCATATTTTAAAAATCAGTATATTGTTTATTGTTGGACAATGATAGAATGCTCTAATATTTTTTTTCTCTCTTAAAGCATTATCCATAATTGGATTTGGAGTTACCAAAAAAATTATAAAGAATTTATCTAAATATTTCTTTTCGCAAAAAGAATGTTTAAGTATTCTTACAACATAAATCTGGAGATTACAAAAAGATCACAAAACATCTAAATACTTCTTTTCTTTAAAAGAATATTTGGCAAAGGTATGATCTTTAATTACATACCTTATTATTATTATTAAAATCTTAGTTGCATGATTTATTAGTAATTGTTCTAGTAGTTATTCATATTATAGTCTTCATCAAATTAGTTTTCTCCGACTTATTTGTATAGACTTCATTATCAACTTGTAATAATGATTTCTTGGTTATTCGATAACCTCAATCATTATTAATCACAAAAGATTTATTGACACTTCATCTATGTCAATAAATATCCATGTGAAACTTCTTATATTATGATAAAATGGGATTTTATTATAATGTTTGAAAAGCTTCCCAAGAATTATGACTAATTCTTAAAAAGGGAACCTCGTCTAAAAGGAATAGTATTAAATCGTCAAAACCTCAAACCACAAATTTTTTAGAACCTTAACACCAAAATACTAGGCGTTTTAGAACTCCCAAACCAAAGTTATCAAGGAATTTTTGAGCTAATTTTTGCTGTCATGCTGGATCCCTAAGTTTATACTAGCCGGATCCCATATGAGAGGGATCCGCGGGATCCGTGCAATAGAAGACAGTATAAGCTAAAAAATGATCACTGTGGATGTTCCACAATCATACTCACTCCAAAGACTCACGAACAAAAACTCAGGTACTGTTCATAGGAGCAAATTGATCATTCTTCTCAAGCTTAACAATCACTTGTGTAAGTATAATCTTCACTACATTGTTAATTTAATTCCTTGATTCTTAGAATTATAATTCCTTCATCTTTAAGATTTGGGTTCAAATGGGTTTATCATAATTTGTCACCACATTATTTTCTAAGATAATCTAAATCAAAGAATTAACATTGTTAATACAAATTAAACACATTTCTTGAACTCAATAAAGATGATGAGAGCAAAATTGTGATCAAACCCTCTAGGTTACTATTCACCATTAACACCACATTGTGGTTGTGTTGTTTAGGAACATCATGCCAAGCAACAAGCAACAAGATTACCAAGACACCACTCACTACATTCCCATGTACCATAGGAAAAATGGATTAAGTCTGGACGATAAGAAAGCCTTTAAGTTGCTTGAAAGGAGACTCTTTCATGAAGGTAGAGTTGTTGATCCATCATTCCTTGCAAATACCAACATGAGGGAAGTATTTGGAACTATTGGGTTTGATTGTTTATTGGATATAAACGAGCAAATTTTCCCGGTCTTTGTGCTTGAGTTCTACAAGACTATGGGTATAATTAGAAATGATGATGGGTCAATTTCAATTGAATTCACTATAAATGGACACGAGTTCACCCTTTCACTTGAGGAGTTTGGAAGAATAGTAGGGGTGCCACATGATGGTGTTTGCATGTACTCTAATGAGTGGTCGTTGGAGGAATTACACTCTATGGTTGATCATCACGACATTTATCACACAATAATCCCGGAAGCAACCACGGTAAGGGAAACCGTGTTTATGCCAAGAGCATCCCCTTCAAGGGTGACTAGAAAGTCGAAAGTGATATATAGGGATCCTTTTCAAATGGAGCTTTCGGAGATGTATGCATTATATAGAAAATGGGAAGTTGTGATAAGGGAGAATGTGGTGTGTCTAGTAGGAAACAAGGATCACCCCAACGCATGTCTAAGCTTCATGATCTATTGTCTTGTGACCGAGACCCGCTTCAACCTTGCCTACTACATGATCAAGAGAATGGCAAGTGTGAGAAGCATGGACAAAATGGTGCTTCCATATGCAATGCTTCTAACCCGACTTGCCAAATTCATCTTTACATTAGACCCTTCTCTACAATCTTTGGATCATAGCTTTTGCAATAAGGTTATGGTACCATTAACCGAGGGTAGAACAACAAGGTTTATGGTGGAAGGCAAGAGGCCACACCCACCCACGGATTCCTCGGACGAGAGGGAAAGGCAAGGAGAAGGTGAAGGTGAAGGGAGTAGTAGCAACCCACTTGAAAATATCGATCTTGACCCCTTGGACTACATTAACCAATTGCCAAACATCCCTAATGAATCACCCGAATGGCAACAAACCAAGGGAATCTTCAAATGCTTCGCCAATTTCTTGAGGAAGAAGAAGTGAAGATAGTTCGATAAAGAGTGGAGGACGGGTGAAGAAGTGAAGGAGGAGAAGAAAGGTAAGGTCTTAGAACTCAAATATATGATGAACAATTTCAAACAATGGCCTGTAAACACTTTAAACTATACTCATAGTATGTAGGTATTGCCATAACTTGGCACTAAACAATCCTAACTTAGGTATTTGGAAAATGAGATTTTACGACTCCTTTAGTGGTCGTCGTCACTCATTCTAGGAATTTTGGCTCTTCCTACTTTGATGTACATTATATTAGTTGTGAAATTACATTTAGTCCTCATAGAAACAACTAGGAAAAGCATTTACTATAAAGTGCAAAGTTGCACATTTCCTGAAAGCTCTCTGATCTGCAGTTGGCGGATCCCAGCTTTTGAACTAGCCGGATCCCTCCCATAAGGGAACTGCGGGATCCGTGGCATCTGATACACAATACTGATTTGGCTACATCTAAATAGTCTACTTGATCACCTCAACCATGTCAAACATAAGATACTAGAGCTAACTAAGTCTTCCTCAAATAATTGAAAACCTCACCCTCATTCGTGGCTTATCTAGGATATTTTTTTGAAATGTTTTTGATTTGTCAACTAGTCAAAACTCACCATAATTCCGCTCCAACACTCACACATCATCTATCACGTTTGATAGCACTTAGTTAGTTATATCTTTTAATTTTAGCAAATTAATCTCAATCACCATTGACTCAAAATTAGGCTCAAAAATTAGTTTTTCATTTCTCTTTATTTTTAAAGTTTTTAGTAAATTCCTCTTAGGACATCTTCTAACTTCTAGGACTTGTTATCACCATTTCTCCACATCAAATTAAATGGAATCCTTGTCAAACATATAGTTAGACTACCCAAGGTCAATTTTCTTGGCCAAAACCATCATTAAGCACCATTACTTGTTATGGTTGAGGATTTGAGATTTCCAACTGCTAAAGAATTCAAAATTAAGACAAAACCTCAAAATCCATTGATAATAAACCTTACAAAAGCATAATCATTTCACCTAAAACTTGTCTGATAGCCGGATCCCTGGTCTTTAAACAGGCGGATCCCTGCTGAGAGGGATCCGTGGGATCCGTAGCTGCAGAGAGCCTCAATCATCTTCCATATTCAGATTCAAGTCACCTTTTGGTTCTCTAACCACTTTTAGCATTCATTTATTATCCTCCTAGAGCTGATCAAAACCTTAAGAGCATGCCTAGTCTTCTAAGTGGCCAAGAATTTAATTTCTTAATTCAAATTATTCTTTATAAACCAAACAACCTTAGGATTAAGTCACCACTCTCACTCACATATCAAAAATCAGCAACTAAGAAGTTCTTGCAAGCATTATAATCACTATGACTAAGGCTCTTAGCAAAAACTCTTCAACCATAGGATCATCCAAAAGAAAAGGTCAAATGATCCATGAAATCTCATCCACCGAAACATCTCCCATTAGAGATAATGATGCTAGAATTTCACCTCATCAAACTCATCCAAAAGCTAAGAGAACCGCAAGGATTAGCATCAAACCTTTCGGACTAGAAAAAGGATCATCTAGTTCAAAACCAAACATGGCTAGTTCTAGCAAGCCATCAAAACCATCATTCATTGAGCATGTTCTACATTCGTCGAATGAGCCTCTCCCTCACCCAAACATCTATTCATTATTTCACTCACCACAAAGAAACTCCCATTCACCAACCTTTTCGTTAAATAGGGAACCACCTACAATACCAATTAGCCCATCATGGGAGACAAGGAACAACCTTGATCATATGGAAGAAGTTCCATTACCACCCTCATTTTTAGAACCACTTTCTACCTCTCAAAATGAAGACCCGCAAACACACATTGAACTTCCTCAAAATATCCATTTCCCTCCGGGCTCAAACCAAGACAATAATTGTCCAAATTGTCTAAACACTCAAGGACTTGTTCAAGAAGTACGAAATGAGATACATTTCATGTTTAATCATCTTCTTGCAAAGTTGGATCAAATCAACAAGTCCACTCATCCCTAGACTCATGCACATTTTAGCATTTTAAGTCTAGTAACTAGTTAGTATTTAGTGGTACTTGTATGTCCTAGTTCATTTTCTTAGTTTTAGAGATTTGTTTGGTTATCTCTTGTTTTATTGAATGAACATTTATATGCTTTATTTATTTTGTGCGTTGTGCTCTTTATTGCACATATATTGTCTCCACACTAGCATTGTTTGACACATCTTCACTACTGAAGAAAATGTCACCAGATAGCCGGATCCCTCCAAAATGCCTAGACGGATCCCTCCAATAAGGGAACCGTGGGATCCGTGGTACAGAAGCACATATTTCTACTAACTTGAGTTTTATTTGCAGGAAATTATGCACTATACTCTTGTTTTCTAACCTTTACTTTGTAGATTTTCAAAATAACACATGAAGATTTTGACACCATAAAGCTAGGGGGAGCTTTGTGTCAAACGTAATTGCAAAAACATTTGCAACTTAATCCAATCTTGGATTATACTTCATGACACCCCATTGCAACTTTGCAATCTTCAAGGGGGAGCACGCTTTTCGTCACTTAGACGAACCATTTGCAAACATAATTGAAAACATAATTAGTTTATCTTACGTCATGTTCTTGACGCCCTTTCAAAGGGATGGACTCGTCAAGGGGGAGTTAAGACGAGTACCATTCCCGTCACTTGCTCTCTTTACATTTTTACATAACTTTTCTTATAAAAATTGTGTTAGTTTCTTTCAACACTTTTTGTTCCGACAAAAAGGGGGAGAAGAAAGTAAAAACTACAAATTCAAACTTTTACGAATTTTAGCTTTTCCTTAAAATAATTTTATGTTTTGTCATCAACAAAAAGGGGGAGATTGTTAATACAAATAAACCGTAAAAACGTTTATTTATATTTTATGATCTTCTAATATTTTGTCGATAAAAAACGTAAATCATTTTAACGAAACAAATAGAGTACGTAAATAATTTGAGTTAATAGTTTCCTAACACACTTACGTTTTCACATAAAACACTAAAACAAGCTTAAGTGATTTTATTATTTAGATATATATGTACAACAACTAATGTTTACATATTGGGTTAGCACATACTTAAACTAAGTATACTAAAATGGGTAAAAACATGTATATACTAAAATGGGTAAAAACATGTAAATACTAAAATGGGTAAAAACTAGCAAATGGTATTGACCCATAACCCATGGTTTTATATATACCACTTAACCAAGTTCATTATATCTAGAAATAAAACCATGGATCAACCCATAACCCATGACCCATAGCCAAAAATACCCATGGGCAAAGAGGAGCGTTCCACGGATCCCTGGCTTTGTGCTAGCCGGATCCCAAGTGGAAGGGATCCGTGGGATCCGGGGAACAGTAGAGAATTTTCTCTATAAATAGAGAGCCATTTCTTCCTTTTAATCATCACTTTACACACATACTTTCCCCAAGTATTCTAACCCTCTAACCTCAGATCCAAGTGATCTATGTAGTTTGTCTTTTGTTTTTGTGTGATCTTCTAGGTTCCTCTTTAAGGAGAGATCACCACTTCTTGAAGACGTGCAAGCTCAAGTCCATGAGTTGCCATGCTTCGTCATCATCAAGACAACTAAGGTTCTCTTGTTGATAGTTCTTCCTTTCTCCATAGATGTTGGGTTGAAGGCATTAGTGAAGAATGCCGAAAGTGTCAAGATGAAAGCATTAGTGAAAGATGTTCATCATCCGTGTCTAAGCATTATTGAAGAATGCTAAAGGTGTCAAAACGAAGGCATTAGTGAAGGGTGCCAAGCGTTGCGTCAAAGGCATTAGTGAAGGATGCCGAAGAATCAAATCAAGTAGCATTTGGGAAGAATGCCTAGGTCGTATAATCGATGAGGTGCATCGTTATACATATAAGTATTTGTTTATTTACAAGGATGGTGATATCCTTGATGGTGTTGTAACAAGGAGTAGATCTCCTTGAGATTAGGTGTTGTGTCGTGAAGGGTAGTAGTTCCCCCATAGTAATGGAACTAGGTGCTTAGCCTAGTACCTAATAAATGGTAGGCGACGTTGTGATAGGATTAGTTCTCCTTGGTGTGAAAGAACTCGGTGGTTAGCCTAGCACCGTATAAAGGGTAGGCGACGTTGTGTTAGGTGTGGTTCGCCTTAGTGTGAAAGAACTCGGTATTTAGATTTGTACCGAAAAAAGGTTAAGCGACGTTGTGAAGGCTTCTCCTCCATAAGGAGTTGGTGTAGTGCTTACGAACTCTCGAGTAGGTGACTCGGGGAGTGGAGTAGGGCAAGGAAGGTGTCCTTGTAGCCGAACCACTATAAATAACTTGTGTCGTGGTGATGTGCTTCTTACTCTTTATCTTTCATTACACGTTTATATATCTATCTATCAACGTCCAACATAAACAACCAAATAGATTGACATAAGTCGATCTAAATATTTAAAAGGAAGTTTTTAAATTGGTAAAACTATTCAACCCCCCCTTCTAGTTTTCCACAGTTTGCTCTGGATGTTCCGGATGCATTGCCACGTGTATTCGTTTTTTCATTTGTTTTTCCGTCTCGGCTTGTGGCGTTTGTTCGGAAACCATAGTACATTCCAATGAGACCATCCTGCTACTACGAATCGTGAGCACTCCGCCTTCTTCCAGGATTTTTTATCATTCCATGTGCTATTGAAGGCACGGCCTGCAGTTTTTGCACCCCCGGCCTTCCTATAATTATGTTGTATCGCGATTGGGACCTTACAATCACGAAGTTCATACATACTGATGATGAATGTTCATCATCGCCTATTTTAGTTAGAAACGATATCTGCCCGATTGGCCATATTACTTCTCTGCTAAATCCAATAAGGGGAGTTGTGGCAGGCACCATTTGTCTTCTTATTTCGGGCCGGAGCCTTTCGAATCAATGCTCGTATAGGACTTCTGATGCGGAGCCTCCATTGACATACATTCGGTGTATGAAGTGTCCACCTATCTCTGCCTCGATGACCATTGGCCCGTCATTCCCTTCTTCTTCCGCAAGTGATGGGAATGAAATACTCTGGTTTGGGGAAAGCTTTGTGTAACGTTTTGTCGTATCACCCGCTGCTGAGATTACACCATCAGGATTGCGAGAGGCTTATCTTTCCCTGACATTTCCCCTTTTTTAGGTACTTTGGACTGGTCCATGCCACTGTTTTGTTTAAGTTCCTTTATCACGTTTGACAGCTTTTCGGTTCTTAGTAGTTCTTCTATCTGCCTTTTCCGTTGCATGCATTCATCCGTGTTGTGTCTTACTTCTTCGTGGAACTCTCAATAGTTGTTGGCGTTCCTTTTCTCAATCGGTGTAAGCATTGGTGGAGGATTTTTGAATTTCGCCTTTTCCAACGCCAATATTTCTTTGGGTGTTTTGGAAAGGAGAGTAAACCTATCTTGCTTCCACTCCGTCCGGAGTTGATTTCTGTACCCTCTCTTGAAGCCTTGCTTCTGCCCGGATTCATGCGACTTCCATTGTACTTGGGGTAGCGACCTCCTTTTTTCGTGATTGCCAGCGGCTACTTCCCCACGGAGGAAAGATGCGGTTATCCTCATCATCCCGTCCACTGATTTGGGTATAATATCATGCAACCTCTTAATTAACTTAGGGTTAGTGATTCCTTTGACATCCCTGCTTTCCACCTTGAACCTTTTCACGAAGTATTCTGTGGTTTCTCCTTCTTTCTATTTGATATGATGGAGTTCCACAGGATCTTTTATGCACTTATTTTGCTGAAGGAAATTAACAGGAAAAATTCTTTCAGCTCATCATAACTGTCTACCGATTCCGGTGGTAGATTGTCGAACCACACCCTAACGGATCCAGTGAGGGTAGAGTTAAACATGTGGCACTATGTTGGCATATCCCAGCGTTCTATCTTTTCCGCTGCTTGAAAAATATTCAGGTGGTCTTTTGGGTCTTTACTTCCGTTGTATGTCTTCACATTGGTAGGCATTCGCGTCTTCTAAGGCATGTCGAAATGGTGAATGCGTGGAGTAAATGGGTCAGTATCCTTGCACACCCATGGCCTAGCTAAGTCGTTATTTTCGACATCCGACTTTTGCCTCTTTGATCCGGAGCTCCAGTGTTCGTCTCCGTTGTCTTCACTTCCGGAGAGCCGATCAGTCTTCCATGAGTATGTTCAGTTACCTTTGTATTCTCCGGAGTAGGGTTCCGTTTTTTGTGAAGAAGAGTGGTGGTGAGTGCCTATTTCCTCTTCTTTAGATCTACGACGACTAGTTCTCTTTGTGCTTCCGGAGCACATGAAGATACTTTTTGCTCTGTCTCCGAGCCTATGGAACGCGCTTTTGCGCAACCTTCTGAACACTTCCTCCTTTTCATCGGTTTTCTTCCGCGGTGATCTGGATCGGCTGCGCCTTAGCTCGGAGTTTTCTCTCGTGTTCCGGCGCTTTCAAGATTCGATCTTCTTTCTCAGATCCTTCATTTGTATCTTCTTTCCGGATACGGATTGCTGTGATGCTTCGCTAAAGTCTAACCGGGTTTTCACCGTTTCTCTAGCCTTGATTCTCCCTTCCTGTTTCTGAACTTTCTCTATCACAATGGGTAAGATATGTTCGTAGTACTTTTCACAGTACTTTTTGATGGCTGCACTGGAAGCGGGCCCATCAGATCCTTCCAGATCTATTGCGTTTTTCTTTCCCCCTTGTTTCGCACCACAGATACAGGAGCGGGAGTAGGGTCAGAGCGAGCTCTTTTGGTGAGCATTTTTTCCTTTCGGAACGCAGTTGTGTACTGGTTCCCACGGATGGCGCCAACTTGATAGTACAAAAAGTGTGACGGGTTGTAAAGGGTATGAATACAGCTTGCCGGAATGGGCCAACAAGCTTATAATGGGCAGATCTTGTACTAATCCAAGTAGTTTGAATGATTCCCCTGCACAAGAAGAGTAAACCGTTAGTCTTACCGTGGGGACGGACCCCACGATTAGACTCCGGCATGAGAGTAAGTATACATTCTTGAGAGGGAAGTAAGAGTATGTGTGTGTAATTATGAGAGAGAAAGTTGTACCTTTTATGGGGATTAGAGCCCCTTTTATAGGCGAGGTTTACCACTAGGGTTTCCTAGATTCTCGCATATGGTGGTTAGTTGCCGGAGCCGAACCCTTGGCGGACAAGGTTCCATGTCAATCGCGGATGCGGACATAAGATATCTTTAACGGCTAAAGGTTCAGCCCGCCTTATATCTTACGTGCGTCTTGAGGTCTGGACCATAGCCAATTTCGTCATTGGGCTTACTGCAGGCCCAGGGTTTATAGTTATCTTATAGTTATTGGGCCTGAGCTCAGCATGTGTATAGTGTGTATTGGGCCTAGTGGGCCTGTTGTACATACTATACGTCATCAATAAGTTTCAGATGAGTGCTATGGGTGAACTTACTTTCTTTTTGTGGCTACAGGTTCAACAAAGGACCGATGGTATCTTTATAAGTCAAGATAAATACGTAGCAGACATCTTAAAGAAGTTTGGGTTCCAGGATGTCAAAAGTGCAAGTACACCTATGGAAACACAGAAGCCGCTGCTACCTGATGATGGAAGTCCCAGAGTTGATGTGAAGCTGTATAGATCCATGATTGGGTCTTTGATGTATCTCACCTCTTCTAGGCCAGACATAATGTTTGTAGTATGTGTGTGTGCAAGATTTCAAGTTACACCTAATACAACACACATGAATGCTGTAAAGAGAATCTTAAATATCTTAAGGGTCATCCTAAACTGGGCCTTTGGTATTCTAAGGATTCACCTTTTGATTTGGTGGCCTATACTGATAATGACTATGCTGGGGCAAGCTTGGATAGAAAGTCTACTACTGGAGGGTGTCAGTTCTTGGGAAGCAGGCTTATCTCATGGCAGTGTAAGAAACAGACAATTATGGCCAATTCCACCACTGAAGCTGAGTATGTAAATGCTGCAAGTTGTTGTGTTCAAGTACTTTGGATTCAGAATCAATTGTTGGACTTTGGTTACAATTTCATGCATACTAAGATTTACAATGGCAATAACAGTACTATATGCATCATTAAAAATCCTATTTTGCAGTCTAGAACTAAACATATTGAGATAAGACACCACTTTATTAGAGATTGCAATGAGAAAAGGTTAATCCAAATGGTTAAAATACATACTGATTATAATGTAGCAGACCTACTCACCAAAGATTTTGATGTGGGAAGGTTTAAGTACTTAGTAGTTAGTATAGGTATGATCAATCTCTAAGTCTCAAAATATTTTTGTAAAAGTTTGTAAAAAGAAAGTACTGCTATTGGTAATCTTAGTACTGCTAGTGTATATTTTACCACTGCTTGTTATTTTTGTCCCACTAACTATTTTGTAGATTCTAAAGTCAAACACACACAGTTAGTAGCAAAGGAATGAAAAGAAAAGATGAAAGTTTATTCATTAAAAAGGTTGCACCTAAAGATGCAGCAGTACAACACAAACTTTCATTACATCTATGGAAACTAGAAGGGGGGGGGGGTTGAATAGTTTTACCAATTAAAACTTCCTTATTAAATATTTAGATCGACTTATGTCAATCTATTTGGATGTGTGTGTTGGATGTTGATAAACAAGCATATAAAAGTATGTAATGAAAAGATAAGAGTAAGAAGCACAAAACCACAACGCGAGTATTTATAGTGGTTCGGCTACAAGGACACCTTACTTGCCCTACTCCACTCCCCGAGTCACCTACTCGAGAGTTCGTAATCACAACACCAACTCCTTATGGCGGAGAAGCCTTCACAACATCGCCTACCCTTTTTTTGGTGCTAGGCTAACCACCGGGTTCTTTCACTCCAAGGTGAACCACACCTACACAACGTCGACTACCCTTTATTAGGTAGTAGGCTAAGTACCTAGTTCTTTCACACCAAGGTGAACCACACCTACACAACGTCGCCTACCCTTTATTAGGTACTAGGCTAAGCACCTAGTTCCATTGGAATGGAGGAACTACTACCAAACACTACACCAACGACTAATCCCAAAGGAGATCAACTCCTTTTTACAACATCATCAAGCATATCAATATCCTTGGATCTAGTACTAATCTATCTTGTACATCGAAATACACCATATCGAATGTACATCTAAGACACCTTTCACTAATGCCTTTAACTAGATCTTCAAGACACCCTTCACTAATGTCTTGTGTCTTGACTTCTAAGCACCCTTCACTAATGCTTCTAGTCTTGATTTCTAAGCACCCACCACAAGTGCTTATGATATGTACGATAGATACCCTTCACTAATATCTTCGTCTTGACACTTGAGACAACTTTCACAAATGTCTTCAACACTTCTTAGGAAAAGAAAAACAATCATCAACAAGAAGACTTCAGTAGTCTTGATGATGAGGAAGCATGGCAACTCATGGACTTGAGCTTGCTTGACTTCAAAGGTGGTGATCTCGCCTTTAAGAGGAACATAGAAGATCACACAAAAACAAAACTACAAACATAGATCTCTTGGATATGAGGTTAAAGAGTTTTTAACTCAAGGGGAAAGTATGTTGGAAAGGGGTGAGAAACAATGAAGAAATGGCTCACTATTTATAGAGGAAAAATTATACTGTTCCCCTGATCCCACGGATCGCTCCCACAAGGGATCCGTCTAGCGTAAAGCTAGGGATCCGTGGGACGCTCCTCTTTACCCATGGGTATTTTGGTTATGGGTCATGGGTCATGGGTCATGGGTCATGGGTTGATCCATGGGTCTTTAGCTAGATACAATGTATCTCGTGAGTGCAATGCACCTAGACACATGGGTATGGGTCAATACCATGGGTTATGGATATTATCCATATATGATATAAGCATGATGTCATGCAATGGGTTATGGGTCAAGCTCCAGGGGTCATGGGCTTTGGGTTGTACCCAACTATACTCAATGTATTTGGTCAATGGGTTGTGATACTTAAGTTTCTACCCATTTATATTACCCAATATACTACATACTAGTTATGTGTATATTTTACCCAATTATGTAAACACTAGTTGTTGTACATATGTAATATTAAATCATAAAATCACTTATACTTGTTTTAGTGATTTATGTGAAAATGTGAATATGTTAGAAACTATTAGTTCAAACCATTTACGTATTTTATTAGTTTCGTTAAAATGATTTTACGTTTGTTATCGACAAAACATTAGAAGATCGTAAAATATTAATAAACGTTTTTATGGCTTATTTGTATTAACAATCTCCGCCTTTTTGTTGATGACGAAACATAAAATTATTTTAAGGAAAAGCTAAAATTCGTAAAAGTTGGAATTTGTAGTTTTTACTTTCTTCTTCCCCTTTTTATCGAAACAAAAAGAGCTTCGAAAGAAAACTAACGCAATATTTTTAAGAAAAAACGTGTGAAAAATAGAAAAGAGGAATTAGAGAGCAAGTAACGAGAAAAGGATCTCGTCTTAACTCACCTTTGACGAGTCCATCCCTATGTAAGGGCGTCAAGAAAGTAATACTAAGCTAGTTAGTTTGCAACTAAGTTTGCAAAATATTTCGTCTATGTGACGAATGTGCTCCCCTTGATGATTGCAATTTTGCAAAGGGGTGTCATGAAATGTAATCCTAATATTGCAAGTAATTTGAAATGTATTGCTTTGACACAAAAGCTCCCCTAGCTTTAGGGTGTCAAAGTCTTCATGTGTAAATTGAATAAGTACAAAACAAAGGTTAGAAAACATTGTTGGAGTTGTGAGCCCAGCAGCAGGGTTAGATAATCAACCTCAGCAGAAACAACAATAGTCAGCAGTAACAGATACCACTAGGTGGTTACCGGATATCACTTGGAATCGTGTGATCACTTTCCAAAGTAAACTATTCGACCCTAATGCATGGGTATCACGAATATCTACTTGGGATAAGACCAAATACAGTTAGAGAATTAGGCACAATTCTATAACCCTTTCGCTAATAAGTGTTTATCGTTTTCTGAGTGTCTTCATGCATAATCAGATATCCTATTTATAGGACATTACTCTCAACCGTTCAAATGGAATTATGAGGATTAATCGGCCCATTAATCACCTCATAACTATCCCCATTATAGCCGTTAGTGGTTACATGACCAATTAAACGTGGTCATAATGCAGTTGTAACTGCCATTTAGCAGTACTTTCAATAAGCAGTACTTTCCACTAGCAGTACTTTCCACTTGCAGTGGAAATACAACCTATCAGTGGAAACACTTCTTATCAGTACTTTCATAGCACTAGCAGTGGAAACACTGCCTATCAGTGGAAACACTGCTTATCAGTGGAAACCACAAGCAGTACTTTCCACAAGCAGTACTTTCACCAAGCAGTACTTTCACCAGCACTACCAATACAAACCACTATAAGAGTCAGGGTGTTCATGGACCTTATGGGTTTACACTCCGTACCTCCTAACCCATTACAAGGTGTGAACTAATCCCACAAGTGCACTAAATTTTCCAACAATCCTCCTCAAATTTAGTTCACTTCATTTGAATGAAAAATAAACATCAATCAAAACATGTGCATAAACGAAAATGTCCTGAGGATTGAATTTTCATCTTAGTAAATTACACGTTCAAATATTCGAGAATCAGGGTGTTCTAAGAATTGAACCCTTCAACCCATTTGAATACCTGAAGATAAAATACACACAAGTTTTCAAACACTTAACAGCTCCTGACACTATACAAGCCATGAGTCCATATCCAAATTCATAAATGTTGTAAAAGCTAAAAGCCCAAAGCTTCCTGAAGCGGCAAAACTTCAACATTTACATAGGTGGTTCCTCTTTAGTCATGCTCCTGCCAAGCACTTTTTCAAAGAAAATTAACCATTAAGAAGTAAAGACTTCATCCTCCTTTCAGCAGGTTCTGAGCACAACCTTGGGATGTAAATAAAACATGTGCTCCAGTCCACTGAATGTTCAGCTTTCCACATTGAACTCAGCTCCCAAGTTTCCTCAGGAGGGAGTTGGGTGTCCTAGCATTCAGTGACTAAGTTGGACTTAAACCCATCCCTTTAGCAGACTTTATTACCAAGTCTCTAGCCAAACCCTTCGTCAAGTGATCAGCTAAGTTCTGTTGAGATCTAACAAACTCTATAGATACCACCCCATTCATGATAAGCTCACGAATCATGCTATCTCTGACACCTAAGTGTAACAACCCGCATCTTTCGGCTATTTTTCATTTTCGAGAAATTACTATTCACTTTTACTATTCACTTTTACTATTCATTTTCACTATTCATCAGGTCAAATTTTTATTTTACATTCTCGTAAGATAAATTATTTTAATAATGACCTGAGAGTTCGACCATCGTTAGATCATTTTCGCAAAAGTTATTAAGTAAACATCGTTTTAAAGTTTCGTTTTGGACGGTCCACCGTTTAAACATCACACGCTTAACGAAAATCAACCCTGACAATTTTCCTCGCATCAGATAAATTTTTAGATCATTCATGATTAATTTGAGAATTTTTAAGAATTATTATTTTTAATATTACCAAATAAGCCCTGCGCAGAACAAAACTAAACTTACGTTTTAAACAATTCTACTTACATCCAGACTTAACGATTCCTGCACTATGTTTCTAATATGTTTTTGACACTTTTACATTTTTTGGAAAAGTCAAACATATTTCCCTCCTCCTTTGACCATAAAGGAATTAACCTTGTACGTTCTACATTTTTGCTTAAATCGCGTAACTTTTAAATTTCACGAATAACTGTAAAGTTATCCCGCGTATGACCGAAACCACATTTTAACATCTCATATCACTTTTAGACTAATTTTAGTCTACTCTAAATAAATTCACGGTCGTTTCCCTGAAATTTCGTTCTTTTCTGATAAACTACGAATTACGCGTTTTTGACCCGTATTTCCAGCTTTAACCAGCGTTTTTGCACCCAATGAGACTTATCACCCATTTTATATTTTTAGATGGAGTATAATAATAAGTTTCATCATTCCTACAAGTTTCTTATTTTTACGATACCCGGTTTTACGTTTTATGGCTTAACGGCTTACGATTAGCGATTAACGGAACCAAAACTCACTCCGTAACCAAGATAATACCAAAACTAACCACCTAAGTCATCTTATCTTGTTTAGGCCGACCTAAGGGGGGGGGGGAGTCATCATTTTGGTGGCATCATCCTAACCATGGTACATTTAGATCTTTACAAGTGTCCTAACTTCCATGGTTAATATTTAACCCAATATATGGTTAACCAAACTTGCCCTCCTATAAATAGGAAGTAAAATACATCCTAAAGACCTCCACAATCTGTTCTTGGTCGTTCATATCATAAATCCTTCACATCTTCCATCATTTGATCTATAAACTCCAAGTTTATGCAAGGAAGTTCCAAAAATCAAGCTACTTCATCAAATCTCTAGCAAGTTTAAGTGATCTTCTTGAGTTTAAATCCACTCAAGTCACTTAGTACTTCATCACCAACTCTTCAAATTTGAAAGGGTGCCAAGGTGTGGAAAGCTAGCTCAATCCAAAGTCTTAAGCGATCAATCAATGTCCGATCCTTACTAGTTACTCCTTTCTTATTGAAAGCCAAAAGTTGTAAGCAACTTATCACCACCATCATCTCATATTTATTATTCATAATCTTAACTATTTCATGCTATATATATAGTTACTATGTTGATTCATGATGTACATATACTCAATCACTTGTTTTAATTCACATATGGTCATAAAAGTAACAAACTAGTAAACTAGTCATAATCTACACATGTGAGACCATTAAAAACAGTAATATAAGGACTTTCTAACTTACATAATATGTTAGACAATATAAAAAGGTAAACATAGCAATTTGAATCACCCAAAACGGACAAACGAGTCAAAAGTTATAAGCAAAAGAAGTTAGCGAAACCTAAACGCCAAAACTACCATGTATAAGCTGTTTTCAGTTCTGTCTTTTTAAAAGTGGTACTTCTGGTCCGAATCATTAAAAAGTTAAAACACGAAAGTTGTCCGGAACGACGTTTTCCTTCAACACCAAAGAAGCTCGGACCTTGAAAACGCATAAATAGGCCATAATCTTTCAAAAACAGAAACTGCCGTAAATAAAGTCTCACAACTATACTTTTGTCACAACTAAAAGCAAACCAAGAGGCCTAATGGCCATAAGCCAAGACCACGGCTACGGCTAAGGCCAAAGCTAAGTCTCAAGACCATGGAAGTCAAGACCAAAGTCACGGCAAGGCCATGGCTAAAGCCTCAAGGCTTGTTTGAAACGACGAGAACTTGTAAAAACTAGATAGTTATTAAAACATGATAAACTTTATGTTATAACAATCTTCACTCTAAACATATGTTGTATTTACTAAGTGCTACAATAGTAGGGAGCTTCATGTGAGGGGTTTCATTTGAGTAAAACGTATCGACGAGTTGCTGGATTTACGAATTAAAGTGTCCTAGCTCCTCGAACGTTTACTGCATGACCTCTGAATTATGATGGCCCGAACGGTAGTACGATATCTATAAACTAAATATGTTTTCACATATTAAAGATCTTTCTATAAACATCAAATGATAATTGACTACATCATGATCAACATAGGAATATATATAGGATGGTTTATGTTTCCTTAAACATTATTCCAAACCTAAGTCGCAACATTCTATTTTAGGTTGCTCGTAGAAGTTCCCACGGCATATCCATCATTCTCATTATACATTTGATATCATTTACTCTACGGTGAGTTTCATAGCCCCTACTTTTATACCTTTTGAATTACTTTTGGGGGAGATACATGCTCAACTATTTTCATTTACTTTCACAAGTACTCTAAACTTTTAAGGATTACCGTGAGTTCATAGCCCCACTTTCTATTACTTAATTGTTTTACAAACCCTTGGGGGGGATACATGCTTTATTTCAAACCGAACACATTGCTTTCAAACTGTATGCTTATCTGATTGTTTTATTAGCACTAAGTTACCGCATTTGCCAAACATAAGTCCCTAAATCATGAATCATTAATCACTATGTGAGAGTGGGCGTGAATATTGTGAATAGATCTATTGGGATTGACGAATCCCGTTTGTGTTGGCCCGTTAGAGGCAAACAAACGCACTATGTTTGAGTAACATTGGTAAAAATGGCAATTTTACCTGATAGGGCACGCACCGACATTTTCTCCAATTAATTTTGGAACACGTTAACGCCTTGATTGCATGATGCTTAGTCTAATAATAACTGTTTTGGTTTTCAAACCCTTGGTGTGAATTTATAACTCACACTACAAACATAATGTGTTCAACCATCAGACAAACTCTATGAATTCACTCAACCTTTGTCTTGACAGTTTTAAGCATGTATTTCAGGTCCATATTGTACGAGGCTGGCACGGAGGAGCGAGGACTAGATCAAGAAGGCTATAAATTTTATTATCATTCGAAAATCAATTTAATGTATTTTGTAAACTTGGAACCAACTGGGACCTCATCTTTGTAAACTCTGATATTTATATAAATCGAATGATAAATCTTTTAAAACGACTCCATTAGAGTTCGTTTTCTATTGTTATGACTGTTGTGCCATGAAGTAACACCCAGTTTGAATTCCGCTGCGTATCACGAAATTGGGGGTGTTACAGATTGGTATCAGAGCCACGGTTATAGAGAAACAGGTCTAATTGAGACTTAAACTATAACTACTTTTACAAACAAAAATATTTTATAGCTTTCCGTTCTCCGTGCCTTCCATCCTCCAGATGATTATGTGACTTATAGGCCTTTTAAGCTATACAAACATACTAGTATATTGATATATACACTTGACATAATTTCAATCATAATCAAAGTACTCAACATATCTGCGTATGCCTATTCTAAGGCATTACGGCACAATCATATTTTCCCAATCTTCCAATCATGCATCTACTCATGCATTTTAGGATTACGAAACTTCCTCCAAGACATTGTAACTGACTACAATGGTCTTTCCTACTTCCCAGACATTGTGAGATACAATGGTCTCATTCATTCTCAGACACTGTAAATCCTACAGTGGTCTCTATTACATTCTCAGACACTGTAAATCCTACAGTGGTCTCATTTATTTTTCGAGACATTGTAAGTTACACAATGGTCTCTCCATCATTTCTCAAGACATTGTGAGTTACACAATGATCTCTCTATCATTTCTCAAAACATTGTGGGTTACACAATGGTCTCTCCATCATTTCTCAAGACATTGTGAGTTGCACAATGGTCTCAACTACTCCTCAGATATTGTAAGTTATACAATAGTCTCTAAAAATTTTCTTATAAACATTATATGATATTGTTTTACATGAAACCCGTCACAATCTAATGATTTCCCTAATGGAAATTGAAGAAATGGGATTTCTAAAGGACAAACTGATTCATCATCTACAAAAGCTGAAGTTCAGCAACTTTCTCTACATTCATCAAAATTCTCTTCTGAAACCTTCATTGTTAAAGGTTCGTGATTCTAGCCAAGTATGGACTATTTTAGGATTACTTAAGATTTCCTTTCCACACGTATCTACCCATACTATCTTCTATGCAATGGAATGTGAAAACATAGGTTACAAGTCTTTTATGGCCAGGACTTGCAACTGAATGGTTTGATGTCGCCTTTGCTTAGTGGACAATTTCTCAAAAGCTATGGACATATCACAAGTATACCTAATTTAGGTTTTGGAAAATTTATCGAACCTCGGCTAAATATAGTCTAGTCACCTATATTTAGCCTAGGGATAGTGGAACAAAGTCTGACTAACTATGTTCGACTTAAAATTTTCAAACACTGAGAACAAGTGTTATATTCAGGTTGATTTCCTACTTAAACTCGATAAACCACCAGAATTCATTAAAAAGATCTAGAGACACGATACTACCTAATTTCATTCTTGAAATTTTCATACATGAGATAATCCGAACTACTATCTTGGGATAGTCATCAAATCTTCTCGTCATTTCTTAGAAGTTCTAGCCTGATTAAGTCTCAAGGATATCATTCCACCATATTCCTTTAAAATTCACTTATGATTTTAAAGCAAACTTTACATCTCTACCTAAGAATAATGGTAAGCGTATGCTACACTCTTCTAATCGTCAACATGACACATCATTATCTGAACCTCATTGAAATTCAGTACGTAAAACTTCACAGTATCACGTTTCCTTCAAACACTAGTAGACATAAACACTATACGATATAGCCTTCATCCCGAAACCACCTAAGATAGGATCAACTTTGGAAATGGTTTGGATAACCACTTGCCACTAGCAATACTTTCCCTACAATGACAGTTATCACATCATTACAAACCGTTTCACATCAACAATATCTTACACCTTTGATTAACAACAGTTACCCTAACAACAACAAAACTATTCCATTTGAGGCACTATATAGACGAAAGTGTCAGTCAACCATTTGCTGGACTAAGGTGTTCAGAGATCACCCACGAAACAACTAAGGAAACCATACAAATATAAATTAGGCTCCATGCTGCACACTATCACCAAAAACTCCATGTTAGAAATTAAGGTTTTATTGATAGCCTCGATACAATAAGATATGATTCGTTTTGAGAATCGGTAAAATCCAAACTTTAGGTATATTAGACTCTATAAGATTTAAAAAAAAATCCTTTAGATTATCAACTTAAGCCACATGGTATATAACACATTATATGACCAGAAACTTGAGAACGCAAAAATTCGGCGCATACATCCATATTTTCCTAGACACTTCAACATCAGATAACACACACTGAATTCCGGGACGGAATTCCCATTAAGGTGGTGAGACTGTAACAACCCGCATCTTTCGGCTATTTTTCATTTTCGAGAAATTACTATTCACTTTTACTATTCATTTTCACTATTCATCAGGTCAAATTTTTATTTTACATTCTCGTAAGATAAATTATTTTAATAATGACCTGAGAGTTCGACCATCGTTAGATCATTTTCGCAAAAGTTATTAAGTAAACATCGTTTTAAAGTTTCGTTTTGGACGGTCCACCGTTTAAACATCACACGCTTAACGAAAATCAACCCTGACAATTTTCCTCGCATCAGATAAATTTTTAGATCATTCATGATTAATTTGATAATTTTTAAGAATTATTATTTTTAATATTACCAAATAAGCCCAGCGCAGAACAAAACTAAACTTACGTTTTAAACAATTCTACTTACATCCAGACTTAACGATTCCTGCACTATGTTTCTAATATGTTTTTGACACTTTTACATTTTTTGGAAAAGTCATACATATTTCCCTCCTCCTTTGACCATAAAGGAATTAACCTTGTACGTTCTACATTTTTGCTTAAATCGCGTAACTTTTAAATTTCACGAATAACTGTAAAGTTATCCCGCGTATGACGAAAACCACATTTTAACATCTCATATCACTTTTAGACTAATTTTAGTCTACTCTAAATAAATTCACGGTCGTTTCCCTGAAATTTCGTTCTTTTCTGATAAACTACGAATTACGCGTTTTTGACCCGTATTTCCAGCTTTAACCAGCGTTTTTGCACCCAATGAGACTTATCACCCATTTTATAATTTTATATGGAGTATAATGATAAGTTTCATCATTCCTACAAGTTTCTTATTTTTACGATACCCGGTTTTACGTTTTATGGCTTAACGGCTTACGATTAGCGATTAACGGAACCAAAACTCACTCCGTAACCAAGATAATACCAAAACTAACCACCTAAGTCATCTTATCTTGTTTAGGCCGTCCTAAGGGGGGGGGAGTCATCATTTTGGTGGCATCATCCTAACCATGGTACATTTAGATCTTTACAAGTGTCCTAACTTAACCATGGTTAATATTTAACCCAATATATGGTTAACCAAACTTGCCCTCCTATAAATAGGATGTAAAATACATCCTAAAGACCTCCACAATCTGTTCTTGGTCGTTCATATCATAAATCCTTCACATCTTCCATCATTTGATCTATAAACTCCAAGTTTATGCAAGGAAGTTACAAAGATCAAGCTACTTCATCAAATCTCTAGCAAGTTTAAGTGATCTTCTTGAGTTTAAATCCACTCAAGTCACTTAGTACTTCATCACCAACTCTTCAAGTTTGCAAGTGTGCCAAGGTGTGGAAAGCTAGCTCAATCCAAAGTCTTAAGCGATCAATCAAAGTCCGATCCTTACTAGTTACTCCTTTCTTATTGAAAGCCAAAAGTTGTAAGCAACTTATCACCACCATCATCTCATCTTTATTATTCATAATCTTAACTATTTCATGCTATATATATAGTTACTATGTTGATTCATGATGTACATATACTCAATCACTTGTTTTAATTCACGTATGGTCATAAAAGTAACAAACTAGTAAACTAGTCATAATCTACACATGTGAGACCATTAAAAACAGTAATATAAGGACTTTCTAACTTACATAATATGTTAGACAATATAAAAAGGTAAACATAGCAATTTGAATCACCCAAAACGGACAAACGAGTCAAAAGTTATAAGCAAAAGAAGTTAGCGAAACCTAAACGCCAAAACTACCATGTATAAGCTGTTTTCAGTTCTGTCTTTTTAAAAGTGGTACTTCTGGTCCGAATCATTAAAAAGTTAAAACACGAAAGTTGTCCGGAACGACGTTTTCCTTTAACACCATAGAAGCTCGGACCTTGAAAACGCATAAATAGGCCATAATCTTTCAAAAACAGAAACTGCCGTAAATAAAGTCTCACAACTATACTTTTGTCACAACTAAAAGCAAACCAAGAGGCCTAATGGCCATAAGCCAAGACCACGGCTACGGCTAAGGCCAAAGCTAAGTCTCAAGACCATGGAAGTCAAGACCAAAGTCACGGCAAGGCCATGGCTAAAGCCTCAAGGCTTGTTTGAAACGACGAGAACTTGTAAAAACTAGATAGTTATTAAAACATGATAAACTTTATGTTATAACAATCTTCACTCTAAACATATGTTGTATTTACTAAGTGCTACAATAGTAGGGAGCTTCATGTGAGGGGTTTCATTTGAGTAAAACGTATCGACGAGTTGCTGGATTTACGAATTAAAGTGTCCTAGCTCCTCGAACGTTTACTGCATGACCTCTGAATTATGATGGCCCGAACGGTAGTACGATATCTATAAACTAAATATGTTTTCACATATTAAAGATCTTTCTATAAACATCAAATGATAATTGACTACATCATGATCAACATAGGAATATATATAGGATGGTTTATGTTTCCTTAAACATTATTCCAAACCTAAGTCGCAACATTCTATTTTAGGTTGCTCGTAGAAGTTCCCACGGCATATCCATCATTCTCATTATACATTTGATATCATTTACTCTACGGTGAGTTTCATAGCCCCTACTTTTATACCTTTTGAATTACTTTTGGGGGAGATACATGCTCAACTATTTTCATTTACTTTCACAAGTACTCTAAACTTTTAAGGATTACCGTGAGTTCATAGCCCCACTTTCTATTACTTAATTGTTTTACAAACCCTTGGGGGGGATACATGCTTTATTTCAAACCGAACACATTGCTTTCAAACTGTATGCTTATCTGATTGTTTTATTAGCACTAAGTTACCGCATTTGCCAAACATAAGTCCCTAAATCATGAATCATTAATCACTATGTGAGAGTGGGCGCGAATATTGTGAATAGATCTATTGGGATTGACGAATCCCGTTTGTGTTGGCCCGTTAGAGGCAAACAAACGCACTATGTTTGAGTAACATTGGTAAAAATGGCAATTTTACCTGATAGGGCACGCACCGACATTTTCTCCAATTAATTTTGGAACACGTTAACGCCTTGATTGCATGATGCTTAGTCTAATAATAACTGTTTTGGTTTTCAAACCCTTGGTGTGAATTTATAACTCACACTACAAACATAATCTGTTCAACCATCAAACAAACTCTATGAATTCACTCAACCTTTGTGTTGACAGTTTTAAGCATGTATTTCAGGTCCATATTGTACGAGGCTGGCACGGAGGAGCGAGGACTAGATCAAGAAGGCTATAAATTTTATTATCATTCGAAAATCAATTTAATGTATTTTGTAAACTTGGAACCAACTGGGACCTCATCTTTGTAAACTCTGATATTTATATAAATCGAATGATAAATCTTTTAAAACGACTCCATTAGAGTTCGTTTTCTATTGTTATGACTGTTGTGCCATGAAGTAACACCCAGTTTGAATTCCGCTGCGTATCACGAAATTGGGGGTGTTACACTAAGTGTCTAGACTTACCATTGTACATTTGGCTATAAGCCTTAGCCAATGTAGCTGCACTATCACAACGGATAGAAATAGGTGCTATAGGTTTAGGCCACAATGGAATCTCAAGAAGCAAGTTTTTCAACCATTCAGCTTCTTTACCAGCAGCTGCTAGAGCCACAAATTCAGATTCCATTGTTGAACTGGTGATGCAAGTTTGTTTCTTGGATGCCCAAGAAATTGCACCTCCACCAAGTAGGAATACCTAGCCACTGGTAGACGAATTGTCTTCAGTGTTACTTGTGACAACCCGTACTTTCAGGTCATTTCTCGACACAATTCATGTCTCATTATTTCAACATTTATAGTAAACTTGGTTTACTTGTTTCAAATTCGCGTAACCTTGAAGGTTTAGCGGCGAATTCACGATCATAACATCACGTACATTTCATATGGACTATGATTAGTCTACATTCCATTGACATCATGTGCATCTCATTAGTACATTCACGACATTTCATTTCACCTTCAACGCGTAAATTTTATATTTAATAATCGTTATCGCGTGAGTTATTATTCTAACATTTAACCCATTACTTTCAAAAATGATCCCGATGGATTTTTAAACTTATATTTAGTTTATAAAAACTATATTTTGAGTTTAACAAGTGTTTTGAATTTATTTGGTACATAAATCGTTAAAGTTCAATTATTACGTCGTGTTTCTTAAAAATTATACGGTAATTATTTTATCACCCAAATTTCACAAGGAAAGTATTTTTACAATTTTTATCATCTCATTACATTCTAAACTTACTTGCACCAAAAATTACCATTTACTCTACAAGTTACAATTATATACACTTTATTTACACATTTCTTAATATTACACAAATATATACATGTTTATACATTATAATTGAAAAAAAAAAAAAAAAAAAATATATTTGGTGGACAAAGACTCCATAAAAACCGGCCATAGGGTGGTCACATTTATGTGATTGGTATGGCTCATGATTTCTTAGATATACATATACATAAAATCTTTCTACTTATTCACTCATTCTATCTCATTCATTCACTAAGAATTCACCTAGTTAACAAAGTTTTCTCTTGGTTCTCTCTTCATAAAAACCGAATACATCAAGAACACAAAAGGGATCAAAGATTTTTGCAAGATCAAGTCATTTACAATCTAGTTATACTCTTTTTATGGTTTTGAAATAAAAACCAAGGGTATTTAAGTTTTACCTTGTTACTTTCACCTCATCATACTCACTAGTAAGCATATTTCTTCCATTTTCAAGTTTCCTTATCATTTCATATGTTTCTTTTCATTTTTGGAGATATTATGCATGATATGTGATTTATACCATTTTTCATGATTTATTGAGTTATATATACATATTGGTCATCCTATAAATATTCCCATGGTATTCTTTGGTCTTGATGGTGATTAGGAACCCATGACACCCTAAGAAGGTGTATGGTAGGATTAGATTAGCTTTGGAGTTGATTTGAAGGGATTAGAATAGGTTTTGTCCGAGAAAAACTATTTTCGATAACTATATATTTATGTTCTGTCCTTAATTCGAATTTCTGGAAAAACCTACTGTTGGTACGAAACTTTGGCCTTGATATTTAGAAAATATACTTTAAAACGAATCCGTGGCCTTTTGAACGGATAAAAACGGACTTATAACGAAGAAGTTATGGATTTTACAAGTTTGGCGACGAAATATATTGTTTTCTGAAAATTCAGCTTTGCTGTTTTTACTTGTTCGGGTCAAAAACTAGCCTTAAGCTTCACAAATTATTTCGACTTGTCAAAAATATATTAGTTTACTTCGATACGAAGCTAAGGACGTATTATAAGTAGAAAACGGATTTAAAACGACAAAGATATGGCCGTTTTCATAAAGTTGCCGTAAATATTAATTTCTGAAAAACTATATTATTTTTACGTTACAAGTATTTCATTAGCTGTAAAGGCTATGTTTGCGGCTGTTTTTAACCATGATGTGAAACTTTTTGGAACAAAATGTCTTCTAGTAAAATCAAGTTCATCGGCCATATTTTTCAAAACAAAAAGCTGTTTGTCAAGCGGAGTTATGGTAAATTATTTACGGATGTTCAAACTTGGCCGAAACTTATTTTCTGCACACAATTAGCCAAAATCACTATCTTTAACCCTTGTTATCTTTATGATCGAGACCTTTTGGACGAAAACTCCTGAACTGAAACTTTTAGATACCGATACAAACTTTCCAAAACCGTCGAGTTCGTTCTCCAACGATCGACGTACACCGTTTTACGACTACTTTTCCGAAGCCATTTTTGTTAATTTCATGATTTTTCCGACGACATTGTTTTGCGACGAAAAGTGGTAATTTCACCAAAAATCATTATAAAACCATTGTAGGATGACATTTTGACGTAAAAACATGTAAAGACATTTTTGAAGGGTCAAGACGTCAAAAGAGTATTTCTCGACGACAAGTAATATTTTCAAAACCCGTAAATGGTATAAATAACATACGTAGTGCATGCATAACATTACATTGCAACACATGACATATCATATCATTCGTAATAGGTCAAGATTAACGTATCACATTACATCTCGGTGTACTCACTTTTGTCTTCGCATCATTCCACCAAGTGAGTTCCATAGCCCCTACTTTTACTTGTTTTCATAAATGTTTTGGGGGAGATACATGCTCAATTATTTTCATAACTATCATGATTATTTGAAACTACATGTTTAACTGAACTGAATGTTTAGTCATGCAAAGTAACAGTATTACCATACGTAGTATTTCCATAGTACATTCATTGGACTGATGGTCTTGGTATATTCATTAGACTGATGGTCTTGGTACATTCATTGGACTGATGGTCTTGGTATATTTATTAGACTGATGGTCTTGGTACATTCATTGGACTGATGGTCATGGTACATTCATTGAACTGATGGTCTTGGTATAATCATTGCACTAATGGTCATGGAACAATTTGAAACCGTACGAATTAGGTGTTATATTAAGTAACTATGGATACATTAAGTTAGGCACTATCTGGTGAACTCATTTGACGATTTGGGCTTGAACATAAACTATATTACACTTTGGCAATGGTTTGTGAATACACAGGTTGCAAGTTTTGTATGGGCGGAACTTGGAACTGAGTGGATTTACAAAGCCTTTGCTGCATAAACGATTTTTGAAAGGCTTTACATTTCTTCATAAACTCTATGAACTCACTCAACCTTTGTGTTGACACTTTTTAGCATGTTTTATCTCAGGTATCTAAGGTATTCACTTCATGGCATGCATTTGGACACATCATGGAGTCGCGATGACGACGCGTCTCACTTGGGTTTTACGTACTTTAAAACATCGTTTGTATTGTAACAAACTTATTTCCGCACAAGTTGATTTACATTTGGGACCTACTTTGTAAACTCTGATTATTTTATTAAATCAAACGATGTATTTTCCAAACGACACTTTAGGTCGTTCAATATAACTGTGATTGTGATGCTATGACAGTCAATCCCCAGGAATTCCATTCCGCTGCAAAACAGGTAATTTGGGGGTGTGACAGATTGGCATCAGAGCTTCGGTTATAGAGAACTAGGTTGCATCATTGACCCTAGACTATAACCACATCATCATAGCATCTCATCATTTCATCATAAGTGCATGTTCACTTTACATGCGGTTTATACGTACATTTTTCGAGTTATTCACTTTCATTTCACATCGATTGTCACATGGATGCCCTTAAATGCCCATCCCATTATCTTTTCCCCATACTCTAACGTGGAGAATTCCTTGTCATTCCCTATCACAATTTTTATATCAGCTGATTTATCATCGATAACGACGAATGCCGAGATAAACCCTTAAGTAGGGCGAAGTCGCTCTCACTCCTTTGTTTCACCACTAACATGTCGAGTTACACTTTATTCATACATTAAGTCTCTAAACCATCATACATTGAAGCACTTACAACACCTCATAACCCATCTTTTCGGAAACCGTCGATCATTTCGAAAAATAACTTCAAACTTATCGTTTCTTATCACATTTCTTTGAAGCGCTTATTATTAACATCGGATTTTGCTACGTCTCACATTTCCTCTTGTTTTGAAGAAGATATGGCACCGAAGAAAGCTACAGTTGAAATGACCCAAGCGGCTATTCAGAAGTTAGTGAATGATAGCATTGCTAATGCTCTAAGAGTTGAAAGGGAAACGGTGGCTGCTGCTGCTGCCGAGGCCGCGACTGCTGCTGTAGCCGCAAGGCTTGCTGCTGCTACTGGAAATGCAGGAGGATCCGGAGTTAAGAGTTGTTCTTACAAGGATTTCAAAAGTGGAGATCCCACCAAGTTTAAAGGGACTGAAGGAGCCACTGCCATGGTGCGATGGTTCGAGAAATTGGAGTCTGTGTTTTTGCTGTGTAACTGCCCGGATGATAGTAAGGTCAAATATGCTACAAGTACATTACTCGATGGAGCATTGTCGTGGTGGAATTCATATGCTCAACCGATTGGAATGGAGAATGCTTTCAAGCTTACTTGGGAGCAATTCAAGAGTTTGGTGACTAAGAAGTTTTGTCCTCGTACGGAAGTGAAGAAGTTGGAGACAGAATTCTATGAACTAAGGACTATTGGGTACGATATTGACACTTACATTCGAAGATTTCAAGAATTGGCCGTGTTATGCCCATCTATGGTTTCGGATAATGAGAAGCTACTGGAGGCTTTCATTGAAGGACTCCCCGAAATTATTCAAGGCGATGTGACTTCTTCTGACCCGCAAACGATTGAGGAAGCTATTCGATTGACTCAAAAGCTCATGGCCCAGGTAGTGAAGAGAGGCAAGTACCCCAACACTAACCAAAACAACAACAACCCCAACAACTGCACCAACCACTACAATAACCAAAACAACAACAACAACGACGATAACCAAATCAACCACAACAAAAGAAAATGGGAAAACGACCAAGGAGATTATAACAACAACAACCAAAACCGCAACACTAACCATCATCAACAACAGAAAAGAGGGCAAGAAACTGCAATGGTATATGTTGCTGCACCAGTAGAAGGCAGAGGTTATGCTGGAACCTACCCACTATGTAATCGATGTAAGTATCATCACACGGGTCTTTGTCCTGCTAAGTGTTACAAATGTCAACAACTGGGACACCTTGCCAGGAATTGTAGAGGCAAGGCCATGGTTACATGTTACAGATGCGGGGAGCAAGGACACTATCGGAATCAATGTCCTCAAAACCAAGGTCAACAAGTCGAAGGTGCTCATGGGAATGTATATATGTTAGAAGGAGGAGGAGGAGCTCGTCAAGGTATCAACGACGCGGAAGACTGAAGAAGTTCGGAAACTAACAGTCTTATTTCTCATTATGTACTATGTCGTACCAAGTTTATGTCTAATCATCGTATCCGAAACTTTATAACTTAAAGATGTACTACTTTTGCTGAACCACTCGTTGTAAAATATTCTCATCTATCGTACTTTATTTTCTTTCCGATTTGTTATCATTTACGAGGATTTTAATTCTTTTTACTTCAACTATCATTTTAACGACACTTCTCCATGTTTTCTCTCCTCGATGTTCATCACAATTTTAACATCAGTTGACTCAACACCAAACAACATATGAGTCGATTAGTCCAAGCATTGCATAGTTACTCCTAAATTATACATAGCCTGATCACCTATGTCTAATTCAGGAAGAATCATGCAATGAAGGGAGTAGTAGTCTTATATGAGTAAGCAATTCCGTAATCGAGCCAAATTTTCAAAAGATTTTCTTCAAATCACTCGTTTCCAGTTTGATCCGCGTGACAGTTCTTGTTTGATGAGTTGCAAAGATCAAACTAGAAACAAGTTGTTACCTAAACCGATTTAGCCTAATCTCATGACAGTTCTTGTTTGATGAGTTGTGAGATTAAGTAAAAATCGGTTACCAAAAAGTCTTTTGAGGGTTTTGCTCGGGAATGGGAAAGTTTGCTACATCAAACCCTAAACCCGATAGACCTAACAACGATTGAATTCAGGGACTGAATTCCTTTTTGGATGGGCGAATGTGACAACCCGTACTTTCAGGTCATTTCTCGACACAATTCATGTCTCATTATTTCAACATTTATAGTAAACTTGGTTTACTTGTTTCAAATTCGCGTAACCTTTAAGGTTTAGCGGCGAATTCATGATCATAACATCACGAACATTTCTTATGGACTAAGTTTAGTCTACATTTCATTTGCATCATTTGCATCATGATAGTTCATTCATGACATTTCATTTCACATTAAACGCGTAATTTTTATATTAAATAAACGTTATCGCGTGAGTTATTATTTTGAATATTTAATCCGTTACTTTCAAAAATGATCCCGATGTATTTTTAAACTTACATTTAGTTTATAAAAACTATATTTTGAGATTTCCTAGTGTTTTGAATTTATTTCGTATATAAATCGTTAAAATTATATTATTACGTCGTTTTTCTTAAAAATTATACGATTATTATTATATCACTCAAATTTTGCAAGGAATGTATTTTTATAATTTTTATGACCTAAAAATATTTTAACTTGACCTGTGAAAATTTATTTTTATTCAACGCTACCCTAAATATTTACAAATGCTACAACTTACCACTTAACTTCAAATATCTTACAAGTTTTATACTTAAACAATTTTAAAATAAAAAAAAAAAGTGATCCTAGCCTACTCACATACCCATTGTCGGTTCAACAAGGATGACTCACAAGGATATTTGCAAAATATCTACTAAAGTCTATGTATTATACTACTAAAATCATTTTCACTTCATTTCTTTCATTTTCACAATACAAGATCAAATATCCTATCTTTTCTTTCTCTCTCAAAACCGGCAAACCCAAAACCAAAGGAGGATCATCTCAAGTTTTCAAGACAAGATTTTATAAACACTAGTATTATTCCTTGTTAAGGTTTTGCAATAAAAACCTCAAGTGATTAGGAAAAAACCCTTTGTCCTTAAACCTCATCAAGTGTTATTGTAAGCATGTTTTTATCATTTTTATGTTTCCTCTTCATTTTCATATGCTTCTTATCATTTTTGGAGCTTATATGCATGTATTGTGATTTATACCATTTGTTTCATGATTTTAGAGTTATATTTATATTTTTAGTCATCCTATAATTATTCCCATGGTAATCTTTGGTCTTGATGGTGATTAGGAACCCATGACACCCTAAGAAGGTGTATGGTAGGATTAGATTAGCTTTGGAGTTGATTTGAAGGGATTAGAATAGGTTTTGTCCGAGAAAAACTATTTTCGTAAACTATATTTTAAGGTTCTGTCCTTGTTTCGAAATTCTGGAAAAACCCACTGATGGTACGACATTTTGGTCTTGAGATTTAGAAAATATACTTTAAAACGAATCCGTGGCCTTTTGAACGGATAAAAACGGAGTTATAACGAAGCCGTGGTGAATTTTTAAAGTTTGACGACGAAACGTACCTTTTTCAGAAAATTTCAGCAAGCAGTTTTTACATATTTCGGGTCAAAAACGAGCCTTAAGCTTCACAAATTATTTCGACTTCTCAAAAATATATTAGTTTACTTCGATACGAAGCTAAGGACATATTTTACGAAGAAAACGGATTTAAAACGACAAATATATGCACGTTTTGATAAAGTTGCCGTAAATATTATTTTCTGAAAAACTATATTATTTTTACGTTACAAGTATTTCGTTAGCTGTAAGGGCTATGTTTGCGGCTGTTTTTAACAAGGTTGTAGAACTTTTTATAACGAAATGTCTTCTAGTAAAATCAAGTTCACCGGCCATATTTTTCAAAACAAAAAGCCGTTTGTCAAGCGGAGTTATGGTAAATTATTTACGGATGTTCAAACTTGGCCGAAACTCATTTTCTGCACACAATTAACGAAAACCACCATCTTTAGCCTTTAATATCTTTATGATCGAGACCTTTTGGACGAAAACTCCTGAACTGAAACTTCTAGATATCGATACAAACTTTCCAAAACCGTCGAGTTCGTTCTCTAACGATCGACGTACACCGTTTTGCGACTAGTTTTCCAAAGCCATTTTTGTTAATTTCATGAGTTTTTCGACGACATTGTTTTGCGACGAAAAGTGGCAATTTCACCAAAAATCATTATAAAACCATTATAGGATGACATTTTGACGTAAAAACATGTAAAGTCATTTTTGAAGGGTCAAGACGTCAAAAGAGTATTTTTCGACGACGAGTAATATTTTCAAACTCGTAAATGGTATAAATAACATATGGAATGCATGCATAACATTACATTGCAACTCATTGCATATCATGTCATTGGTAATAGGTCCAGATTAAAGTTTCACATTATACCTCGGTGTACTCACTTTGGTCATCGCCTCAGTTTACCAAGTGAGTTCCATAGCCCTACTTTTACTTGTTTTCATAACTGTTTTGGGGGAGATACATGCTCAAACTGTTTTCATTTGCGTTCATAAGTACTTTAAATTTATCATGAGTACCATTGTTTCTAAATCAAAGGTTATACTATATAAATTGTTCTTGTTTGCGTGCTATGGTACTACGTCGTATAACGTTCTAAATCAGTTGACTACTGATATACATTGAGTTAGGTGCTATTGCTTATGTGCTATGGATTAAGTGCTATTGTTCTACGTCGAGTTGGTACTATTGTGAATTCAATTGACATCATATGTTTGGAACATAAACTACACACATTCTGGCAGTGGGTTGTGAACACACAGGTTGCAAGTTTTGTATGGGCGGGACTTGGAACTGAGTGGATTTACAATGCCTTTGCTGCATTAACGATTTTGAAAGTCTTTACATTTCAACGATTTACAATGCCTTAGCTGCATAAACGATTTTGAAAGATTTTACTTTTCAAACCAAACTCTATGAACTCACTCAACCTTTGTGTTGACACTTTTAGCATGTTTTAATCTCAGGTATCTAAGGCATTCACTTCATGGCATGCATTTGGACACATCATGGAGTCGCGATGACGACGCGTCTCACTTGGGTTTTACATACTTTAAAACATCGTTTGAATTGTACAAACTTATTTCCGCACAAGTTGATTTACATTTGGGACCTACTTTGTAAACTCTGATTGTTTTATTAAATCAAACGATGTATTTTCCAAACGACACTTTAGGTCGTTCAATGTAACTGTGATTGTGGTGCTATGACAGTCAAGCCCCCAGGAATTCCATTCCGCTGCAAAACAGGTAATTTGGGGGTGTGACATATGGTTGGTCTTAAGGGTCCGTTTGGTATGTAGGTGGGTTTAGGATTATGATTTAGATTTGGATTTGTTTTTTGAAAAGAATCTGGATTTGGTTTTGATGAAATTAAATGAAAAGAGAGAAAATATATTATTATATAATAATAAAATAAAATATATTAAAAGATCATGTTTGTGTGGATTGGTGAAGTAGAATAAGAGGGAGACGTGTGTTTATAGTGTTGGGGTTATAGTGTTTATATAGTGAGTGAGGACTAGAGAAAATAAATGGGGTTATTTAATAATGTGTAGGAGGGTTGGTATATGGTTAGTGTTAAGGGTCCGTTTGGTATGTAGGTGGGTTTAAAATTATGATTTAGAATTGGATTTGTTTTTTGAAAAGAATTTGGATTTGGTTTTGATAAAATTAAATGAAGAGAGAGAAAATATATTATTATATAATAATAAAATAAAATATATTAAGAGATAATGTTTGTATGGATTGGTGAAAGAGAATAAGATGGAGACGTGTGTTTATAGTGTTGAGGTTATAGTGTTTATATAGTGAGTGAGGACTAGAGAAAATAAATGGGTTATTTAATAATGTGTAGGAGTGTTGGTATATGGTTGGTGTTAAGGGTCCGTTTGGTATGTACGTGGGTTTAGGATTATGATTTAGATTTGGATTTGTTTTTTGAAAAAAATTTGGATTTGGTTTTGATGAAATTAAACGAAGAGAGAGAAAATATATTATTATATAATAATAAAATAAAATATATTAAGAGATCATATTTGTGTGGATTGGTGAAGGAGAATAAGAGGGAGACGTGTGTTTATAGTGTTGGGGTTATAGTGTTTATATAGTGAGTGAGGACTAGATAAAATAAATGGGATTATTTAATAATGTGTAGGAGGGTTGGTATATGGTTAGTGTTAAGGGTCCGTTTGGTATGTAGGTGGGTTTACGATTATGATTTAGATTTGGATTTGTTTTTTGAAAAGAATATGGATTTGGTTTTGATGAAATTAAATGAAGAGAGAGAAAATATATTATTATATAATAATAAAATAAAATATATTAAGAGATCATGTTTGTATGGATTTGTGAAGGAGAATAAGATGGAGACGTGTGTTTATAGTGTTGAGGTTATAGTGTTTATATAGTGAGTGAGGACTAGAGAAAATAAATGGGGTTATTTAATAATGTGTAGGAGGGTTGGTATATGGTTGGTGTTAAGGGTCCGTTTGGTATGTACGTGGGTTTAGGTTTATGATTTAGATTTGGATTTGTTTTTTGAAAAGAATTTGGATTTGGTTTTGATGAAATTAAATGAAGAGAGAGAAAATATATTATTATATAATAATAAAATAAAATATATTAAGAGATCATGTTTGTGTGGATTGGTGAAGGAGAATAAGAGGGAGACGTGTGTTTATAGTGTTGGGGTTATAGTGTTTATATAGTGAGTGAGGACTAGAGAAAATAAATGGGGTTATTTAATAATGTGTAGGAGGGTTGGTATATGGTTGGTGTTAAGGGTCCGTTTGGTATGTAGGTGGGTTTAGGATTATGATTTAGATTTGGATTTGTTTTTTGAAAAGAATTTAGATTTGGTTTTGATAAATTAAATGAAGAGAGAGAAAATATATTATTATATAATAATAAAATAAAATATATTAAGAGATCATGTTTGTATGGATTGGTGAAGGAGAATAAGATGGAGACGTGTGTTTATAGTGTTGAGGTTATAGTGTTTATATAGTGAGTGAGGACTAGAGAAAATAAATGGGATTATTTTATAATGTGTAGGAAGGTTGGTATATGGTTGGTCTTAAGGGTCCGTTTGGTATGTAGGTGGGTTTAGGATTATGATTTAGATTTGGATTTGTTTTTTGAAAAGAATCTGGATTTGGTTTTGATGAAATTAAATGAAAAGAGAGAAAATATTAAATAAAAGAGATCAGGAGTGAGTGATATATTTGTGATATTGGAGTTGTGATATTTGCGTGCAGAAGGAGAATAAGAGGAAGTGGTTAGGTGTGTTTGTACTAGAGAATTATATAAAATAAAATAATAATATATTATTATATAAAAGAGAGAAAAGTAAATTAAAGTAGTTTTGGTTTAGGTCTAAGAAAAGTTTTTTGTTTAGGTTTAGATTTAGTATTAGGATTTGGGTGGATGTATGGTTTGCCTGGGAAT